>JAIOJX010000008.1:576743-688525 GCA_022376925.1 Tragulus kanchil
AGAAAACATTAATCTATTTGTTCAGCAATGCAGACACCTAAAAATTAAAATTAACCAAGTAAAATACAGCAGAGCACTTTGATAAGGCACCCTTTATGGTAGGGCACTGCTTTTCTTTTCTTTTCTTTTTTTTTTTTTAATCTTTGGTTTCTATTTTACTATTTGGGGCCGGGGGGGAGGCACTTCTATTGATCTTTCATTTATTTATTTTCATCCATCTTTGTTCTTTGGCCCTGTGGGCCAACCATCGCAGTGGCTCTCTCACTGCAGAGAACCAGCTCTGGGCGCATGTACCCAGAGCTCAGGCTTGGTATTTGGACACATAGGTCCAGTCGCCCGCGGCATGTGGGATCCTTTCAGGCCAGGATCGAACCTGCGCCTTCACGCAGGCTGTCTCTGGAACTTTTCTTTCTCCTTTACACGCTTGGCACATTTGATTAGCAAAGATTAATCTGTTTCCTAAAGTTCCCGATTCTAGCCTCCTGCAACTCTGCTTAGTTTGAAACCGAAAGTGTTTCAATTTCATGTAAATCTATGTTAAAGGCATAAAATGGTCTATAGTCCTGCCAGAAATAATAACAGTTTCTTCCCATCATGTGCCTTTTTATAAAACTTCATGCACATTTTCTGGTGTTAAAAAATAAATCTATTACTTGAAAACAAAAAACCTTGGCATGGCAAAAATATCATACAAAACAGTAACAAAAATGTGATGAAATGTCAAGATAAAGGACTCACATTGAATCCACAAGCTTCCTGATCAGAGCAATTATATGCATTCCCCTTGGTTTTCCCTCCTGTTTCTCAGTCTTTTGTTCCACTTTTGCATAGGCTGCCTCGGGGTGAATAAGAATGTGTGGGAACTTCTTCCTTCCCAACAATGAACCTAAAGGAAAGAACACAATGAGAAGGATTTTTTTCACCTTAAGAAAAAAAATCAGTGAGAAAATAAACTGATTTTGTTTATATACAAATATACTGTGAACAGTATCAATTTGAAATAATTTCTTTTGCAACTAATATAAAATTGAATTCTCCTTTAAAAAATAGGTTTGTAAAATCTGAATGCTCAGAAAACATTAATCTATTTGTTCAGCAATGCAGACACCTAAAAATTAAAATTAACCAAGTAAAATACAGCAGAGCACTTTGATAAGGCACCCTTTATGGTAGGGCACTGCTTTTCTTTTCTTTTCTTTTTTTTTTTTTAATCTTTGGTTTCTATTTTACTATTTGGGGCCGGGGGGGAGGCACTTCTATTGATCTTTCATTTATTTATTTTCATCCATCTTTGTTCTTTGGCCCGTGTGGGCCAACCATCGCAGTGGCCTCTCTCACTGCAGAGAACCAGCTCTGGGCGCATGTACTCCAGAGCTCAGGCTTGGTATTTGGACACATAGGTCCAGTCGCTCCGCGGCATGTGGGATCCTTTCAGGCCAGGGAACGAACCTGCGCCCCTTGCACCGCAAGGCAGTGTCCTTACCCACTGGACCAACAGGGAAGCCCTTATTGTTTTTCTAATGTATTTATTTTTATGCATCTTTATTCTTCAGCCTATGTGGGCCTCCCATTGCAGAGGCCATTGCTTTTTTAAGGCATTGCACACATTAAAGTATTTTTTCAAACAAACAAGCACATGGACTATTAACTTGGATTTCCTAATTAATGACAAAATCTTTTTTCTCTATAAAATGTACTGATAGTTACAACTAAATGCATTTCTCATTTTTTATTCTAAATTTATATCTAACATCATCTTGAATCATAAAACAAATGCAGTGCAGTAGGTGGTCATCTATATGCACATGAGAAATAGAGGTAATTAAAGAATTTGAAACAGAAACTGTTAAGATTCTGTGTGTCTTCCCAGTATTTCATTAGAAAATCTTAAATTTGATGTTATTCTAATCTACTTATTTCTCTTGGGGAAAATCTAATATCTAGGAGAAGACATCATTCGTCTCATTAGAACTGACTGATATTTTTCCGAAGACAGTACAAAGGCAACATTACCAACCATTAGACATCACTCCTCAGTATCCTTTATTGGAATTTTCATCTTTGTTGTTTGTGCCTTCTCTATGAGAGTCACTGCTCTTATAAGGAAGAACTAAGCTTTCCTTAGCCAACTTTGCCTGCTGAATCTTCATAAAATATTACAATTTATTTGCTATTGTGAGATAAAACAGATAAAACAGGAGATGACTAACACTACACTAGAATTCTGGAACATGTGAACTATGACAAATTTAAATATTCTTAGAAGACAGAAAGTGGTAACTATCAACAAGTGCAACCCATCTCCTTAAGACAAACTTGGTAAAACACCTAGTTTCTCACATTGGAAGGAGCATGCAATGAGGTTGTTTGTCACCAGAGGGCCACTGTGCCTTCCTGGTTCTTAACAGTGGGTGTGAATGGGAGAAAGTTTAAAAAGGAAAAATTTTATTATTACGTGCTTTTGCCCTTAAGAACAGAACCGTTGGGGTGGGATTTTACACATAGGTCCAGTCGCCCGCATGTGGGATCCAGGGATCGAACCTGCGCCCCTTGCACCGCAAGGCAGTGTCCTTACCCACTGGACCAACAGGGAAGCCCTTATTGTTTTTCTAATGTATTTATTTTTATGCATCTTTATTCTTCAGCCTATGTGGGCCTCCCATTGCAGAGGCCATTGCTTTTTTAAGGCATTGCACACATTAAAGTATTTTTTCAAACAAACAAGCACATGGACTATTAACTTGGATTTCCTAATTAATGACAAAATCTTTTTTCTCTATAAAATGTACTGATAGTTACAACTAAATGCATTTCTCATTTTTTATTCTAAATTTATATCTAACATCATCTTGAATCATAAAACAAATGCAGTGCAGTAGGTGGTCATCTATATGCACATGAGAAATAGAGGTAATTAAAGAATTTGAAACAGAAACTGTTAAGATTCTGTGTGTCTTCCCAGTATTTCATTAGAAAATCTTAAATTTGATGTTATTCTAATCTACTTATTTCTCTTGGGGAAAATCTAATATCTAGGAGAAGACATCATTCGTCTCATTAGAACTGACTGATATTTTTCCGAAGACAGTACAAAGGCAACATTACCAACCATTAGACATCACTCCTCAGTATCCTTTACTGGAATTTTCACTTTGCTGTTTGTACCTTCTCTATAAGAGTCACTGCTCTTATAAGGAAGAACTAAGCTTTTCTTACCCAACTCTGCCTGCTGAACTTTCATACAATATCACAAAATATTTGCTATTGTGAGATAAAACAGATAAAACAGGAGATGACTAACACTACACTAGAATTCTGGAACATGTGAACTATGACAAATTTAAATATTCTTAGAAGACAGAAAGTGGTTACTATCAACAAGTGTAATGCATCTCCTCAAGACAAACTTGGTAAAACACCTGGTTTCTCAAATTGGAAGGAGCATGCAATGAGGTTGTTTGTCACCAGAGGGCCACTGTGCCTTCCTGGTTCTTAACAGTGGGTGTGAATGGAGAGTTTAGGATCTATATTACTGCTCTTTAAGAACAAGACAAACCTGTGCTAGAACATATACAATAATATCTCTCATACCTTTCATAGTACTGTTGCTGTTTTGGCCAGGGCTAACCTTCAGAGGAAGGCTCACTTCCACGTAGAAGCTGCCCTGTTACAAGCAGCCTTTCTCTGCTCTCACAGCCTAGTGACCCCTCCACACATACCCCCAACTGGACCAGCAGCAGCATCCTTTTAGTAGTTTCCCACTAAACCGTGGGATCTGGAAGATTTTTTATATATATATATATATATATATAAAATATGTAATCTGTGTGTTATATATGTATGAAATAATATGTGTATATATTATATGAAATTATATATATATATATATATAACCCATAACATATGGAATATATATAGTATTTTACACACACACACACGAAAGTGAAAGTGTTAGTCACTCAGTTGTGTCCAACTCTGTGCCACCCACAGACTGTACATAGCCCACCAGGTTCCTCTGTCCACGGGATTCTCCAGGTAAGAATACTGGAGACGAGCCCAGGGACCGAACCTGGGTTTCCTGCATCGCAGGCAGATTCTTTACTCTCCGAGCCATCTGGGAAGCTGTATATATAGACAGAGAGACACCTTCTTTACTATTATATTCAGTGTCTGGCATAATGTCTGGCACATAATATTGAGCTAATATATAGTAAATGACTCTAGTGTTCATTCTGAGCGTTTATGATGGTATGGCAGGCTCAGTAAGGAGTCTTTTATGCTTAACACTCATAGTAGCACTGTGGAGTATGTATCACAACTTACACGGCAGTTAGCATGTAAAGGCATCAGTCAAAATATCAGTAATTATCTGAACCCAGAACCATTTGACACTAACGCCTGGGTTCTTAATGTTCAGGCTTTGTATACTAACCATACTTTAAACAGCGAGGAATCAGGCTTAGTCTAGTTATAGTATATGTTCTGCTGACGCGAGCTCCAGGTCAGTCTACCTTCAGATTCCTGCACTGACTGGCTCTTCTCTCGTAGCTAAGTTCGTTGAGTCTTTCTACTCCAGTAACATCCACTGCTATCTGACAGAGTTAGCGAGAGTTAATAACCATTTTTCCCGAAAATGTTCTTATAACACAGATAAAATGTTAAGTGCAAATAGTTCAAATCAGTGCTTCATTATAAATGTGTTTGAAGAAACAAATATCAAACACATTTTGAGTTTTTGCAAGAATTCAGGCAATCTTCAGCAGCAAGGTGAAGTTTTCTTTCTAGGAAAACCAACTTTTGACTTTGTTACCAACTTTCAGTTTGACAAAGAATCCTAAGCAGCCAGTGCAACAACAACAACAAGATATTTTCTAGTAAGTTTCATGATCATTTAATGAAAAATATGACATGAGGAAATTACTGCTGTGTGGTATGATTTAGTTATCATTACCAAAGAATTTCCCCAACCAAAAATATTCTATTTAGTCTTATAGAGAGTTCAACTTTCCAATATATGTGAAAATGCTTGGTGAACTATAAAATTCAATGCTAACCAACATCTGCATAGTAGTGCCCATTACCGTGATAAGATATGGACTATGAGATAAAAAGAAGCCAGTGACTCCAGTAACTTAAAATCCAAAATGTGTCTGACAACACATGAGTCCTGCCCTAAGGAAGCCCACAAGCTGGTACCACACAATTAAGTACTTAATTTTCTAGTAACTGTTCATGTGTAGCTTTGTCTTTCCAAGGTCTCTAAACAGAGAGTTCTTGTAATCTTCTTCAACAACCTTTAGTGTAAGACACACAACAGGCCTCCCCAGATAGTGCTGATTGACTGAATTTTAGGGGGGGAATTAACAAATTACTCTTAGTGAAATGTCCACAAAGCCATTTTTGTGGCTTTTAAAGTTACTTGCAGCTTTAAAGTGGAGTCAGTAAATATTTCTTATAATTATATACCATAATATTACTTTTTTAAACAGTTAATTTGTAAATTCTCTGAACATAAAGGTAAATAAAAGATGCAACTTACCTAAGTGCAGAGAATGTAAATCCTTTCAAACCATCTTTGCACCTAGAAGGATAAAAATGATAAAATAATTTATTTTGAGATATAAAGTAGCAGTATTAAATAGCTATTAAAACTATTCCTGAAAAACACCTTTTCTTGTAAGGTGAAATTCTTTCAAGACAATGATCTGAGCAGTGCAAACAGTCAAACAAACAACAAACACTAAGCAAGCCATCTAACACAAGCTGACTGAAGTGATAATGTCTTCCCATGTCATATTAACATTACTTAAGGCTCAATTCTCAGAGTTGCTGGTTGAAGAGAGATTTAAAGTAAATCTTCTATGGGATCCAGGTGGACTTAAAATGAAGGCTGGGAGTGGAGTATTTTTCATTCTACCCAATACTTGGGGGAGCAATTCCTTGTGAACAAAAAGGCCACATATATCAGCTGGGTGTATTATATATAGATCAATTCAAGGTCCCGACTTCTTTCTACTGATTAATTCAGTCACTGGAGAGCAATATATAGTTGTCAGGCACAAAAAGTTTAGTTCGACAGTTCTAACTTCTTAGATAGCTCAATCAGAACAGATAATGGAGCGTGAGGAATGGCAGGTGGAGGAGGAGAGCAGAGAGACGATTTCAAGTATTGCTGAGTGTTTACTATTGCTGGGCACCGCTTTCAGCCCTTTATATGAGTCGTTTCATTTAATTGTATCTGAGCATTTAATTGTATCTGAGCTACAGCTCTATGAATAGGTGTTTCTCCACTCAACAGTTGTGCAGAGGGCCTCAAAATGTGGCAATGTCCCAGAGGCCACAAAATAAATAGTAGGCAGAATTCATCTGGCTTAAAAGTCATGACTTTCTCATATATATTCTCCTAAAACACTGTATTCGTTTTAATTGGTGAAGACTCAAGCTACATGATTCAACTAAAAGCAGGGAATATGGGGGAGGATCTCTCATTGGCAAAAGCATTTAAACAAGATTTTAAAATAGGGTCTTACTGTACTGATCTTAATGGTCAACTCTGCTATAGGTATGATTAAGTTATCAGAGAATCTGTGTGTGTTCAGTATCAAAATTCCTTGAGAAGCTATAAAGATTGGTCATATAATGATTCTCTGACATATATTACTATTAGACACTGGATAATCTTGGATAAAAAGCCTTAAATATAATTAGGTAATTAGATTCTTTCTGATACCTTTTATATCAAAGGCCACAAAGAAAATGAACAAAACTGTAAGAAGTCTGCCTCAAAATTTTTTAATTTTATTGGAAGACATTATACAATCTCAGGAGAAAACTTAATCCATGTGCACTGATATGTTTTCAAGAATTAAGAACTCAATTAAGTACCATAATCCACTTTGTGGTCATGTTAACAGTGAGAATGTCACTAGAGAATTTAGTTAACATACTACAAAATTATGTACCTTGTATATAATGAAGGTGAAGGCAAAATAATTCATATGTTAAGGTAAAAATGTGCATGGGAAAATGACAGCATTCAAATTCTTCAAGTTATATGTTTCCATCTGAAAAAAGTGTTTCTCAGTAATTTAAAACCCATAACTGAGTAATTTCCAGATCCATGCGGTGATGAGGGGCTAGGCTGGGAGTCTATTAACTGGAAAACAGAAAGCAACAGATTGATTAAAAGATTACGTACAACAGGGAACAAATTTTGCTGCTGGTGTTGTTGTTAAAAGATGGTTATTTGGATCCTGACAACTGGGTCTAGTCAGGATTGCCTATTTGTGACCTCAAGCAATAAATCTAACTGCAGACCAAACATCAAAAAGTATCTTTCAAATATAAAAGAGTGTCCATAAATGAATTTGCACTTTCATTCTGATGGAAGTTTGGCTCTTTCAGCAGAACCCTGTCAGAAGCACTTTATAATGATCAAGTCTTAGCATGGATTCCAAAGGGGTCATTCTCCTCTCCATTCATAATTGGGGGTCAGATGTATATATCAAAAGGACAAAAAGGTAATTATTCCCAGGAAAAGAATCTTTAAAACAGTAATACTGGCCTGCATTCTGACATCAAAAGTATTGTCTAAGCCTTAATCTAACTATGAAACAACTACAGAAATCTGTGTTAAATGTGAGTAGTTTGATATAAACATAAAGATTTATACAAAACAGGTCCCATTAAAAGGTGCCTCACTATTTGATGGATTTGGTTATTACAATGCACACTCTCCATTCACTTATTAAGGCACACTGATTTAATCCACAAATACTGAGTGCCTACTATGTGCAAGCTCTGGTTTAGGTTCTAAGGATGCAACAGCTGACAAATCAGGATCTCTGCTTTCATACCGCTGACATTCTAGATGGGGAAGAGATAGGATTAAAAAAAAATCCTAAGTATGTCCTGTGGTGATAACTACCATAGCAAAACGCAAAGCAGGACAAGGAGAAAGAGAGAGTGATCAGGCTGGGTCTTCTGTGTTTGTTATTAACCTCGTGTGGTCTGGAAGTGGGCTTCCCTGGTGACTCAGAAGGTAAAGGAGCCTCCTGTAATCCCTGGAAGATCTCCCGAGGAAAGGAATGGATTACCCTCTCCAGTATAAATCTTGCCTGGAGAACCATGGCCATGGAGGGCCTCTCTGAGGAGGATGAGTTTTGTAATTTGATCAGAAACCTTGCTGAATTGAGAGCAGGGCATTTCAGTTTGAAGGAAGAGGAGTCTACATGGTGCTATGAGGAGAACAGCAAATGTGTTACTGCAGCTGGAGCGAGGCTGTAGCTAGAAATGAGGTCACGGTAATAGTGGTGGGAAATGACGGGGCGAGTGGTCTACAGTTCCTAGAGGTACCACAGGCATGGTCAGGACTTGGGTGGGTTCTCAGCAGAGGAGTGAAAAGACCTGCCCTAAATTTTAAGATAACTGCTGTGGTTGCTGGTTGGAAAACAGAGTACAGGAGGGCAAGGGAAGATGAGCAGGGCCTAACTAGGAGGAGAAAAGTAATTGCGGCTGGACTAGACAGCAGTGGCAGAGGTAGGGTGGGAATGCTCAGACTCTGAGTGTATTTCAACACAGAGCTGGTAGAATTTCTTGATGGTCTGAATGAATGTGGAGTATAAGAGAGAAATCACAAAGTATTAAAATATTTTTGGTTTGAAAAAATGGAAGGATAAAATGTCCATTTACTGAAAGGAGGAAGACCATAAGAGAAACAATTTTAAAGATAAAAATCACAGTTTTGTTTTAGATGTGTGAAATTTGAGATGCCCGTGAGCTGCAAACGGAAATGTTAGGGAAGCAAGCAGCTGGTATACAGATTTGGGTTCAAAGGAGAGATCTCATCTAGGAATGAGTGTCAAGAAAGAAAACAAGAAAATGAGTATTTTTCACTCTTCCATAACCGGTGATACAGAAAATCTCTTACATAAGAGGAAAAGAAAAAGTCATTTCTCCTAATAAAACCATTCTCTAATATAAAGCCATTTCAATTTTTTTCATTTTAGCTCTTGAGTGGGCATAATAATAATGCATTTAACTCATGTAGACAGAAACTCTCCTATTACAATTAGTCTATGTCATGGCTTCCCTGGTGGTCCAGTGGGTAAGGACACTGCCTTGCAGTGCAAGGGGTGCCAGTTCAATCCCTGGCCTGGGAAAATCCCACGTGCTATGGAGCAGCTGGATCAATGTGTCCAACTACTGAGCCAGTGCTCTGGAGCGCATGCGCCCAGAGCCTGTGCTCTGTCATGAGAGAAGCCTCTAAGATGGGATGCCCACACAGGCCAAAGAACAAAGATGAAAATAAATGAAAGACCAATAGAAGTGGCCAAAAAAAAAAAAAATTAAATTAAAGTTAGTCTATGTCAATGGCATAAACAACCAGTATAATCAATCCACAGTGCCTGCATCTACAGTTACTAAATCTCTACTGGTTCTGTGCTACTTATAATATAAAACAAATCCAGGAGACAAAGAGGAAAATGAATTTGCAGCATTATATCAAACAGTGTATCTGATAAACAACTAATCATAGAGGGTCAGGTTGGAATTAAATACAGTATGCTAGAAAGTATAAAGAAGTTTAATATTATCATTAGTAGAATAATACTTTTGGTCAAATATTACTAGGAGGGAATCCACAAAGAAATTTTTTTTCAATAAGAAATGTAAATGATAGCAAAAGAAACAGCTCTGCCAAGATTCTTTATTTCATTCCTAGCTTCCACGAAATTATTTCAGTGAGATACTGGAAATGTCTCATGGTATCTGGGGTACACTTTTGAGATACAAAATACATTTCACCTTTATTACAACATTGTACCAGCAGATGTCGCTAGAAAACAATTTTTGGAAATATTTCTAGTTTTGCTGGGAATTTTACAATCAAACATTTTGTTGCACATTTTCCTTTAAAAACAAAGTCATAGCCATGTAAAATATCAATTCTGAATAAATTATAAATTGCATTAAGTTCCCTCCAGTAAATATCCTAAACATAAGACTTTGATTGACAGGCGATTTTCCTGTTCCTGTTCTTCCACACAGTTACAACATCTCTAAGAACACCCTAGTATTGCCACCAGCATAGCATCTGATGATGTAAATGTGCTGCTTTATCATATGCTTTCTAATATCCTGAAAACACTGAGAACTATTTTGACTCCTAAAACTTTTTTGTCTAGTCAGTGTTTTTCTGGTAGATAAAACAAATATAAAACATACACTTTTACAAATCTCCTTTTAAATATTTCTAAGGCAGTGCATGATGAAATGGAATATACTGGTCATAACTAGCCAATCAGCCAACAGCAGAGTACTTAAGGACTCCATCTTACTGCCTTCTAAAAAAGAGCTGGAAGTAAATGATTGCCATAATTGGCTCATTAAATGATTTCTAATTCTGAAATTTTATCAATTAGCATTTTACTTAATGTTAGTACTATCATTTAAAATAATAATGGAAAATAAATGAATTAGTCATAATTTTCATTTATTAATCATTTAATCAATGAATTAATCATTTATAAATAATGATATCACCATTAAGAATTTTTTAAAAAACAAAATACACGAACAAATCCCTGAATTTATTTGGAGATGGCTGGCTGCTACTAATATTATTACATTTGCTTATTGCTTATAAAACTTAGACTCGGAACTTATTCCTGCAAAGATTCAAAGACACTGTCTGTTCTTTTAGCTGTAAGATTACAAGACCAACTACTGACATAAATGCTATTTAAAACACTGATAAGTAAAAGAAGCAATGTATTCTCTAAGATTCTTTATTTCATTCCTAGCTTCCACGAAATTATTTCAGTGAGATACTGGAAATGTCTCATGGTATCTGGGGTACACTTTTGAGATACAAAATACATTTCACCTTTATTACAACATTGTACCAGCAGATGTCGCTAGAAAACAATTTTTGGAAATATTTCTAGTTTTGCTGGGAATTTTACAATCAAACATTTTGTTGCACATTTTCCTTTAAAAACAAAGTCATAGCCATGTAAAATATCAATTCTGAATAAATTATAAATTGCATTAAGTTCCCTCCAGTAAATATCCTAAACATAAGACTTTGATTGACAGGCGATTTTCCTGTTCCTGTTCTTCCACACAGTTACAACATCTCTAAGAACACCCTAGTATTGCCACCAGCATAGCATCTGATGATGTAAATGTGCTGCTTTATCATATGCTTTCTAATATCCTGAAAACACTGAGAACTATTTTGACTCCTAAAACTTTTTTGTCTAGTCAGTGTTTTTCTGGTAGATAAAACAAATATAAAACATACACTTTTACAAATCTCCTTTTAAATATTTCTAAGGCAGTGCATGATGAAATGGAAGATACTGGTCGTAACTAGCCAATCAGCCAACAGCAGAGTACTTAAGGACTCCATCTTATTGCCTTCTAAAAAAGAGCTGGAGGTAAATGATTGCCATAATTGGCTCATTAAATGATTTCTAATTCTGACATTTTATCACTTATTAGCATTTTACTTAATGTTAGTACTATCATTTAAAATAATAATGGAAAATAAATGAATTAGTCATAATTTTCATTTATTAATCATCTAATCAATGAATTAATCATTTATAAATAATGATATCACCATTAAGAATTTCTTAAAAAATAAAACATATGAACAAATCCCTGAATTTATTTGGAGATCGCTGGCTGCTACTAATATTAATACATTTGCTTATTGCTTATAACATTTAGACTTGGAAATTATTCCTGCAAAGATTCAAAGACACTGTCTGTTCTTTTAGCTGTAAGATTACAAGACCAACTACTGACATAAATGCTATAGAAAAACCTGTAAGAAGCACTGATAAGTAAAAGAAGCAATTGTAGATATCTCAATAATGATAAAAGATTACATTATTGATATGTAAAGCATCAATGCTAAAATATTATCAATAATAAAATATAGAATTCTGGTTTTTGGTATACATATAGAATGTTATAGAAAGTGATCAAAAGGTTATACCCCAAATAGTTATTAGCAGTCTACCTATTTAAGTGAATGCTTAGTTGCTCAGTCAAATCCGACTCTTTACGACCCCATGGACTGTAGCCCTCCAGCCTCCCCCGTCCATGGGATTTTGTTTCACGCAAGATTACTAGAGCAGGTTGTCATTTCCTCCTCCAGGGCATGGGTTAAAAGAAATGAGGAAAGAATATAACTTTTTACTCTCTATATTCATATATCATTTTTTTTTTTTTTTGAGGAGAAAGTAAAGTTTACTCGAGTTGGAGAAGGGAGAGATGCTGTCAGTACACTGGGCTGGTTTAAGGGAGAATCAGCATGGAAGACTGAACAGCGGGTCAGCTCAAAGAGAACCAACACATTTGATTTTTTATAAGTATACATTTATCTATTATTTGTGTAGTTTAATTAAAAACATCAATATCTGAACATGCAGGAACAGATTAAACATTGCAAAATTTACAGTGTAAGAGTCAGACAACTTTACTAATTAAAACTGCTATAAAAGTTTTCCTAGAAGGCACAAAATTGCTAACTAAAACAAGTGATGTAGACAGAATTTTCTGAAATCATGATCCCAAGGAACATGGATGAGTAGGAGACTACAAAGATCCCCCCCTCCAAAAAAAAAAAAAAAAAAACCACCCAGTAAGTATCAATGTCAAAGTTCTTTCATTCTTTTTTCACTCATTAAATTAGTTTAGAAGGAAACTCACATATTGGATAAAGATGATAGCATCCATCTTTATTCACTCAACAGTCATTTATCAGGCATCTAACATACAGAAGACACTATGCTCCAGATCAGTTGAGTAATGTAAAGATAAGTTATATACCATCTCTGATCATTAAAAAGACGCATCGGTAACATACAAGAAGAACAACTTATGCCTAGTGAGCAAGATTACAAGACCAACTACTGACATAAATGCTATAGAAAAACCTGTAAGAAGCACTGATAAGTAAAAGAAGCAATTGTAGATATCTCAATAATGATAAAAGATTACATTATTGATATGTAAAGCATCAATGCTAAAATATTATCAATAATAAAATATAGAATTCTGGTTTTTGGTATACATATAGAATGTTATAGAAAGTGATCAAAAGGTTATACCCCAAATAGTTATTAGCAGTCTACCTATTTAAGTGAATGCTTAGTTGCTCAGTCAAATCCGACTCTTTACGACCCCATGGACTGTAGCCCTCCAGCCTCCCCCGTCCATGGGATTTTGTTTCACGCAAGATTACTAGAGCAGGTTGTCATTTCCTCCTCCAGGGCATGGGTTAAAAGAAATGAGGAAAGAATATAACTTTTTACTCTCTATATTCATATATCATTTTTTTTCTTTTGAGGAGAAAGTAAAGTTTACTCGAGTTGGAGAAGGGAGAGATGCTGTCAGTACACTGGGCTGGTTTAAGGGAGAATCAGCATGGAAGACTGAACAGCGGGTCAGCTCAAAGAGAACCAACACATTTGATTTTTTATAAGTATACATTTATCTATTATTTGTGTAGTTTAATTAAAAACATCAATATCTGAACATGCAGGAACAGATTAAACATTGCAAAATTTACAGTGTAAGAGTCAGACAACTTTACTAATTAAAACTGCTATAAAAGTTTTCCTAGAAGGCACAAAATTGCTAACTAAAACAAGTGATGTAGACAGAATTTTCTGAAATCATGATCCCAAGGAACATGGATGAGTAGGAGACTACAAAGATCCCCCCCTCCAAAAAAAAAAAAAAAAACCACCCAGTAAGTATCAATGTCAAAGTTCTTTCATTCTTTTTTCACTCATTAAATTAGTTTAGAAGGAAACTCACATATTGGATAAAGATGATAGCATCCATCTTTATTCACTCAACAGTCATTTATCAGGCATCTAACATACAGAAGACACTATGCTCCAGATCAGTTGAGTAATGTAAAGATAAGTTATATACCATCTCTGATCATTAAAAAAAGACGTCTGGAAATTTATGTGTATGTCTGTCAAATAAGTGAAAATAATCATAACTTAAAAGTTCTGACACAATTTCTTGTATCAACAGTGCTAAGAGCGCTTCCCCTGGTGGTCCAGTGGGTAAGGACACCGCCTTGCAGTGCAAGGAGCGCCGGTTCGAGCCCTGGCCTGGGAAGATCCCACGTGCCGCCTAGCGGCTGAACTGATGTGTCCAATTACTGAGCCGGAGCCCTGGAGCACATGCGCCCAGAGCCGGAGCTTTGCAACGACAGAGGCCACTGCGATGGGAGGCCCACAGGAGCCAAAGAATGAAGACAAATTAAAATGGAGAAATGAAAGACCAATAGAAGTGGCTCGCCCACTCCCCTCCCTCCCCAACCCGACCCTCGCCCAAAGTAAATAAATAAATCTTTTAAAAAAAAACAGTGCTAAGAGCTTAATTACTTTATTTGTAATTACTTAATTACTTTATTTATGAGTTCAGCTTCAAATTTCTTTAGTCTTGCACTTTATTTCCTTAAATTATTTGATTTGAGAAAAGTAGTAGATCTTCTTCCACTTATGATGGGATTATGTCCCAATAAACCCATACTAAGTTGAAAATATCATTCAGTCAAAAATACATTTAATAGGAGGGTATAGCTAAGATGGTGGTGTAGAAGGACATGCACTCATCTCTCCTGCAAAATCGCCTGAATTGCAATGAGTTCCTGAAAAAACATTTACAGTAGGAGGTTGGATCTGATCACAAAAAAGATACCCCACATCGAAGAACAAAGGAGAAGCTGCAACAAGACGATAGGGAGGGTGCAATTGTGCTTTTAAAAGTCAAACCTCATACCCAACAGAGAAGCCAAGTGGGCCAAAAGCACAAAGTCTGTTGCAGATCAAGACCAGGGAAAGGAGCAGTGATGCCCACAAGGGACTGAGCCAGACCTGCTTTGGAGGGTCCAAGTGCCCCCTGAGCAGTCCTTGGAAGAACAAGACTCAGTTCCTCTTGAAGGAGGTTACCATTAACTGGATCATTGAGCCGCCGAGTAGGACTGGAAACTCTGTGCGCACAGTGATCCAGGAGAGGGGAATAGCGATCCTGCATGGGACTAAACCAGACTCACCTCTGAGTAATCTGACATCTCCTGCAGTGGCGGGTCGACAGTGGCCTGCAGCAGGGTCGGAGTCACAGCGGAAGTGCTTCCCATAGAGAGTGTGGGAATAAATCCTGTGTGAGAGAGACACCATTTTTCCTTCTGTAGTTTGGCTGCTGGTCAAACTACAGGGAGGGAATTTAGATCCACTCTGCAAGAAAAGGGATTTAGATTAAGGATTAAGAAACTCTCAGGGCCAGCCCGGGCGGGCCTTTTAGTTTGGGAATAGACCGAAATAAACAAGCAGTCAAAGAGGTCTTCAGATCCAACCACTGCCAGAGGCAAGAAAAAGACTGATAATTCCTGAACAGTCAGCAAGAGACAGAAGAACATGAACACTATTTTCACCTTTTGTCTGAAGCTGGAGTTACTGTTGGATTTTTAAAAATTTCATTTTCTTTCTTATTGATTTTTATTGCTTTTTTGTTTTGTTTTGTTTTCATTTTTTTCCCCTTATTTCCAAACCCCCTCAGCCCTGTCCCGTGTGTGTGTGTGTGTGTGTGTGTGTGCTTATTTCCTCCATTGAATTCTATTGAAGCTACTAATCAGTAAGACTGAATATATTCAAGTTTACATAATTTTTTTTTTCTTTTTCCTTTTAAACCACGCATTTTATTTTGGTATAAACTTCTGGTTCCACATTGGCCTTTTATGGCTCTGTGGGGGTTTTGTTTGATTTATTGTTTTTGCGTTGCCTTTCTATATTTTTCTATATACTTGTCTCTGTTTTAATTTTTTATTTATACTACCATTTCCTTCTTTGCTTTCTCTGATGCTCTTTTCCTACAGTACTAAACTCTAATACATACAAATCGCTGTCTCACTATATTTAACTTTGCAGTATTATTCTATATTTCTCTTCTATCCTCCCTTTCTCTTTTTCCCTTTTCCCACCATATTTCTTAGTCTGTTCTATTTTTTTTTTAACTTTATTTTGTTTTTAACTTTTACAGAGTTTTGCTGTTTACAGATATGTATGCTCCCAGGTTAATCATATGTATATTCCCCCTTTCCACCCCTCCCAAGCATCACACAGCACCCCTGAAGGAAACCTTTTTCTCACAGAACAATGACTATAGCTATTTTCTTTACATATGATAGTACAGGCCTTCATGCTACTTCCTTTATGCTTCCCACCCACTGTTCCTTCCCCACAATGTCCATATGTCCACTGTCCATGTCTGTCTTTCTGTCACTTCACTGCGTGTGCCATCATCACCATCCTACTAGATTCCATATATATATGTTAATATACTGTATTTGTCCTCTTTCTGACTGACTTCACTTTTTATGATACGTTCTAGATACAGTCACCTCATTAGGGCTGATTCTTCTGCATTTCTCTTTACAGCTGTGTAGTATTCCACTGTATATATGTACCAGAGCTTTGTATCCATTTGTTCATCAATTGGCTTCTAGGAGCAAGAGACAGAAAAAGACTGATAATTCCTGAACAGTCAGCAAGAGACAGAAGAACATGAACACTATTTTCACCTTTTGTCTGAAGCTGGAGTTACTGTTGGATTTTTAAAAATTTCATTTTCTTTCTTATTGATTTTTATTGCTTTTTTGTTTTGTTTTGTTTTCATTTTTTTCCCCTTATTTCCAAACCCCCTCAGCCCTGTCCCGTGTGTGTGTGTGTGTGTGTGTGTGTGTGCTTATTTCCTCCATTGAATTCTATTGAAGCTACTAATCAGTAAGACTGAATATATTCAAGTTTACATAATTTTTTTTTTCTTTTTCCTTTTAAACCACGCATTTTATTTTGGTATAAACTTCTGGTTCCACATTGGCCTTTTATGGCTCTGTGGGGGTTTTGTTTGATTTATTGTTTTTGCGTTGCCTTTCTATATTTTTCTATATACTTGTCTCTGTTTTAATTTTTTATTTATACTACCATTTCCTTCTTTGCTTTCTCTGATGCTCTTTTCCTACAGTACTAAACTCTAATACATACAAATCGCTGTCTCACTATATTTAACTTTGCAGTATTATTCTATATTTCTCTTCTATCCTCCCTTTCTCTTTTTCCCTTTTCCCACCATATTTCTTAGTCTGTTCTATTTTTTTTTTAACTTTATTTTGTTTTTAACTTTTACAGAGTTTTGCTGTTTACAGATATGTATGCTCCCAGGTTAATCATATGTATATTCCCCCTTTCCACCCCTCCCAAGCATCACACAGCACCCCTGAAGGAAACCTTTTTCTCACAGAACAATGACTATAGCTATTTTCTTTACATATGATAGTACAGGCCTTCATGCTACTTCCTTTATGCTTCCCACCCACTGTTCCTTCCCCACAATGTCCATATGTCCACTGTCCATGTCTGTCTTTCTGTCACTTCACTGCATGTGCCATCATCACCATCCTACTAGATTCCATATATATATGTTAATATACTGTATTTGTCCTCTTTCTGACTGACTTCACTTTTTATGATACGTTCTAGATACAGTCACCTCATTAGGGCTGATTCTTCTGCATTTCTCTTTACAGCTGTGTAGTATTCCACTGTATATATGTACCAGAGCTTTGTATCCATTTGTTCATCAATGGGCTTCTAGGCTGCTTTCATGTTCTAGCTATTGTACAGAGAGCCGCAGTGAACATTGGGGTACAGGCGCTTCTTTTAGATTTGATTTCATCAGGGTATAAGCCTAAGAGTGGGGTTTCTAGGTCATATGGGGCTTCTATTTTTAATTTGTTAAGAAATCTCCAGACTGTCTTCCATAGAGGCTGTATCAATTTGCATTCCCACCAGCAATGCAGGAGTGTTCCTTTTTCTCTGCACCCTCTCCAGCATTCATTATCGGTCGATTTGTGGATGATGGCCATTCTGATGGGTATGAGGTGATATCTCATTGTAGTTTTGATTTGGATTTCTCTAATGATAAGCGAGGTTGAGCATTGTTTCATGTGCTTTGGAGCCATCAGTATGTCCTCTTTGCAGAGGTGTCTGTTTAGGTCCTTTTCCCATTTTTTGATTGGGTTGTTCATTTTTCTGGTGCTGAGTTGTCTGAGTTGCTTGTAGATTTTGGAGATTAATTCTTTGTCTGTTGTTTCATTTGCTATGATTCTCTCCCATTCTGTGGGCTGTCTGTTCAGCTTTTTTGTGATTTCTTTAGATGTACAAGAGCTTTTAAGTTTCATGAGGTCCCACATGTTCATTTGTCTTTTTAGTTCTACTATTCTAGTAGGTGGGTCAGAGAAGATCTTGCTTTGATTGATGTCCTTGAGCGTTTTGCCTATATTCTCCTCTAAGAGTTTGATGGTTTCTGGTCTTACATTTAGGTCTTTAATCCATTTTGAGTTGATCTTTGTGTATGGTGTCAGGGAATGTTCCAATTTCATTTTTTTGCATGTAGCTATCCAATTTTTCCAGCACCATTTGTTGAAGAGACTGTCTTTGTCCCATTTTAGACTTTCATCTCCTTTGTCAAAAATAAGGTACCCATAGGTGCATGGGCCTATCTCTGGGTCCTCTATCCTGTTCCATTGGTCTATAGTTCTGTTTTTGTGCCAGTACCATACTATCTTGATGACTGTTGCTTTGTAGTAGAGTCTGAAGTTGGGGAGGCTGATCCCTCCACCTCCATTCTTCTTCCTCAGGATTGCTTTGGCTATTCGAGGTCTTTTGTGTTTCCATATGGATTGTGTTATTCTTTGGTCTAGTTCTGTGAAGAATGTCATTGGAAGTTTGATAGGGATAACATTGAATCTATAGATGACATTTGATAGTATGGTCATTTTCACAATATTTATTCTTCCGACCTAGGAACATGGAATATCTTTCCATCTATTTAAGTCTTCTTTAATGTCTCTCATGAGTGTCTTGTAATTTTCTGTGTACAGTTCTTATTCTCAATGGGACCCTGCTCTAGCATTATTCTCCAATTTGTGCTCTGCTTAGTTTGGTTATTAACTGGTGGATATCATTCTTAGTTTGTTCTGTTCACCATGCTAATATATTGTACTGTATTTTTGGTTGGAATGTTTGGGTTACGTTACAGTTGTATATGTTCCTGTGTATCATTCAGTATGCTAGATTGTATTTCCATAATATTTTAATTGCCATTTCTCAATATGTGTTTCTCATTCACATATATATGCTTTAATATCATTCAATGCCATAAGAAACCAGCCGTGAAATCTTCATTCCCTGATCAGGCAACAAGCCCTGGGGCTTTAGGGAAGGAGCACTGACTCCAAAACTCTACAATACTAGAGAACGCCTGACACTAGAGAACAGTAAACAGTGATAACACCAACAAAGGTAATCACTTGTATGCAAGTCCTGACATCACCCAACCACCAGCATCACCCAGAATAAGAAGCCCCATCCAAACACCAACAGATGTAACTCAAAGTCTGGTAAAAGGAAATCCCAAATAGAGTTAGTTAAAAAATTAATAATAACAATGAAATGGCAGAGAAGTGCCACACAAGTGAAGGAACAATCTACAAACACACAAGATCAAATCAGCAAAGAGGATTTGGACAAACTTTCTGAAAGTGATTTCAGAAGAATGATAGCAAAGATGATCAGAGACACTGAAAAGAGAATGTGAGAGAAATTTCAAGACACAGCAAACACATGAATAAAGTAATACAAGAACCTACAAAAAAAAGTAACAGAGACAAACAACTCAATTGCTGAACTGAAAAACACTGTAGAAGGAATCAAGAGCAGAGTATGTGAGACAGAAGACCGGATAAGTGAGCTGGAAGATAGAATGGTAGAAGTAACTGCAGAAAAACAGAATCAAGCTCAAAGAATGGAAAGAGCAGAGGATAGCCTCAGAGACCTCTGAGATAATATCAAACACACCAATATTCGAATTATAGGAGTTCCAGAAGAAGAAGAAAAAAAGAAAGGCTGTGAGAAAATTTTTGAAGAGATCAGTCAAGTCCAAGAAGCACAAAGAGTACCATACAGAATAAACCCGAGAAGAAACACAACAAGACACATATTAATGAAGCTAACATAAATTAAACACAAAGACAGAATTCTCAAAGCAGCAAGGGAAAAGCAACTAGTGACATACAAGGGAAAGCCCATATGTATAACAGCTGATCTTTCAACAGAAACTCTGGAAGTCAGAAGGAAATGGCAAGACACATTGAAAGCACTGAAACAGAATAATCTGCAACCAAGAATCCTCTACCCTGCAAGGATCTCATTCAAAATTGATGGAGAAATCAAAAACTTTAGAAATAAGCAAAAATTAAAAGAATTTAGTAACACTAAACCAGCCTTACAACAAGTGTTAAAGGGACTTATATAGACAACAAGCATAAGAGAAGAAGAAGATCCACAAAACAAAGCCATCATAACATCTAAGAAGATGACAATAGGATCATTTGTATCAATAATTGCTTTGAATGTAAATGGACTAAATGGCCCAACCAAAACACACAGACTGGCTGAATGGATTCAAAACCATGACCCATACATATGCTGCCTACAGGAAACTCACTTCAGACCTAGAGACACTCATAGACTCAAAGTGAGAGGATAGAAAAAGATATTCCACGCAAATGGATATCAAAAGAAAGCAGGAGTAGCAATTCTCATATCAGACAAAATAGACATGAAAATAAACGAGATTAGAAGAGATAAGGCAGGACACTACATAATGATCAAGGAATTGATCCAAGAGGAAGACATAACAATCATAAATATCTATGCACCCAACACAGGAGCACCCTGATACATAAGACAAACACTTTCAGACTGAAAAGAAGAAATCGACAATAACACAATAATAATAGGAGACTTTAACACTCCTCTCACACCAATGGACAGATCACCCAAACAGAAATTAATAAAGAAACAAAAGCCTTAAATGCCACACTAGAAGAGGTGGACCTCGTGTATATCTTTAGGACTTTCCATCCAAAAGCAGAAGAGTACATTTTCTTCTCAAGAGCTCATGGAACATTCTCCAGGATAGATCACATCTTGGGCCACAAATCAAACCTCAGTCAATTCAAGAAAACTGAAATTCTATCAACCATCTTCTCTGACTACAATGCAATGAGACTAGAGATCAATGACAGGAAAAACCCGCTAAAAACATAAATACATGGAGATTAAACAGCACATACCTAAAAAATGAACTGATTACCGAGCAAATCAAAGGAGGAAAAAGAAAATTCCTAGAAGAAAACGACAATGAACACACGGCAGTGCAAAACCTATGGGATACTGCAAAAGCAGTTCTAAGAGGGAAGTTTATAGCAATTCAATCCTACCTCAAGAAACTAGGAAAATACCAAGCAGATGACCTAACCCTACGCTTAAAAGAATTGGAGAAAGAAGAACAAAAACACCCCAAAGTTAGCACGAGAAGAGGAATCATAAAGATCACAGCAGAAATAAATGAAAAAGAAACAAAAGAAACAATAGTAAAGATAAATAAAATGAGAAGCTGATTCTTTGAAAAGGTAAACAAAATTGACAAGCCACTGGCCAGACTCATCAAGAAAAAGAGAGAGAAGAATCAGATCACCAAAATCAAAAATGAAAAAGGAGAGATTACAACAGATAATGCAGAAATCCAAAGGATTCTAAGAGACTATTATGAACAACTCTATGGCAACAAACTGGACATCCTGGAAGAAATGGACAGTCTCTTAGAGAAGATTAATCTCCCAAGACTCAACCAGGAAGAAATAGAAACGATGAACAAGCCAATTACAAGCTCAGAAATCGACCTTGTGATCAAAAATCTCCCCCAAAATAAAAGCCCAGGGCCAGATGGCTTCACAGCCAAATTCTACCAAACATTTAAAGAAGAGCTAATGCCTGTCCTTGTCCTTCTAAAACTCTTCCAAAATAATTGCACAGGAAGGAACACTTCCAAACACATTCCATGAGGCCACCATCACCCTTATACCAAAGCTAGGCAAAGACAAGACAAAAGAGAAAATCATAGGCCACTTTCACTGATGAATTTAGACGCCAGAATCCTCAACAAAACCCTAGCAAACAGAATTCAACAACATATCAAACAGCTCATACATCATGATCAAGTCGGGTTCATCCCAGGCATGCAAGAATTCTTTAATATCCTCGAATCAATCAATGTGATACACCGTATCAACAAATTGAGAGACAAAAATCACATGGTGATCTCAATAGATGCAGAAAAAGACTTCGACAAAGTACAACACCCATTTATGATTAAAAAAAAAAAAAACTCTTCCAAAAATGGGCATAGAAGGAAGCTATCTCAACATAGTGAAAGCCATATAAGAGAAGCCCACAGCAAGTAGTATCCTCAATGGTGGAAAACTGAAAGCATTCCCTCTAAGATCAGGAACAAGACAGGGGTGTCCACTTTCACCACTAAAATTCAACATAGTCCTGAAAGTTCTAACAACAGCAATAAGAGAAGAAAAACATATAAAAGGAATCCAGGTTGGAAAGGAAGATGTCCAACTCCCTCTATTTGCAGACAACATGATATTATACATAGAAAAACCCAAAGACACGGATAGAAAGCTACTAGAGCTAATCAGCGAATTCAGCAAAGTCGCAGGATACAAAATCAACACACAGAAACCAGTGGCATTCCTATACACAAACAATGAAAAATCAGAAAATGAAATCAAAGAGGCAGTCCCCCCCCGCGGCTCCTGGGGCCGGGGGCGAGCGGGCTCCCGCGGGGCTGGCCACCCGGGAGGCGGCCCCCGCGGCGCGGCGCGCGCCCGCCTGCGTCGGCCGGGCAGAGGGCGCGGGCGGGGAGCGGCGCGCAGGGGCGCCGCGCTGCAGCTGCGTGGTCGCGGGGGCTTCCATGTTGGAGGGAGCGCGCGCCTTCCGACCCGGAGTCCCTTAGCGCGCTCGAGGGCTCGGGGACCTGCTAGGGCCTCGCCCGGCGTCCCTGAGCGCCGCGTTGCTCAGGTCCGTAGGAAATCCCTAGTGGAAGAGCCCCAAGTGTGCTTCGAGGAAGTCAGGTGGCTGTTTGGGGCTGCATTGAAAATCCTTCGTAACCGTGTGTCCAAAGATTCAAGATGACCAACGAAGAACCTCTTCCCAAAAAGGTTCGACTGAGTGAAACAGACTTCAAAGTGATGGCCCGAGATGAATTAATTCTAAGGTGGAAACAGTATGAAGCATACGTGCAAGCTTTGGAGGGCAAGTACACAGATCTCAACTCTAATGATGTAACTGGCTTAAGGGAGTCTGAAGAAAAACTAAAGCAACAACAGCAAGAATCTGCACGCAGGGAAAACATTCTTGTAATGCGACTGGCAACCAAGGAGCAAGAGATGCAAGAGTGTACTACTCAGATCCAGTACCTCAAGCAAGTCCAGCAGCCTAGCGTTGCCCAGCTGAGATCAACAGTGGTGGACCCAGCGATCAACTTGTTTTTCCTAAAAATGAAAAGTGAACTGGAACAGACTAAAGACAAACTGGAACAAGCCCAAAATGAACTGAGTGCCTGGAAGTTTACGCCTGATAGGTAAACAAATCATACTCCCCAGTCAAGACTTCCCTGACAGTCCCACTGCGAGAAAGCTGTGGGGACAGCCACGTTCTCGTTTCCAAACCAAGACTCAGACTTTTTGAGCCAAAAAGCCACATTCTTAAACTGTCCAGCTTGTAAAGGTTAATGTAAAACTTACCAGATGAACCTTGTGTTTCAGCTTTTTTCTCTTCCCCCTCCCCTTGCTTCAGAGGCCTGATGGCGTCGGACTATTCCGAAGAAGTGGCCACCACCGAAAAATTCCCTTCTAGAACATGTAGACACTTGAGAAATGTTTCTGTTGGAAGAAAATAGAGGAGAAACAGAAGTCTTAAGTCTGTGGCACACTGTGTCTTCAGACAGTTTGGAGGAATGAAAACCTAGAGATTTAAAACCATGAATTGAACATGTAAAATTCCAGTAAATGTAAAGACGGAATATGCATCGCTCTTAACCTTGAGCATAGTGACTTAGAGACACTGTGTATCAGTTTTGCCAATAAGACTGTGGACTTCGTGATTGTTGTTGAACTTCTGGGTCAAAGCTGAAATAAGGTGAATTTTGCCTTTAAAGGGTTTATTTGCTAAGAACCAACTTAATAAATCAAAAATCGTCAGTACAAGTAGAAACTTTACTTTTTTTCGGGCTTGAAAATCCTTCGTAACCGTGTGTCCAAAGATTCAAGATGACCAACGAAGAACCTCTTCCCAAAAAGGTTCGACTGAGTGAAACAGACTTCAAAGTGATGGCCCGAGATGAATTAATTCTAAGGTGGAAACAGTATGAAGCATACGTGCAAGCTTTGGAGGGCAAGTACACAGATCTCAACTCTAATGATGTAACTGGCTTAAGGGAGTCTGAAGAAAAACTAAAGCAACAACAGCAAGAATCTGCACGCAAGGAAAACATCCTTGTAATGCGACTGGCAACCAAGGAGCAAGAGATGCAAGAGTGTACTACTCAGATCCAGTACCTCAAGCAAGTCCAGCAGCCTAGCGTTGCCCAGCTGAGATCAACAGTGGTGGACCCAGCGATCAACTTGTTTTTCCTAAAAATGAAAAGTGAACTGGAACAGACTAAAGACAAACTGGAACAAGCCCAAAATGAACTGAGTGCCTGGAAGTTTACGCCTGATAGGTAAACAAATCATACTCCCCAGTCAAGACTTCCCTGACAGTCCCACTGCGAGAAAGCTGGGGGGGACAGCCACGTTCTCGTTTCCACACCAAGACTCAGACTTTTTGAGCCAAAAAGCCACATTCTTAAACTGTCCAGCTTGTAAAGGTTAATGTAAAACTTACCAGATGAACCTTGTGTTTCAGCTTTTTTCTCTTCCCCCTCCCCTTGCTTCAGAGGCCTGATGGCGTCGGACTATTCCGAAGAAGTGGCCACCTCCGAAAAATTCCCCTTCTAGAACATGTAGACACTTGAGAAATGTTTCTGTTGGAAGAAAATAGAGGGAGAAACAGAAGTCTTAAGTCTGTGGCACACTGTGTCTTCAGACAGTTTGGAGGAATGAAAACCTAGAGATTTAAAACCATGAATTGAACATGTAAAATTCCAGTAAATGTAAAGACGGAATATGCATCGCTCTTAACCTTGAGCATAGTGACTTAGAGACACTGTGTATCAGTTTTGCCAATAAGACTGTGGACTTCGTGATTGTTGTTGAACTTCTGGGTCAAAGCTGAAATAAGGTGAATTTTGCCTTTAAAGGGTTTATTTGCTAAGAACCAACTTAATAGTCACGAGAGACTCAAATAATAGTCGTCAGTACAAGTAGTTCATATATTTAACCATTTCATTGGGGCTCTGTAATTATTTGATTGAGCCTTCAGTCAATGTGGGTTTACTCAATGGTTTGTTTGAATGGTTGCTGATACTGTAGATATTCTCACTGAGGACTGTACAAACATGAAGGTGTGGTATCAAACTTCAGGTTTTAAACTGTTTGAAGCGTTATGAACATTCATTTCACAACTAGATTGTATAAGGATATTTGGCTGTGATGAGACTCACTGCGTTTTTTTAAGTAGTACAATTTATTAAATCCCCATTCCATTCAGCAGGCACATGTTGAAAGAGCATTGTCGTTGGTGTTCATGGGGGAATGTGCTCCTTCATTGTATTGGGCCTTTTGTATTGCACTCTTGATATTAAATTAAATGTGCCTTGGGAAAAAAAAAAAAAGAGGCAGTCCCCTTCACCACTGCAACCAAAAGAATCAAATATCTAGGAATAAATCTACCCAAAGAAACAAAAGAACTGTACACTGAAAATTACAAGACACTCATGAGAGACATTAAAGAAGACTTAAATAGATGGAAAGATATTCCATGTTTCTAGGTCGGAAGAATAAATATTGTGAAAATGATCGTACCACCAAATATCATCTACAGATTCAATGCAATACCTATTCCACTACCGTTGACATTTTTCACAGAACTAGACAAAAGAATAGCACAGTCCATATGGAAGCACAAAAGACCTCGAATAGCCAAAGCAATCCTGAGGAAGAAGAATGGAGGTGGAGGGATCAGCCTCCCCAACTTCAGACTCTACTACAAAGCAACAGTCATCAAGATAGTATGGTACTGGCACAAAAACAGAACTATAGACCAATGGAACAGGATAGAGGACCCAGAGATAGGCCCATGCACCTATGGGTACCTTATTTTTGACAAAGGAGATGAAAGTCTAAAATGGGACAAAGACAGTCTCTTCAACAAATGGTGCTGGAAAAATTGGATAGCTACATGCAAAAAAATGAAATTGGAACATTCCCTGACACCATACACAAAGATCAACTCAAAATGGATTAAAGACCTAAATGTAAGACCAGAAACCATCAAACTCTTAGAGGAGAATATAGGCAAAACGCTCAAGGACATCAATCAAAGCAAGATCTTCTCTGACCCACCTACTTCTAAAAATGAACAATTGGTCTTAGTTTGAGTTTTTTTAAAAGGGCTCTGTAATTATTTGATTGAGCCTTCAGTCAATGTGGGTTTACTCAATGGTTTGTTTGAATGGTTGCTAATACTGCAGATATTCTCACTGAGGACTGTACAAACATGAAGGTGTGGTATCAAACTCCAGGTTTTAAACTGTTTGAAGCATTATGAACATTCATTTCACAACTAGATTGTATAAGGATATTTGGCTGTGATGAGACTCACTGCGTTTTTTTTTTTCAGTAGTACAATTTATTAAATCCCCATTCCATTCAGCAGGCACATGTTGAAAGAGCATTGTCGTTGGTGTTCATGGGGGAATGTGCTCCTTCATTGTATTGGGCCTTTTGTATTGCACTCTTGATATTAAATTAAATGTGCCTTGGGAAAAAAAAAAAAAGAGGCAGTCCCCTTCACCACTGCAACCAAAAGAATCAAATATCTAGGAATAAATCTACCCAAAGAAACAAAAGAACTGTACACTGAAAATTACAAGACACTCATGAGAGACATTAAAGAAGACTTAAATAGATGGAAAGATATTCCATGTTTCTAGGTCGGAAGAATAAATATTGTGAAAATGATCGTACCACCAAATATCATCTACAGATTCAATGCAATACCTATTCCACTACCGTTGACATTTTTCACAGAACTAGACAAAAGAATAGCACAGTCCATATGGAAGCACAAAAGACCTCGAATAGCCAAAGCAATCCTGAGGAAGAAGAATGGAGGTGGAGGGATCAGCCTCCCCAACTTCAGACTCTACTACAAAGCAACAGTCATCAAGATAGTATGGTACTGGCACAAAAACAGAACTATAGACCAATGGAACAGGATAGAGGACCCAGAGATAGGCCCATGCACCTATGGGTACCTTATTTTTGACAAAGGAGATGAAAGTCTAAAATGGGACAAAGACAGTCTCTTCAACAAATGGTGCTGGAAAAATTGGATAGCTACATGCAAAAAAATGAAATTGGAACATTCCCTGACACCATACACAAAGATCAACTCAAAATGGATTAAAGACCTAAATGTAAGACCAGAAACCATCAAACTCTTAGAGGAGAATATAGGCAAAACGCTCAAGGACATCAATCAAAGCAAGATCTTCTCTGACCCACCTACTAGAATAGTAGAACTAAAAAGACAAATGAACATGTGGGACCTCATGAAACTTAAAAGCTCTTGTACATCTAAAGAAATCACAAAAAAGCTGAACAGACAGCCCACAGAATGGGAGAGAATCATAGCAAATGAAACAACAGACAAAGAATTAATCTCCAAAATCTACAAGCAACTCAGACAACTCAGCACCAGAAAAATGAACAACCCAATCAAAAAATGGGAAAAGGACCTAAACAGACACCTCTGCAAAGAGGACATACTGATGGCTCCAAAGCACATGAAACAATGCTCAACCTCGCTTATCATTAGAGAAATCCAAATCAAAACTACAATGAGATATCACCTCATACCCATCAGAATGGCCATCATCCACAAATCGACCGATAATGAATGCTGGAGAGGGTGCAGAGAAAAAGGAACACTCCTGCATTGCTGGTGGGAATGCAAATTGATACAGCCTCTATGGAAGACAGTCTGGAGATTTCTTAACAAATTAAAAATAGAAGCCCCATATGACCTAGAAACCCCACTCTTAGGCTTATACCCTGATGAAATCAAAACTGAAGGAGACACACATGGAAGCTACCTAGATGCCCATCAACGAATAAATGGATACAAAGCTCTGGTACATATATATAATGGAATACTACACACCTATAAAAAGAAATGCAGAAGAATCAGCCCTAATAAGGTGGCTGGCTCTAGAGCCTATCATAAAAAGTGAAGTCAGTCAGAAAGAGAAGGACAAATACAGTATATTAACACATATATATATGGAATCTAGTAGGATGGTGATGATGACACATGCAGTGAAGTGATGGAGAGACAGACCTGGACAGTGGACATATGGACATTGTGGGGAAGGAATAGTGGGTGAGAGGCATTAAAGAAGTAGCATGAAGGCCTATACCATCACATGTGAAGAAAATAGCTATAGTCATTGTTCTGTGAGAAAAGGGGATCCTGCAGGGGTGCTGTGTGACAGTCTGGAAGGGTGGGATGGGGGGGTATGCATATGATTAATTTGGGAACATACATATCTGTAAACAGCAAAACTCTGTAAAAGTTAAAAGCAAAATAAAAGCTTAAAAAAATAATAAATGATAGGGCTTCCCTGATGGTCCAGTGTGTAAGGACACCACCTTGCAGTGCAAGTGGCACTGGTTCGACCCCTGGCCAGGGAAGATCTCATGTGCTGCAGAGCGGCTGGACCGATGTGTCCAACTACCCAGCCGGTGCTCTGCAGCGAGAGAAGCCACTGATATGGGAGGCCCACACAGGCCAAAAGTAAATAAATAAATAAATAAATAAATGTAAGATCAATAGAAGTATCCCCCTCCCCCCCAAAAAAAAGTAAAAGAAAAATAAATGACTACTTAGAGGCAAAAGAAAAAAAAAATGATTTGAAAAAATGCCCTGACTTTGTTCACCACTGCATACATCAATTACTCACTGAGAATGTGCTTTCTACCAGGGACTGTTCTCTTTTAGAGGATAAAGTGATAAAGAAAACAAAATCTGAAGCATCACAGAATTTCAACTGCAGTCAGAGAGAACAACAATACAATGTAAACAAATAAAAATTCTATATAGGCATCACTGCTATTAAAATAATGAAGAAAGGTGAAAAATCAGAGTGAGCTGGATAGACAGTGATTTTATCTATGGTGTCAGGAGTAGTCACTCTGATTAAGTTGAACAGAGAACAAAATGAAGTGAGGAAATAGGAAACATAAAGATCAGGGAGGAAGTACTCTCCTACCTGCTTCAAGAGCCTTTTGCTGGAAGCTTTCTCTGTCCCTTTTACTTTAATAAAACTTTTACTGCATTAAAAAAAAAAAAAAAAAAAATATCATGGAAGTGGAGGGTAAGTGTTCCAGGCAGAAGAGCAGCAAGTGAAACGAATTTGAGGCAGGAGCAAGATCACCATTTTAGGGGACTAGCAAGATCCATTGTGGGTGGAGCAAAATAAGAAGGGGAGATGATAGTCAGAGGAAAATGTGGACCAGCATTTGGAGATGAGACTGCATGAGGTACAAACTTTGTACTTTGTCCTAAATACAACAGATTTTGATAGTCATTGTTCTGTGAGAAAAGGATCCTGCAGGGGTGCTGTGTGACAGTCTGGAAGGGTGGGATGGGGGTATGCATATGATTAATTTGGGAACATACATATCTGTAAACAGCAAAACTCTGTAAAAGTTAAAAGCAAAATAAAAGCTTAAAAAAATAATAAATGATAGGGCTTCCCTGATGGTCCAGTGTGTAAGGACACCACCTTGCAGTGCAAGTGGCACTGGTTCGACCCCTGGCCAGGGAAGATCTCATGTGCTGCAGAGCGGCTGGACCGATGTGTCCAACTACCCAGCCGGTGCTCTGCAGCGAGAGAAGCCACTGATATGGGAGGCCCACACAGGCCAAAAGTAAATAAATAAATAAATAAATAAATGTAAGATCAATAGAAGTATCCCCCTCCCCCCCAAAAAAAAGTAAAAGAAAAATAAATGACTACTTAGAGGCAAAAGAAAAAAAAAATGATTTGAAAAAATGCCCTGACTTTGTTCACCACTGCATACATCAATTACTCACTGAGAATGTGCTTTCTACCAGGGACTGTTCTCTTTTAGAGGATAAAGTGATAAAGAAAACAAAATCTGAAGCATCACAGAATTTCAACTGCAGTCAGAGAGAACAACAATACAATGTAAACAAATAAAAATTCTATATAGGCATCACTGCTATTAAAATAATGAAGAAAGGTGAAAAATCAGAGTGAGCTGGATAGACAGTGATTTTATCTATGGTGTCAGGAGTAGTCACTCTGATTAAGTTGAACAGAGAACAAAATGAAGTGAGGAAATAGGAAACATAAAGATCAGGGAGGAAGTACTCTCCTACCTGCTTCAAGAGCCTTTTGCTGGAAGCTTTCTCTGTCCCTTTTACTTTAATAAAACTTTTACTGCATTAAAAAAAAAAAAAAAAAAAATATCATGGAAGTGGAGGGTAAGTGTTCCAGGCAGAAGAGCAGCAAGTGAAACGAATTTGAGGCAGGAGCAAGATCACCATTTTAGGGGACTAGCAAGATCCATTGTGGGTGGAGCAAAATAAGAAGGGGAGATGATAGTCAGAGGAAAATGTGGACCAGCATTTGGAGATGAGACTGCATGAGGTACAAACTTTGTACTTTGTCCTAAATACAACAGGAAGCTTTGGCTGCTTTGAGAAGTCACATGATGGGATTCATATGTTAAGTGATCCCTCTGATTTCTATGGACAGAATAGGATGTAGAGTGGAAAGAAGAAATGGAAAAAAATCAGCTAGATGGTCCCTCTGACAGGCTAGGCTTAGAGATCATGATCAGTTCAAGTAGAAAGTATAAAATAGAATTTAATCACTGTTATGTGTATGTGAAAGAAAGACAAAAATTATAGATGAGTCCTAGGTTTTTGACCCATGTAAATGAGGAGATCTGGACCTGTATAATTAAGACTTGGGAGGGAGAATCTTGAAGGATAAAATGAAGTGTGAAGTTATGGTGATATTAATACTATGTCTGATGAGCTCAAAGAAGTCCTAGAAGGACATTAAAATAAAAGAGTTGGGGGAGCCATTCACATTTGATGATAATCAGACTAAATGAACAGAAATTGGGGAGCAAGGATAGTAAGATAAAAGGAGAGAAAATTGAAAGTAAAATGAGCTTCATTTTGGAATTGTTAAATTTGAGAATCCTAGAAGACATCTAGTGAACACGTCCAAGAAACTGCTGGAAAAACTGGCCTGTAGATCAACAGAGTTTGGTGTCTGAGTTACAGTTTGGGAAAGCAAAGAGTAGGGCCCACTACATAAAGAGCCCAGACCAGATAAAGGAAAGTCTGATAAATAGACAAAGAATTTCTGAATATTGCTATTATATACATCTGAGACCTAGACACAGGTGATAACACAAAAGCAGAAAGAATGATCCGAACGTGGAGTGATCAACAGTTTCAATGTTACAGAGAAGTCAAACTAGATAGAGTTGAGAGTCATCGCCACTGGATATGGTAACCAGATACTGGTCTGAACTTTAACAAAAAACCAATGAGGCCCCAACTCCTTGAGGAAGTTCTTTGTATCACAGAAGCCCAATCAAAGATGGAAATCATCATTCATTTACCAGACAGAACATTCTCATTAGTCAGATACTGGATTCCAAAGAATAAACTCTGACTGCAAACTACCAAAATGCAGGTGGGATCTTCACAACCGAGCACGTGTGGGCACCACGAGCACTGAGATCCAAGGGCAGCCTCCTCAAAGCCTCCACTTGGAATGAGTTCCAGTGTTTGCAAGTCGCCTTGCTTATGCCCCAGGCTCATACTCCTAAGCCCATTACACTGTACAGCCACAGGTTTATAAACGGCAGACTGCGGGAGCAGGTAAAGGAGGCTTGGGGCCTGGCAGTCCTGCCATGAGCACAGCAATTCCAACCAAGGACTGTACTGTCAAGTGCCGATGGAAAAGGGTCCTGAGCAGCATGTGGCGAACAAGGTCCGCTAGAGGGCAGCAGAGCCCCACAGCAGGGGGCAGAAATGCCTAAAAGGGGAAGTTTGTGGGCAGTTTCACTGAAGGAGACACCAGGGGGCAACACACACTTTTATGGAGAATGGAATCAAAATGAAACCAGGTGAATTAAAGGGAATCAGTCACACAAGAGGTAGAAAAATTTAAGTTGTGTGCCAGACAACAAAAACAAGTTAGAAAGAGGACAAATGTTTATTGCCTAAATAGCAATACTAAATAGGTACTATTTGCAGAGAATGTTATTATTCATCTAAGTGAACACAACCAAGAAGCTGCTGGAAAAACTGGCCTGTTGATCAAGAGAGTTTGGCGTCTGAGTTACAGTTGGGGAAAGGAAAGAGTAGGGCCCAATACATAAAGAACTCAGACCAGAAAAAGGAAAGTCTGATAAATAGACAGAATTCCTGAATATTGCTATTATATACATCTGAGACCTAGACACAGGTGATAACACAAAAGCAGAAAGAATGATCCGAACATGGAGTGATCAACAGTTTCAATGTTACAGAGAAGACAACTTAGATAGAGTTGAGAGTCATCACCACTGGATATGATAACCAGATATTGGTCTGAACTTTAACGAAAAGCCAATGAGGCTCCAACTCTTTGAGGAAGTTCTTTGTATCACAGAAGCCCAATCGAAGATGGAAATCATCATTCATTTACCAGATAGAACATTCTCATTAGCCAGATACTGGATTCCAAAGAATAAAATTTGACATAATATGCAAACTACCAAAATGCAGGTGGAATCTTCACAACTGAGTACCTGTGGGTACCAAGAGCGCTGAGATCCAAGGGCAGCCTCCTCAAAACCTCCACTTGGAATGAGTTCCAATGTTCGAAAGTCACCTTGCTTATGCCCCAGGCTCATATTCCTAAACACATGACACTGTACAGCCACAGGTTTATAAATGGCGGGCTGCAGAAGCAGGTAAAGGAGGCTTGGGGCCTGGCAGTCCTGCTATTAGCACAGCAATTCCAACCAAAGACTATACTGTCAAGTGCCGATGGAAAAGGGTCCTGAGCAGCATGTGGCGAACAAGGTCCGCTAGAGGGCAGCAGAGCCCCACAGCAGGGGGCAGAAATGCCTAAAAGGGGAAGTTTGTGGGCAGTTTCACTGAAGGAGACACCAGGAGGGTAACACATACTTTTACGGAGAATGGAGTCAAAATGAAACATAGTGAATTAAAAGGAATCAGTCACAGAAGAGGTAGAAAAATGTAAGTTGTGTGCCAGGCAACAAAAACAAGTTAGAAAGAGGACAAATGTTTATTGCCTAAATAGCAATACTAAATAGGTACTATTTGCAGAGAATGTTATTATTCATCATGTTGTTTGTCTGCTGAGCTAGGTGGTATTTTAGGCACTAGAGATATAAAAAGGAATGAATACCTTCCTCCCCCTAGGTAACTCCTCTCCTCTTAGGAGAGACCAAGATGTCAGCAAACAATGTCAGTGGAGAGTTGCAGGAGGTTTAAATCTGTGTAGGGTGACTGCAGGAGCACAGAAAAGGAAATAATTACATGAGAGGGGAAGAGAAAGACCTCAAAGAAAGGACAACATGGTGGTATGCATTCTGCTTGTGAGTTTTATATTTTACCTCTCCCTTCTGATTTCTGTAAGTCCTCCCTGAAATAATCCATCATTTTGTTTCATTCATATATTCTTTCAACCAGCAGCCTTCTTCATCGAGGCCTAGCAGGCTCCAGTCACTGTTGAGGGCAATGAGATAGAGACGTGGTCTCTGACCTGGCATTCACTGGCGAGGCAGTGAGCTTGCCCCTGTTGGATTCCCCTCTCATCTACTCCCGGCACTCTGCCCACTCTCTAGAGCTGAAGGGGAAAGCTATAGGTGGAAAGGTAACAGAAGAAGATCTGTGTCTCTTCTCTGAGCTAATTCTATCCCTTAGACATTTGACAGTGATTGTGCACCATGTGCCAAGCTTCAGCCTCTCAGTCCAGGTGAAGTTCAAGGTCCACCATGACATTTTCCATTTGAGTTTTAGGCTCTTTCCTAGTCACCCACACAGCGGGTGTTGTTCTATTCACCATGACTGTTAGTGCTCTCTTCTCACTTCTGGCACCCGTGCGTGTCATCCCCATTAGACTCTAAACTCTTTGAGCTCAGAGCCAATGAAACATTTTCTTAATGCCAACTACAGAACCAAGCACGATGCCATCTATATGCACCTTAGATATCTGAGTATATCATTTAGAATCAGAACCCAGATTCAATTCCAACATCAACATTCATGAGCTGTGTGAGTGGTAGTTCTCCTTTTAAAAAAGGTCATCGCCTTTCTACAACTCCCAGGGCTGCAAGGAAGTTTAAAACTTAAAAACTAACAGTGCCTGGTGCAAACATTTGCTCTTTCTCCTTCTTTTCCTAATCGCTGGCTTCTCCTTGCTGTTTTGTTATTGTTGTTAATTGAGTTGCATTTCTCTTCTAGTCCTCCCTTCGGCACTTTCGGTTATTTTCTTTAATGTCCAGTATGATAGTTTAACGGCTTAGATATGTGTCTGACTTTGACCCTCTGACCATGTGACTTTAAACAAGTCATTTAAACACTCTGTGACTCAGTTTAGCTGTAAAATGGGAATGGTAACAGTACCAACTTTGTAATGTCTTTGTGAAATGAAACGCTAAATTCCATGTAAAACATCAATGTTGTGAGTTATGCAGCACTATTCTCATTACTCAAAGATGAAATTTAAGGAGAGCTATATAAGTTATCAAGAATCACACAGCAAGTAAGTGGTATTGCTAGGAGTCAAATCCATGTGGATTCACTACAAAGCCAGTTGTAGTGGTTTCAATTTCCAGTCCATGGGTTCACAAAGAATCAGACAAGACTGAGCAGACATGCCTATACATACATACATTCCCTATCTCAAGCAAACTATCAAGCCCAGTGCATTTAGAAAACTTGAAGAACTATTGCATAACTATCTATATGTGTGTATCTGTGTACAATTATATAGAGATATGTGTATTTGTGTGTTTATATGTGTCTATATGTTATACATGTAGTATAGTGATGCTATACAACTGTGTGCATTATTTTATGACATTCTGTCATTATAAACTGCTGGATTTCTAGATCACCATGCAACTCCTAGTTCAGTATCTGGGAGATAACAAGTGCTTAAGAAACCCAAGAGACTAAAAATTAAATAGACTTTATGGCCTCATTTTTAGGTAATGTTTCTTTGATTATCTACCATTATGAAATTAAAACAATCTCACTTTAGAATTTTTGTGATATTATTAGACACTGAAAATGAGGAATCTGCTTATAAACAATAAAATTGGTAAATATATCTGGTGCAGTTATATGTGATTATAATAAACAATAAGGCATTATCCTAAAAGCAGAAGAAATATAATTCCCTTTATTAAAATGATAGTGTTAAAACAATGGTGTGAAGACTAGACGTGGACAGATGGTTCCCAGTCATAGACCTGGGAATAATATCTTGTGTCCAGTATCATGGGATGGAAGCAGTTCTCTTGAAGCTCATGTAAGAGCACAACTTGGCCAACCTAGGACCTAGAGACCTCCACCCTCTCCTGGGGGGCCGTTCACACTCTTAGGCAGTAGTAACTATCCCAGGAAGCATGCCCTCCCCCAGCCCTCACCTGTCCCATACCTACAGAGACTGGGAACTCCCCAACCTCTCTTGACCACCCCTGCTCCATCCTTGTCTTGTCAAAAAGCAAGTGACTATTAAACCTGAGCAAAATGGGAACTAAGATTTTCTGCAGTACTTGGAAACACTTTATATGTTCTCTTGCAGTTAAGAGACAGGGGAAGAGAGAAAAGAAGGACACTCTGTGTGTGGGGGTGTGAGACAGGAACAACTAAGATGGAGGGAGAGGCCTAAAGGAAGAATGGAGGGTGACAAGCAGAACAACTCTGCTGAAATATGAAGCACTGGGGATGTCTGTCTGTGTACAACAGAAGAGGAGAGCCAGTTTAGACAAAGTCAAACTTGGATAAATAGTATTGCCTCACCGTTGATAAACATTCTTGCCTTTACCATTGTCATAGCCACCTAAGTGCAAAAAAGGATTTGCTGAGTTGCTACTGTATGCCATCCCTTATGCTAGGTGTTTGTGAAATGAACAGATATGCCCTTGGTCCTATGAAGTTTACAGACTAATGGGAAAGAAAGACAGATCATGAACTAGTAAGCAAACTAACATCTAGTTACAACTTGAAATGAGAGTATAAAGTAAGAGAATAGGGTTCTGATACAGATTAACAGGGGTAGTAGACTGAGATAAAATAAAGAGATGGTCATCTGTCTCGAGATCATTTTCAAAGCAAGCCTATATCACAGCAGTCTCATGTGAGAGCATATGAGACAGGTCTGGATGGCATTAAAAACCAAAGATCATTAAGCCACAAGATTTAATGGAGAGGACACAGGTCATGCCCAACAAGAAGTCTAATGGTTTCGTAAGTATTAGAGGTACGTGTGGAAAAAACGAAACAAAATATTTGTATCAGAATTATCTGGGGAAAACCTTCCCAGAGAAAGAACTTTAGAAGTTTATTAGAATGACAGGTAGGAACGTTAACATTAATATGTACCTACTAAGATCAAGAATTTTACATAAATTACCTCATCAGATCCCGAATATTTTCATTCTACAAATAGGGAAATTATAATTCAGAAGACATCCATCCACAGGTCTCCCAACATAACAGCTTGTTTGGGAGGTAGGGGGTAGTTCGTTCTTCTGGGATTTTTAAAATTAATTTTTATTGGAGAAAAGGTACAATGTCATATTTATTTCTACAATACAGCAAAGTGAATCTGACGTGGACCACCTCTGGTGAGTTCCTAAGAAATTACTGGGCCCCTGGATATGGAGAAATGAGTGATGACACGGCTAGCTCAGATAGTCCTCGAACCCCAGATAAGTTTTTTAGACTTAAAATTCGCCCTTTAGAAAGTGAGATAAGTTCAGAAGGAGAAGAGGAATGGGTAAATATGATGTTACCTAAAGGAGGAACATATATTAATCTAAAAGGCAAGAATATTATGTCCAAAAGAAGTAAGAGAAATTTTGAATCAGTGAAAGAAAGTTCCTCTAGCGAGGCAGAAAGCGAAACTTCATCTGAGTCACAGCCACCCCCCAAGAGTAAGCGGGAGAAGCATGAAAAGTAAATAAGGAATTTTTTTAAAACAATGGGTCATTTTTCTTAGGTATAGGGCAGCTCAAGTTAACATGAATAGCCTGCCTTGGTCTAGCACAGGGTGTTAAAGTTCCATGGTTCAGAGTTTTCCTTAATCATGAGTTTAAATGATCTAAAGGGAAGAAAGTATTTGATTCCAAGGATTTGATTTGAATTTGTTTTAATCAAGTGAAATAAAGTTAATTTTATGTAATGCTTGAATAGCTATAAGCTGAAATAGAGAAGTGATGAGTTGATGATTTATTAAGTGAATCAGTATGTTTAGAGAGAAAGGTTATATAAATCAAGTGGTTGAAAAAAAACTAAAAGTCAAATAGTTAGAAACAAAGAAGTTATAAAGAAATTGAAAAGAAAGGAAAAATTTATTATAAAAAGAGTGATGATTAGATTGTGAGACAGCTTGCTCATGCGGCTCAAACATGAGAGGCTCTCCAGCTCTGGGGTAAGAATATTGCATTTTATTGATTGAGCTCTGAACTTTTAAACCTTATTGCTATGGTCTGACTATGATTATTGATGCACAGCTATGTTGTATTAAGTTGATTACCAAGACGTATAAATGTTGATTTACTGTCTTGCAATAAATCTGATCTTGATTTGAACTCCACGCCTTATTACTGTTGAAGTTCCAGTCTCAAATTAGAGGGGACTACAGAGTATAGGTTGAAGTTTTCTGATAATAGTACCGGGGCAATTAAGTGTTTCCCAATTCTATTAATTAGAAATAAGTAATTTATTTCTACAATACAGCAAAGTGAATCTGACGTGGACCTCTGGTGAGTTCCAAAGAAATTACTGGGCCCCTGGATATGGAGAAATGAGTGATGACACGGCTAGCTCAGATAGTCCTCGAACCCCAGATAAGTTTTTTAGACTTAAAATTCGCCCTTTAGAAAGTGAGATAAGTTCAGAAGGAGAAGAGGAATGGGTAAATATGATGTTACCTAAAGGAGGAACATATATTAATCTAAAAGGCAAGAATATTATGTCCAAAAGAAGTAAGAGAAATTTTGAATCAGTGAAAGAAAGTTCCTCTAGCGAGGCAGAAAGCGAAACTTCATCTGAGTCACAGCCACCCCGCAAGAGTAAGCGGGAGAAGCATGAAAAGTAAATAAGGAATTTTTTTAAAACAATGGGTCATTTTTCTTAGGTATAGGGCAGCTCAAGTTAACATGAATAGCCTGCCTTGGTCTAGCACAGGGTGTTAAAGTTCCATGGTTCAGAGTTTTCCTTAATCATGAGTTTAAATGATCTAAAGGGAAGAAAGTATTTGATTCCAAGGATTTGATTTGAATTTGTTTTAATCAAGTGAAATAAAGTTAATTTTATGTAATGCTTGAATAGCTATAAGCTGAAATAGAGAAGTGATGAGTTGATGATTTATTAAGTGAATCAGTATGTTTAGAGAGAAAGGTTATATAAATCAAGTGGTTGAAAAAAAACTAAAAGTCAAATAGTTAGAAACAAAGAAGTTATAAAGAAATTGAAAAGAAAGGAAAAATTTATTATAAAAAGAGTGATGATTAGATTGTGAGACAGCTTGCTCATGCGGCTCAAACATGAGAGGCTCTCCAGCTCTGGGGTAAGAATATTGCATTTTTATTGATTGAGCTCTGAACTTTTAAACCTTATTGCTATGGTCTGACTATGATTATTGATGCACAGCTATGTTGTATTAAGTTGATTACCAAGACGTATAAATGTTGATTTACTGTCTTGCAATAAATCTGATCTTGATTTGAACTCCACGCCTTATTACTGTTGAAGTTCCAGTCTCAAATTAGAGGGGACTACAGAGTATAGGTTGAAGTTTTCTGATAATAGTACCGGGGCAATTAAGTGTTTCCCCAATTCTATTAATTAGAAATAAGTAATTTGCTCTGCCTGCAGCAAATCAGTGATATGAATACATATAGCCCTTCTTTTTTGGATTTCCTTGCCATTTAAGTCACCACAGAGCACTGAGTAGAGTTCCCTGAGCTACACACAGCTAGTTCATGATGTCCTTCTGAGAAGGGTGACACACTTCAGAAAACAGGGGTAGATTCAAGTTTTGTGAGACTTAAAGTTCATGCAACTGGGACTGTGGGCCTCTATTTAAGAAAAAGTTTGAAAAAAATGTGAATACCAAAGTAGGAACAGACTGCTGTAAGTAGGAAAGGGACTGCTGTAAGTGGGGGACCCCAATCCTCTATTAGGTTCAGAGCAATCTACTTCCGCAGAGAAGTCCTGAGGTGCAGGCTCCAACAGAGCCCAGATGAAGAAAATCAAGTTTCTAAGGCTAAAATGAAACTGAGGTCAGTACTAAAGAGCATCAGACTTCGAATCTTTTAAGGTAATGTGTGTGCTATGTCATTTCAGTCATGTCTGACTCTGTGCAACATCACAAACTATAGCCTGCCAGGTTCCTCTGTCCATGGATTTCTCCCAGGTAAGAATCCTGGGATGGGTTGCCATGCTCTCCTCCAGGGGATCTTCCCAACCCAGGGATTGAACCTGCATCTCTTATGCCTCCTGCAATGGCAGACAGGTTCTTTACCACTAATGCCACCTGGGAAGCCCTTCTTCTAGGTGAGTAAGGGTCAAAAAAAGAGCAAAGGCAGTGGCTTAAACCAGGAGATCAGGAAAAAGATGAAAGGGTTTGAAGCACAGCACAGTTATCTGTGTACCTCAAACCATTTAAAATGTAAAGACAGAATACCTCAACAAATGGCCCAGTTAGTCTAAATAGCCAGGATTATAATGTGCATCATGGCTAACCAATCCAGTAACTGTGGGCAAGTTACTTTATCTCCCTGTGTGCTAGTTCTTCCTCATTTGTAAAATAGGGATACTAGAAGGACCTAGTTCATAAGGCTGTTTGCAATGTTTTAAATCAGTAAAATTTGGGTATAGACTGTGTCTGGTCTATTCCAAGTGCTCAATAAATACTGACTTTCACTGCCATTATTGCCCAGCTTGTCCTATCAAGTTTTTCCAGTTTCCATGAACAAAAATGTTAGGAAAGATTCTTGCTGGAAAACTGCTCATCTGCCTTTAGAAAGAATAAATTATTTCATCTGAACATTTCTCAGAAACAAATGAAGATCTGCTCACGCCCCTGTTACGTCCAATTCTTTGCAGTTTCATGAACCATAGCCAAGCAGGCTCCTGTACCCACGCAATTTTCCAGGCAAGAATACTGGAACACAAAGTCATTTCCGACTTCAGGGGATCTTCCCATCCCAGAGATTGAATCCACGTCTCTTTTGCTTCCTACATTGGCAGGTGAGTTCTTGATCATTAGCGCCACCTGGGAAGTCCAACCTGAAAATAGCAACCAGCAATTTTACATGAACGCTACTGCAATGTGTCTTTCCACTGACCCTGATCTCCTATGGAGACCCTCCTTCTGGTCAACATTTAGCTCCTCCCTGAAAATGATTCCCTCTTGAGGATGTTGTGTCCGTTTGTAAAACACTTTCGAGTTAGTATTAAAATCTGTATTTTCCTGAATTCCTACTGATTGTGAAACAAACAGCGATGCTGAAGGAGAGCACACAATGGAAAGGCAATGACTTAAGATGATTCATATCTGAAAACAAGTTCTTGTCATAAGTGGGACTAAAATACTTCCTTTGGGAATTCTCTAGAAACTCAATGAATGACTTTACTCACTACAAAATTTAAATCCATTTCCATAATATTCTGCTGTGCTGTAATATATTAAACTTTTCTCCAGTGGTTGGTGTGTTCTTGTTTTGTATTGTTTTTGCCATCTTCTATATCACTGAAGGGCAAGGTCTTTGCAGGAAGCCTTAGAGCTTCTTGAATTATTTCTTTAGAATAAATTCCTTTGAATAGAATTCCTAGGTCCACAAAGCTGATTCCTTACATGTGAAGGGCTTCTTTGCATTGCTTCCCCACCTGACAACTTATACTTCCTTTCATTTTACAGACGATAGATTTGGGGTCTCAAAACTTTCAGTGTAACGGGTGGGCAAGTTACTTTATCTCCCTGTGTGCTAGTTCTTCCTCATTTGTAAAATAGGGATACTAGAAGGACCTAGTTCATAAGGCTGTTTGCAATGTTTTAAATCAGTAAAATTTGGGTATAGACTGTGTCTGGTCTATTCCAAGTGCTCAATAAATACTGACTTTCACTGCCATTATTGCCCAGCTTGTCCTATCAAGTTTTTCCAGTTTCCATGAACAAAAATGTTAGGAAAGATTCTTGCTGGAAAACTGCTCATCTGCCTTTAGAAAGAATAAATTATTTCATCTGAACATTTCTCAGAAACAAATGAAGATCTGCTCACGCCCCTGTTACGTCCAATTCTTTGCAGTTTCATGAACCATAGCCAAGCAGGCTCCTGTACCCACGCAATTTTCCAGGCAAGAATACTGGAACACAAAGTCATTTCCGACTTCAGGGGATCTTCCCATCCCAGAGATTGAATCCACGTCTCTTTTGCTTCCTACATTGGCAGGTGAGTTCTTGATCATTAGCGCCACCTGGGAAGTCCAACCTGAAAATAGCAACCAGCAATTTTACATGAACGCTACTGCAATGTGTCTTTCCACTGACCCTGATCTCCTATGGAGACCCTCCTTCTGGTCAACATTTAGCTCCTCCCTGAAAATGATTCCCTCTTGAGGATGTTGTGTCCGTTTGTAAAACACTTTCGAGTTAGTATTAAAATCTGTATTTTCCTGAATTCCTACTGATTGTGAAACAAACAGCGATGCTGAAGGAGAGCACACAATGGAAAGGCAATGACTTAAGATGATTCATATCTGAAAACAAGTTCTTGTCATAAGTGGGACTAAAATACTTCCTTTGGGAATTCTCTAGAAACTCAATGAATGACTTTACTCACTACAAAATTTAAATCCATTTCCATAATATTCTGCTGTGCTGTAATATATTAAACTTTTCTCCAGTGGTTGGTGTGTTCTTGTTTTGTATTGTTTTTGCCATCTTCTATATCACTGAAGGGCAAGGTCTTTGCAGGAAGCCTTAGAGCTTCTTGAATTATTTCTTTAGAATAAATTCCTTTGAATAGAATTCCTAGGTCCACAAAGCTGATTCCTTACATGTGAAGGGCTTCTTTGCATTGCTTCCCCACCTGACAACTTATACTTCCTTTCATTTTACAGACGATAGAGCCATATGTTCCCTGGCAGCTTCTCAAATACTTTCAGTGTATACTCATTTCTGACCTTCTTTTTTGGGCCTATTCATCCTGCTCAATTTTTGTCTTCAACCTGAAATCTCCGAATGAATCAACCTGACATTTCAAGTCTGGGCAAACGCTGTTTTTCTGTATACGGAGACCACAAGATCTGCCAGAACACGTAGTAACGCATGCACTAATGGATTTACTTCTGTGTGGGTTTACAGAGGGCAAGGTGATGAGACTGAGGTCAGGAATGACTTGGCAATTTTGCCTTGTGATAATGAAACAGATTTGGCCATCCTCTTCCCCACTGAAGATTCACTCCTAAGAATGTTCCTTCTGCTTACATCTAGAATTTGCCTTTGATCAATGTGACTCAAAAGGATGTCTTTGGCTTTGAATTCAGCTCACTCTGTAACATCTTAAGAGTGGTTGACGTATCCTGCCACTTCACCCCTCTGCTATCAGACAGCATCCCACACATCAATACTGATCTCAGAGAAGACTCTTTCATAGCCTTCAGACTTTTGCATATTCCTGGGTCTGCAAACTCCCATTGGAGGCCTGGAGGGTGATTTATGCTACTTGGCTGCTATGTAGTCAAACTGGACCTTTGAAAAAATAAGTTTATATTGTGCTCAAAACCTCACTCTACTTAGTACATACTATTGCTTTCATGTGTGACATTTTCACTTTCTCAAGTGGGTTATCAAATTATTTAGTTTGATAGAGATCCAGCCACCTCATTAGGGTTGATTCTTCTGCATTTCTCTTTACAACTGTGTAGTATTCCATTGTATATACGTATCAAGTTTTTTTTTTTTCCCCAAGCATAAAATGAAGAAAGTGAGGTCTTAATAAGGAGCATGATATTTGGAGGTAAGACATCTGGTTTCTAGTCCCATTTCTGTAACTTCCCACTTATGTGGCATTGGCCAGACTTTCTGAGTCATAGATTCCTTATCTGAAGGAGGAGGAGAATAATTACCTTCTTTAGCTTATTAAGAGAATTAAATGGCATAGGAGATGCTTTATGCAATATTTTAGATGTTATTCAAATGGACACCATAGTTGTTGTCCTCACGTTATTACTGTCAGAATCCAAAATTAGGATGAACCTGCAATGTATATTTTGACCTTCTTTTTTGGGCCTATTCATCCTGCTCAATTTTTGTCTTCAACCTGAAATCTCCGAATGAATCAACCTGACATTTCAAGTCTGGGCAAACGCTGTTTTTCTGTATACGGAGACCACAAGATCTGCCAGAACACGTAGTAACGCATGCACTAATGGATTTACTTCTGTGTGGGTTTACAGAGGGCAAGGTGATGAGACTGAGGTCAGGAATGACTTGGCAATTTTGCCTTGTGATAATGAAACAGATTTGGCCATCCTCTTCCCCACTGAAGATTCACTCCTAAGAATGTTCCTTCTGCTTACATCTAGAATTTGCCTTTGATCAATGTGACTCAAAAGGATGTCTTTGGCTTTGAATTCAGCTCACTCTGTAACATCTTAAGAGTGGTTGACGTATCCTGCCACTTCACCCCTCTGCTATCAGACAGCATCCCACACATCAATACTGATCTCAGAGAAGACTCTTTCATAGCCTTCAGACTTTTGCATATTCCTGGGTCTGCAAACTCCCATTGGAGGCCTGGAGGGTGATTTATGCTACTTGGCTGCTATGTAGTCAAACTGGACCTTTGAAAAAATAAGTTTATATTGTGCTCAAAACCTCACTCTACTTAGTACATACTATTGCTTTCATGTGTGACATTTTCACTTTCTCAAGTGGGTTATCAAATTATTTAGTTTGATAGAGATCCAGCCACCTCATTAGGGTTGATTCTTCTGCATTTCTCTTTACAACTGTGTAGTATTCCATTGTATATACGTATCAAGTTTTTTTTCCCCAAGCATAAAATGAAGAAAGTGAGGTCTTAATAAGGAGCATGATATTTGGAGGTAAGACATCTGGTTTCTAGTCCCATTTCTGTAACTTCCCACTTATGTGGCATTGGCCAGACTTTCTGAGTCATAGATTCCTTATCTGAAGGAGGAGGAGAATAATTACCTTCTTTAGCTTATTAAGAGAATTAAATGGCATAGGAGATGCTTTATGCAATATTTTAGATGTTATTCAAATGGACACCATAGTTGTTGTCCTCACGTTATTACTGTCAGAATCCAAAATTAGGATGAACCTAAAGGTAATGTGGCAATAACTGAAAAAGAAAATGCAGCTTTGCACTCTGCTGCATACATTTTAAAATTAGAAACTGTGAGATACTCTAAAAACGAGGGCATATGTGTTAGGTTGGTGGAAGGTCCATGGGGCCTAGCCATTCCAGGAGGTAGCAGTCGCAAAACATTTCCCGATGACTCATCACTGGTGCCAGCTGCATCCGGAATCTTCCCGCCCAGATCGAGTACAGCTGACTTACGTTTTTAAATACTTCTGTGCAGGTGTAAGACCTTATCCCTCTGCTGATTTACGTTTTTACCCTGAGCAGATAAAAGCCCCTTACCCCACCTCTGGGTGCGACTTCATGGGCCCTGCTCACAGACCCATGAACCTCACCCAGAAGCAGGATCCCAATAAAACTTAACTTTTTGCTTATAATTTGGCTGATTTGCCTGTCTCTTGCTGCGTCGAGATCTTACAATATGTATGACTGATTCACTTTGCTATACAGCAGAAGGTAACACAACATCATAAAGCAACTATACTCCAATAAAATGTAAAGATATGGATATGCATATGACTGATCTGGGAACATACATGTCTGTGAACAACAAAACTCTGTAAAACCTTTAAAATAAAGAATAAAAAAAAAAAAAGTAAAACTAGACACTGTGTTTCCAGGTGCTGACAGCAGATACCACCAAGCATAGGTGACTGATCCAAACTTTGCCTGGAGAGTAAAATCTGAGGTTCAACCTGGTGGTTTTTTTTTTTTTTTTTTAAACCTTTATTTTAATTTTAACTTTTACAGAGTTTTGTTGTTTACAGATATGTATGTTCTCAGATTAGTCACATGTATATCCCCCCCTTCCCACCCCTCCTGACCATCACACAGCACCCCTGAAGGATCCCCTTTTCTTACAGAGCAATGACTAGAGCTATTTTCTTCACTTATGATAGTACAGGCCTTCATGCTACTTCCTTTACGCTTCCCACCCACTGTTCCTTCCCCACAATGTCCATATGTCCACTGTCCATGTCTGTCTTTCTGTCACTTCACTGCATGTGCCATCATCACCATCCTACTAGATTCCATATATATGTGTTAATATACTGTATTTGTCCTCTTTCTGACTGACTTCACTTTTGATGATACATTCTAGATCCAGCCACCTCGTTAGGGTTGATTCTTCTGCATTTCTCTTTACAACTGTGTAGTATTCCATTGTATATATGTATCAGAGCTTTTGGATCCATTCGTTCGTCGATGGACATCTAGGTTCCTTCCGTGTTCTAGCTATTGTATAGAGAGCTGCAATGAACATTGGGGTACATGTGCTTCTTTCAGTTTTGATTTTATCAGGGTATAAGCCTAAGAGTGGGATTGCTGGGTCATATGGTGCTTCTATTTTTAGTTTTTTAAGAAATCTCCAGACTGTCTTCCATAGAGGCTGTATCAATTTACACTCCCACCAGCAATGCAGGAGTGTTCCCTTTTCTCCGCAGCCTCTCCAGCATTTATTGTCTGTCGATTTGTGGATGATGGCCATTCTGACGGGTGTGAGGTGATATCTCATTGTACTTTTGATTTGCATTTCTCTAATTATTAGTGAAGTTGAGCATCGTTTCATGTTTTTTTGGGCCATCTGTATGTCATCGTTGGAGAGGTGTCTGTTTAGGTCCTTTTCCCATTTTTTGATTGGGTTTTTCGCTTTTCCTGTGCTGAGTTGTCTGAGTTGCTTGTAGATTTTGGAGATTAATTCTTTGTCTGTTGTTTCATTTGCTATGCTTCTCTCCCACTCTGTGGGCTGTTTGTTCAGCTTTTTTGTAATTTCTTTAGATGTACAAAAGCTTTTAAGTTTCATTAGGTCCCACATGTTCATTTTTCTTTTCAGTGCCACTATTCTAGTAGGTGGGTCAGAGAAGATTGATGAGAGAGAAGATTTGATTGATGTCCTTGAGGGTTTTGCCTATATTCTCCTCTAAGAGTTTAATGGTTTCTGGCCTTACATTTAAGTCTTTAATCCATTTTGAGTTGATCTTTGTGCATGCTGTCAGGGTATGTTCCAACTTCATTTTCTTGCATGTAGCTATCCAATTTTCCCAGCACCATTTGTTGAAGAGGCTGTCTTTGTCCCATTTTATATGTTTGCCTCCTTTGTCAAAAATAAGGTACCCATAGGTGCGTGGGTTTATCTCTGGGTTCTCGATCTTGTTCCATTGGTCGATATTTCTGTTTTTTGTGCCAGTACCATACTGTCTTGAGGACTGTTGCTTTGTAGTAGAGTCTGAAGTTGGGGAGGCTGATCCCTCCACCTCCATTCTTCTTCCTAAGGATTGCTTTGGCTATTCGAGGTCTTTTGTGTTTCCATATGAACTGTGTTATTCGTTGGTCTAGTTCTGTGAAGAATGCTATTGGAAGTTTGATAGGGATGGCATTGAATCTATAGATGACATTTGGTAGTATGGTCATTTTGACAATATTGATTCTTCCTACCCAGGAACATGGAATATTTCTCCATCTGTTTAAGTCTTCTTTAATGTCTCTCATGAGTGTCTTGTAATTTTCTGTGTACAGTTCTTTTGTTTCTTTGGATAGGTTTATTCCTAGATATTTGATTCTTTTGGTTGCAATGGTGAAGGGGACTGCCTCTTTGATTTCATTTTCTGATTTTTCATTGTTTGTGTATAGGAATGCCAGTGATTTCTGTGTGTTGACTTTGTATCCTGCGACTTTGCTGAATTCGTTGATTAGCTCTAGTAGCTTTGTAATAAAGTCTTTGGGATTTTCTATGTATAATATCATGTCATCTGCGAATAGAGGGAGTTGGACATCTTCCTTTCCAATCTGGATTCCTTTGATTTCTTTCTCTTCTCTTATTGCTGTTGCTAGAACTTCCAGGACTATGTTGAATAAGAGTGGTGGAAGTGGACACCCTTGTCTTGCTCCTGATCTTAGAGGGAATGCTTTGAGTTTTCACCACTGAGGATAATGTTCGCTGTGGGCTGTTTGTTCAGCTTTTTGTAATTTCGATGTACAAAAGCTTTTAAGTTTCATTCCCCTGTTCATTTTTCTTTTCAGTGCCACTATTCTAGTGGGGCAAGATTGATGAGAGAGAAGATTTGATTGATGTCCTTGAGGGTTTTGCCTATATTCTCCTCTAAGAGTTTAATGGTTTCTGGCCTTACATTTAAGTCTTTAATCCATTTTGAGTTGATCTTTGTGCATGCTGTCAGGGTATGTTCCAACTTCATTTTCTTGCATGTAGCTATCCAATTTTCCCAGCACCATTTGTTGAAGAGGCTGTCTTTGTCCCATTTTATATGTTTGCCTCCTTTGTCAAAAATAAGGTACCCATAGGTGCGTGGGTTTATCTCTGGGTTCTCGATCTTGTTCCATTGGTCGATATTTCTGTTTTTTGTGCCAGTACCATACTGTCTTGAGGACTGTTGCTTTGTAGTAGAGTCTGAAGTTGGGGAGGCTGATCCCTCCACCTCCATTCTTCTTCCTAAGGATTGCTTTGGCTATTCGAGGTCTTTTGTGTTTCCATATGAACTGTGTTATTCGTTGGTCTAGTTCTGTGAAGAATGCTATTGGAAGTTTGATAGGGATGGCATTGAATCTATAGATGACATTTGGTAGTATGGTCATTTTGACAATATTGATTCTTCCTACCCAGGAACATGGAATATTTCTCCATCTGTTTAAGTCTTCTTTAATGTCTCTCATGAGTGTCTTGTAATTTTCTGTGTACAGTTCTTTTGTTTCTTTGGATAGGTTTATTCCTAGATATTTGATTCTTTTGGTTGCAATGGTGAAGGGGACTGCCTCTTTGATTTCATTTTCTGATTTTTCATTGTTTGTGTATAGGAATGCCAGTGATTTCTGTGTGTTGACTTTGTATCCTGCGACTTTGCTGAATTCGTTGATTAGCTCTAGTAGCTTTGTAATAAAGTCTTTGGGATTTTCTATGTATAATATCATGTCATCTGCGAATAGAGGGAGTTGGACATCTTCCTTTCCAATCTGGATTCCTTTGATTTCTTTCTCTTCTCTTATTGCTGTTGCTAGAACTTCCAGGACTATGTTGAATAAGAGTGGTGGAAGTGGACACCCTTGTCTTGCTCCTGATCTTAGAGGGAATGCTTTGAGTTTTTCACCACTGAGGATAATGTTCGCTGTGGGCTTCTCATATATGGCTTTCACTATGTTAAGATAAGTTCCTTTTATGCCCATTTTTTGAAGAGTTTTTATCATAAATGGATGCTGTACTTTGTCAAAGGCTTTTTCTGCATCTATTGAGATGATCATGTGATTTTTGTCTCTCAATTTGTTGATATGGTGTATCACATTGATTGATTTGCGGATATTGAAGAATCCTTGCATGCCTGGGATAAACCCAACTTGATCGGGATGAATGAGCTTTTTGATGTGTTGCTGAATTCTGTTTGCTAGGATTTTGTTGAGGATTTTGGCATCTAGATTCATCAGTGAAATTGGCCTATAATTTTCTTTTTTTGTGATGTCTTTGCCTGGCTTTGGTATCAGGGTGATGTTGGCCTCATAGAATGTGTTTGGAAGTGTTCCTTCCTGTGCAATTTTTTGGAAGAGTTTTAGAAGGACCGGCATTAGCTCTTCTTTAAATGTTTGGTAGAATTCACTTGTGAAACCATCTGGCCCTGGGCTTTTATTTTTGGGTAGATTTTTGATCACAAGGTCGATTTCTGAGCTTGTGATTGGCTTGTTCAAAGTTTCTATTTCTTCCTGGTTGAGTCTTGGGAGATTAATCTTCTCTAAGAGACTGTCCATTTCTTCCAGGTTGTCCAGTTTGTTGCCATAGAGTTGTTCATAATAGTCTCTTAGAATCCTTTGGATTTCTTTTCTGATTTTTATTTTTTTTTGCGGGATTCTCTTCTTTGCTTTTTTTGTATAATATCATGTCATCTGCAACTAGAGAGCGTTTGACTTCTTCCTTTCCAATCTGGATTCCTTTGATTTCTTTCTCTTCTCTTATTGCTGTTGCTAGAACTTCCAGGACTATGTTGAATAAGAGTGGTGGAAGTGGACACCCTTGTCTTGCTCCTGATCTTAGAGGGAATGCTTTGAGTTTTTCACCACTGAGGATAATGTTCGCTGTGGGCTTCTCATATATGGCTTTCACTATGTTAAGATAAGTTCCTTTTATGCCCATTTTTTGAAGAGTTTTTATCATAAATGGATGCTGTACTTTGTCAAAGGCTTTTTCTGCATCTATTGAGATGATCATGTGATTTTTGTCTCTCAATTTGTTGATATGGTGTATCACATTGATTGATTTGCGGATATTGAAGAATCCTTGCATGCCTGGGATAAACCCAACTTGATCGGGATGAATGAGCTTTTTGATGTGTTGCTGAATTCTGTTTGCTAGGATTTTGTTGAGGATTTTGGCATCTAGATTCATCAGTGAAATTGGCCTATAATTTTCTTTTTTTGTGATGTCTTTGCCTGGCTTTGGTATCAGGGTGATGTTGGCCTCATAGAATGTGTTTGGAAGTGTTCCTTCCTGTGCAATTTTTTGGAAGAGTTTTAGAAGGACCGGCATTAGCTCTTCTTTAAATGTTTGGTAGAATTCACTTGTGAAACCATCTGGCCCTGGGCTTTTATTTTTGGGTAGATTTTTGATCACAAGGTCGATTTCTGAGCTTGTGATTGGCTTGTTCAAAGTTTCTATTTCTTCCTGGTTGAGTCTTGGGAGATTAATCTTCTCTAAGAGACTGTCCATTTCTTCCAGGTTGTCCAGTTTGTTGCCATAGAGTTGTTCATAATAGTCTCTTAGAATCCTTTGGATTTCTGCATTATCTGTTGTAATCTCTCCTTTTTCATTTTTGATTTTGGTGATCTGGTTCTTCTCTCTCTTTTTCTTGATGAGTCTGGCCAGTGGTGTGTCGATTTTATTGACTTTTTCGAAGAACCAGTTTTTTGTTTTATTTATCTTTACTATTGTTTCTTTTGTTTCTTTTTCATTTATTTCTGCTCTGATCTTTATGATTTCCCTTCTTCTGCTGGATTTGGGGTGTTTTTGTTCTTCTTTCTCCAGTTGTTTTAAGCATAAAGTAAGGTCGTCTGTTTGAGATTTTCCTTGTTTCTTGAGGTGGGATTGAATTGCTATAAACTTCCCTCTTAGAACTGCTTTTGCAGTATCCCATAGGTTTTGCACTGCCGTGTGTTCATTGTCATTTTCTTCTAGGAATTTTTTTATTTCTCCTTTGATTTCCTCAATGATCAGTTGGTTTTTTAGGTATGTGTTGTTTAATCTCCATGTGTTTGTGTTTTTAGCGGTTTTTTCCCTGTAGTTGATCTCTAGTCTCACTGCATTGTGGTCCGAGAAGATGGTTGATAGAATTTCAGTTTTCTTGAATTGACTGAGGATTGATCTGTGGCCCAAGATGTGGTCTATCCTGGAGAATGTTCCATGAGCACTTGAGAAGAAAATGTACTCTTCTGCTTTTGGATGGAAAGTCCTAAAGATATCAATGAGGTCCATTTCTTCTAGTGTGGCATTTAAGGCTTGTGTTTCTTTATCAATTTCTGTTTGGATGATCTGTCCATTGGTGTGAGAGGAGTGTTAAAGTCTCCTATTATTATTGTGTTATTGTCGATTTCTTCTTTTCGGTCTGAAAGTGTTTGTCTTATGTATCAGGGTGCTCCTGTGTTGCGTGCATAGATATTTATGATTGTTATATCTTCTTCTTGGATGGATCCCTTAATCATGATGTAGTGACCTGCCTTGTCTCTTAGAATCTTCTTTGCTTTAAAATCTATTTTGTCTGATATGAGGATTGCTACTCCAGCTTTCTTTTGATTTCCATTTGCATGGAATATCTTTTTCCAGCCTCTCACTTTCAGTCTATGAGTGTCTCTAGGTCTGAAATGAGTTTCCTGGAGGCAGCATATGTATGGGTCATGTTTTTGGCTCCATTCAGCCACTCTGTGTCTTTTGGTTGGGGCATTTAGTCCATTTACATTCAAAGTAATTATTGATACAAATGATCCTATTGTCATCTTCTTAGATGTTATGATGGGTTTGTTTCATGGATCTTCTCCTTTTATACTTGTTTTCTATATAAGTCCCTTTAACACTTGTTGTAAGACTGGTTTGGTGTGACTAAATTCTTTTAATTTTTGCTTGTCCGTTAAGCTTTTGATTTCTCCATCAATTTTGAAGGAGATCCTTGCAGGGTAGAGGATTCTTGGTTGCAGATTATTCTCTTTCAGCTGTTTAAATGTGTCCTGCCATTCCCTTCTGGCCTGCAGAGTTTCTGTTGAAAGATCAGCTGTTAAACGGATGGGCTTTCCCTTGTATGTCACTAGTTGCTTTTCCCTTGCTGCTTTGAGAATTCTGTCCTTGTGTTTAATTTGTGTTAACTTCATTAATATGTGTCTTGGTGTGTTTCTTCTCGGATTGATGCTGTATGGTACTCTTTGTGCTTCTTGGACTTGATTGACTATTTCTTTTCCCATGTTGGGGAAATTTTCAACTATAATCTCTTCAAAAATTTTCTCATAGCCTTTCTTTTTTTCTTCTTCTTCTGGAACCCCTATAATTCAAATATTTGGTGCGTTTGATATTATCCCAGGGGTCTCTGAGGCTGTCCTCTGCTCTTTTCATTCTTTGAGCTAGAGTCTGTTTTTCAGCAGTTACTTCCACCATTTTATCTTCCAGCTCACTTATCCGGTCTTCTGTCTCAGATACTCTGCTCTTGATTCCTTCTACAGTGTTTTTCAGTGCAGCAATTGAGTTGTTTGTCTCTGTTACTTTTTTGGTAAGTTCTTGTATTTCTTTATTCAGTGTGTTAGTTGTATCTTGCAATTTCTCTGAAATTCTGTTTTCAGTGTCTTTGATCATCTTTACTATCATTCTTCTGAAATCACTTTCAGAAAGTTTGTCCAAATTCTCTTCATTAATTTGATCTTGTGTGTTTCTGGATTGTTCCTTCGCTTGTGTGGTATTTCTCTGCCGTTTCATTGTTATTATTAATTTTTTAAAACTGACTCTGTTTGGGATTTCCTTTTCCCAGACTTTGAGTTACGTCTGTTGGTGTTTGTTGTTTGGATGGGGCTTCTTATTCTGGGTGATGCGGGGGGGGGTGACTGCTGTGATTACAAATGATCCTATTGTCATCTTCTTAGATGTTATGACATACTTCTCCTTTTATACTTGTTTTCTATATAAGTCCCTTTAACACTTGTTGTAAGACTGGTTTGGTGTGACTAAATTCTTTTAATTTTTGCTTGTCCGTTAAGCTTTTGATTTCTCCATCAATTTTGAAGGAGATCCTTGCAGGGTAGAGGATTCTTGGTTGCAGATTATTCTCTTTCAGCTGTTTAAATGTGTCCTGCCATTCCCTTCTGGCCTGCAGAGTTTCTGTTGAAAGATCAGCTGTTAAACGGATGGGCTTTCCCTTGTATGTCACTAGTTGCTTTTCCCTTGCTGCTTTGAGAATTCTGTCCTTGTGTTTAATTTGTGTTAACTTCATTAATATGTGTCTTGGTGTGTTTCTTCTCGGATTGATGCTGTATGGTACTCTTTGTGCTTCTTGGACTTGATTGACTATTTCTTTTCCCATGTTGGGGAAATTTTCAACTATAATCTCTTCAAAAATTTTCTCATAGCCTTTCTTTTTTTCTTCTTCTTCTGGAACCCCTATAATTCAAATATTTGGTGCGTTTGATATTATCCCAGGGGTCTCTGAGGCTGTCCTCTGCTCTTTTCATTCTTTGAGCTAGAGTCTGTTTTTCAGCAGTTACTTCCACCATTTTATCTTCCAGCTCACTTATCCGGTCTTCTGTCTCAGATACTCTGCTCTTGATTCCTTCTACAGTGTTTTTCAGTGCAGCAATTGAGTTGTTTGTCTCTGTTACTTTTTTGGTAAGTTCTTGTATTTCTTTATTCAGTGTGTTAGTTGTATCTTGCAATTTCTCTGAAATTCTGTTTTCAGTGTCTTTGATCATCTTTACTATCATTCTTCTGAAATCACTTTCAGAAAGTTTGTCCAAATTCTCTTCATTAATTTGATCTTGTGTGTTTCTGGATTGTTCCTTCGCTTGTGTGGTATTTCTCTGCCGTTTCATTGTTATTATTAATTTTTTAAAACTGACTCTGTTTGGGATTTCCTTTTCCCAGACTTTGAGTTACGTCTGTTGGTGTTTGTTGTTTGGATGGGGCTTCTTATTCTGGGTGATGCTGGTGATTGGGTGATGTCAGGACTTGCATACAAGTGATTACCTTTGTTGGCGTTCTCACTTGTATACTGCTCTTTAGTGTTAGGCGTTCTCTAGTGTTGTAGAGTTTTGAAGTCAGTGTTCCCTCCTTAAAACCCCGGGGCTTGTTGCCTGACCAGGGAATGAAGATTTCACGGCTGGTTTGTTATGGCATTAAATGATATTAAAACATACATATGCAAATGAGAAACAGAAGGTATACCTTTGACAAATGGCAATTTAAAAATTATGCAAGTACTATCTAGCATATTGAATTATACACATAAACATATACAGCTATAACATAACTCAAGCATTCCAACCAAAAATACAGTATAATACGTTAGCACGGCGAATAGAGAAATCCAAGAATGATATCCACCAGTTAATAAGCAAACTAAGTAGAGCATCAATTGGAGAATAATGCTAGAGCAGGATCCCCATTGGGGATAAGGCAATGAGGACAGAACAGACTAAGAGATATGGTGGGGAAAGGGAAAAAGAGAAAGGGAGGATAGAAGAGAAATATAGAATAATATTGCAAAGTTAAATATAGGGAGATAAAGATTTGTATGTATTAGAATTTAGTGCTATAGGAAAGGAGCTTCAGAGAAAGCAAAGAATTATAGAGGAAGTAGTAGTACAAATGAAAAATTATTAAAAATTAAAAGATCTAAATTTTATAGAAAAATATAGAAAAACAAAGCAAAAATAATAAAAACAAACAAAATCCCCACAGAGCCTTAAAAGGCCAATGGGGAACCAGAAGTTTATACCAAAATAAAATGTGTGGTTTAACAGGAAAAAGAAAAAAAAAATTATGTAAACTTGAATATATTCAGTCTGACTGATAAGATTAGTAGCTTCAATAGAATTCAGTGAAGGAAATGAACACACCCACTCTCTCTCTCTCTCACACACACACACACCCAAAAAAAGAAAGAAAGAAAAAAAAAAAAAAAGCGGTGGGTGCACTGAGTGGGTTTGGAAAAAAAGAGGAAAAAAAAAAAAAAGAAACAAAGTAATACAATAAAAAAATGAAATTTTAAAGTCCAGCAGTAACTTCAGCTTCAGACAAAACGTGAAAACAGTGTTTATGTTCTTCTGTCTCTTGCTGACTGTTCAGGAATTATTAGTCTTTTTCTTGCCTCTGGCAGTGGTTGGATCTGAAGACCCCTTTGACTGCTTGTTTATTTCGGCCTATTCCAGAACTAAAAGGCCCGCCCAGGCTGACCCTGGGACTTTCTTAATCCAAATCCCTTTTCTTGCTGGGTGGAGCTAAGTTCCCTCCCTGTAGCTTGTCCAGCAGCCCTGCAGTTTGACCAGCAGCCAAACTACAGTAGGGCAAATGGCGTCTGTCTCACAGAGGATTTATTCCCACACGCTCTATGGGAAGCACTTCCTCAGTGACCCTGACCCTGCTGCAGGCCACCGTCGATCCCCGCCACCTCGGGAGACGTCAGGTTACTCAGAGGTGACTCTGGCTCAGTCTCATGCAGGATCGCTATTCCCCTCTCCCGGATCACGGTGCGCAGAGACTTTCCAGTCCTCCTCGGCGACTCTGTGATCGGGTTAATGGTAAACTCCTCCAAAGGGAACTGAGTGCCGTCCTTCCGAGGTCTGCTCAAGGGCACTTCTAGCTCAAGGGGGAACCTGGACCCTCCAAAGCAGGTCTGACTCAGTCCCTTGTTGGTGTCAGTGCTCCTCTCCCGGGTTTTGATCTGCAACAGGCTTTGTGCCTTTGGCCCGCCCAGCTTCTCCGGCGGGTATGAGGTTTGACTTTTAAAAGTGCGATTGCGCCCCTCCTACCATCTTGACACGGCTTCTCCTTTGTTCTTCGATGTGGGATATCCTCTCTGTGATCAGATCCAACCTCCTTTTGTCGATGGTTTCCCAGGAACTCTTCGTAATTCAGGCGATTTTGCAGGAGAGATGAGTGCACGTCCTTCTACGCCGCCATCTTAGCTCCACCCTCAACCTGGTGTTTGAGGAGACAGCATAAGAACAAGATCGAATGTACCCACAGCGGTTTGTGCTGGTACAGAGGGCAAGAGGGGACAATGACTGGACCAGGGTCAAACATGGAAACTAAAGGCAGAAACATTCTGTCCAAAGTCAGGCAAGGCAAAGTGAAAGGGAGAACTGAGAAATAAAAACTGGCTCCTAAACTTACTATAATTGAACTCAGGTGGTACTTGGAAAATAATTCTAAATCATCATTGATTAAAGCCAAAACCTCTGTTATGTGAATGTGTAACTGACTGGGTAAGGCATAAGCACTTAGGAACACGAAGCTTCATTTTCTTCATTTTGTTTTTCTTGATAGTTTCCTAGTCTAGTGACTTGAAATGTAACTGAGGGAAGTATCTGAAAAATACATACCAGCCAGTAAGAGTTCTGAAAATACATGTGACCAAGAATTTTGTCTAAGTATTTTTAGTATCTGGACATGTGATAATTCCCACTAGTTAAGCCATTTGAGAATGTAACACTGAACACACAGTAAGTGGTCATTTTGGGCTCCTGGACCCAGTTCCAATGATAGGGGTCTCCCTCAACATACTTATCTAAACACCAACTGGGTGTCTGACAATTCAACTCAATTCTGACCCTACCTACTTGAAGATAACATTAGATCTCACAGGCTAAGGGCTTATTCCCACAAATCTGCCCTCCTTCCACAGCTATCTCCAATCAACAACAAACTGAAGGTTCCCAAGACCCCTTCTCCTTGGATGTCATAGCCAGTCCCAAGTCCAATTTGACATCTGTATTTCTCACTGACTGCCTATAAATCAGAGGTTCACATGATCCCCTCCTCAGCTGGATAAATTTGCTACAGTGGGCCACAGGACTCAGAGAAACACTGTACATTCTAGATCACTGATTTATTGTAAAAGGATAGAACTCCAAACAGTCAGATAGAAGAGATGCGAAGAGCAAGAAGTGTAGTGACATGGAGCTTCATGTCCTCTCCAGGCACTACACTCTCCAAACACCTCTAGAAGACACCAAAGTGTCCAAACCCATTATTTGGGTTTTCATGGAGGCTTCATCACATAGGCACGACTGATTACATCACTGATCATTGGCAGTTGAGATCAATCTCTGACCCCTTTCCCCTCCCACCCTTTTGGAGGTCAAAAGGGTGGGACAGAGGGCAAGAGGGACAATGACTGCGGTCAAACATGGAAACTAAAGGCATAAACATTCTGTCCAAAGTCAGGCAAGGCAAAGTGAAAGGGAGAACTGAGAAATAAAAACTGGCTCCTAAACTTACTATAATTGAACTCAGGTGGTACTTGGAAAATAATTCTAAATCATCATTGATTAAAGCCAAAACCTCTGTTATGTGAATGTGTAACTGACTGGGTAAGGCATAAGCACTTAGGAACACGAAGCTTCATTTTCTTCATTTTGTTTTTCTTGATAGTTTCCTAGTCTAGTGACTTGAAATGTAACTGAGGGAAGTATCTGAAAAATACATACCAGCCAGTAAGAGTTCTGAAAATACATGTGACCAAGAATTTTGTCTAAGTATTTTTAGTATCTGGACATGTGATAATTCCCACTAGTTAAGCCATTTGAGAATGTAACACTGAACACACAGTAAGTGGTCATTTTGGGCTCCTGGACCCAGTTCCAATGATAGGGGTCTCCCTCAACATACTTATCTAAACACCAACTGGGTGTCTGACAATTCAACTCAATTCTGACCCTACCTACTTGAAGATAACATTAGATCTCACAGGCTAAGGGCTTATTCCCACAAATCTGCCCTCCTTCCACAGCTATCTCCAATCAACAACAAACTGAAGGTTCCCAAGACCCCTTCTCCTTGGATGTCATAGCCAGTCCCAAGTCCAATTTGACATCTGTATTTCTCACTGACTGCCTATAAATCAGAGGTTCACATGATCCCCTCCTCAGCTGGATAAATTTGCTACAGTGGGCCACAGGACTCAGAGAAACACTGTACATTCTAGATCACTGATTTATTGTAAAAGGATAGAACTCCAAACAGTCAGATAGAAGAGATGCGAAGAGCAAGAAGTGTAGTGACATGGAGCTTCATGTCCTCTCCAGGCACTACACTCTCCAAACACCTCTAGAAGACACCAAAGTGTCCAAACCCATTATTTGGGTTTTCATGGAGGCTTCATCACATAGGCACGACTGATTACATCACTGATCATTGGCAGTTGAGATCAATCTCTGACCCCTTTCCCCTCCCACCCTTTTTGGAGGTCAAAAGGGTGGGACTGGATGTTCTAATCCTCTAATCTCTTATCTGGGTCCGCTGACAACCAGGTCCCATCCTTAGCAGAATTCCAAGAGTCACCTCATTCAAATCACAGAAGACACATTTATCACTCTCTTACAAAATTTCAAGAGTTTTTAGAGCTGTGAGTCAGAAATAGTGGAGGAAGACTCAATATATATGAAAAACACATTTTGGTGATCTGAAATCTTATGCCACAGTATTGCACAGGTTATGACTGTAATTAGCATAGCTTCTGGTAAATGAACAGGGATGTTTGTACCATGGTCATGAATGGCCAATTGTTTAGACATTTTCCAAATCTGGATTATTGAGATTACAATACCTCAGTTTCCTCAGTCTAACTCCCTCTTTTGTTTCCTATACAAACATAAATCTATGGAGACTCTTTTATTGCGGGGGAGAAGTGGGGAGGGAGGGGGGCAGGCAGGCCACCTTCATTGGTCTTTCATTCATCCATTTTCATCCATCTTTGTTCTTTGGCCTGTGTGGGCCTCCCATTGCAGTGACCTCTGTTGTTGCAGAGCACCAGCTCTGGGCGCGTGAGCCCCAGAGCTCTGGCTCAGTAATTGAACACATCAGTGCAGCCACTCTGTGGCACGTGGGATCTTCCCAGGCCATGGATCCAACTGGCGCCCCTTGCACTGCGAGGCGGTGTCCTTACCCACTGGACCACCAGGGAAGCTCCTCTAGGAAGACTCTTATACTTTTTACAAACAAGTGGTTAGGTAGGACTAAAGTATTTGACAGTAACTTGCCTCTTTAAGGTTTTCATAAATACACTTACACACACACCCCTTAATGAATACCTAAAACATAAGCAAATGCTACAAACCACCTTAGAAATTCTTGAAATAAGCCTTGGTAGAGACAGCAATGAAACAAGGTCAGCAATAGGAGGAGGCCACATCAGAGTATCTAAAACATAATTCACAGTGACTTACATCATAAGGAAAACAATCTCACATTTAAAAAGTTTTCAGGTTCTAGAGGCAAATTCAGTGGCTTAGAGGCACAGTCTAGGACCTGCATTCACTTCATCTCCCATGCCACCATCTTCTGGATTGTTAGCTTCACTTACATCATCCTAAAAAATGATGATAACACTGTCAGGTACAGCATCCAAACAACTATTCACAGCAAAAGGGGCCATACTTTCCAGTGTTTTCTTGATAAGACTTAACAATTATTAGGAATCTTCAGAATGCCATCTTTCATGGTCACTGACTGACCACAAGTAAAATTGGTTAGCATTCTCGTCTCAGTCTTAACCTCAAAACTGCCTTCTTGACAGCAACTGTGGTGTGAAAATCACTGATTGTGTTTTCTGAATTTCAAAATAATTTGTTCTAGAGCTACTTCAATAATTTTGACTTTTTCTGCATTTATTGGCCCAAAAAACTATCTTCTTGTGTCATTTTATCTGCTTATACCATACTTCTATTCTGAATAACAGAAAGTAGTTAAAGAAGATAGGTTTTAAAGTTACTTTGTGAATGTTGTGCATTTATGATCATTTACAAGAGAAATTTCCTTAAAGAATACCCTCCTATGAACTGACACTCCAGTTCCCCTCTCCTGCCCCCTTAGTGTCCATTCCCTATTGAATATACACAGAAAACATACATGAACTTTCCAACATTTTCCATCTTCCTTTCACTGACTTTTTTGCTTTTAAATTTTATTAATGCCTTCAGTTTGTGCATCATTTAAAATAAGGTATGTGCTTCAAAAGCAATCTTATACATTAACAGATCAAGGCATGATCAAATAATTTATCAGTAAAACATGCATATCATTTTATTCAGGTGTGTGTAAGTCAGGGAAAGAAGATTTAAATATGTGTCTTTGGATTAAAGCCATTTGGAAATTATTATTAAGAAATGTAAGTGGTTAAACAAGAAACAGCAAGAGTGAACAATGACATTTCAGAAAACAGTGAACTAAAATGGATGGAAATGGGTGAATTTAATTCAGATGACCGTTATATCTACTACTGTGGGCAAGAATACTTTAGTAAAGACAGTAAAACAGTGAAATGCTAAGTGCAATCTTACACACCAAAAATTCTGATTAAGAATTCAGTGGCTTAGAGGCACAGTCTAGGACCTGCATTCACTTCATCTCCCATGCCACCATCTTCTGGATTGTTAGCTTCACTTACATCATCCTAAAAAATGATGATAACACTGTCAGGTACAGCATCCAAACAACTATTCACAGCAAAAGGGGCCATACTTTCCAGTGTTTTCTTGATAAGACTTAACAATTATTAGGAATCTTCAGAATGCCATCTTTCATGGTCACTGACTGACCACAAGTAAAATTGGTTAGCATTCTCGTCTCAGTCTTAACCTCAAAACTGCCTTCTTGACAGCAACTGTGGTGTGAAAATCACTGATTGTGTTTTCTGAATTTCAAAATAATTTGTTCTAGAGCTACTTCAATAATTTTGACTTTTTCTGCATTTATTGGCCCAAAAAACTATCTTCTTGTGTCATTTTATCTGCTTATACCATACTTCTATTCTGAATAACAGAAAGTAGTTAAAGAAGATAGGTTTTAAAGTTACTTTGTGAATGTTGTGCATTTATGATCATTTACAAGAGAAATTTCCTTAAAGAATACCCTCCTATGAACTGACACTCCAGTTCCCCTCTCCTGCCCCCTTAGTGTCCATTCCCTATTGAATATACACAGAAAACATACATGAACTTTCCAACATTTTCCATCTTCCTTTCACTGACTTTTTTTTTGCTTTTAAATTTTATTAATGCCTTCAGTTTGTGCATCATTTAAAATAAGGTATGTGCTTCAAAAGCAATCTTATACATTAACAGATCAAGGCATGATCAAATAATTTATCAGTAAAACATGCATATCATTTTATTCAGGTGTGTGTAAGTCAGGGAAAGAAGATTTAAATATGTGTCTTTGGATTAAAGCCATTTGGAAATTATTATTAAGAAATGTAAGTGGTTAAACAAGAAACAGCAAGAGTGAACAATGACATTTCAGAAAACAGTGAACTAAAATGGATGGAAATGGGTGAATTTAATTCAGATGACCGTTATATCTACTACTGTGGGCAAGAATCCTTTAGTAGACATGGACTAGCCCTCATACTCAACAAGAGAGTCTGAAATGCAGTATTTCAGTGCAATCACAAAAACAACAGAATCATCTTGATTCATATCCAAGGCAAACATTCACATCACAGTAATCCAAGTCGATGTCCCAACCACTACTACTGAAGAAGCTAAAATTGAATGGTTCTATGAAGACCTACAAATTTTTCTTGAACTAACACCAAAAAAAAAAAAAAAGATATTCTTTTCATCATAGGGGATTGGAATGCAAAAGTAGAAAGTCAAGAGACACCTAGAATAACAGGCAAATTTGGCCTTGGAGGGTCAAATGAAGGAGGGCAAAGGCTAAGAAACTTTTGCCAAGAGAATGCACTGGTTATAGCAAAGACGCTCCATCAATACAGGAGACACCTCTACACATGGACATCACCAGATGGTCAATATGTAGATAAGATTGATTATAATATTTGTAGCTGAAGATGGAGAAGCTCAATAAGGTCAGCAAAAATAAGACTGGGACCTGCCTATAGCTCAGATCATGAGCTCCTTATTGCAAAATTCAGACTTGAATTGAGAAAGAAGGGAAAACCACTAGGCTATCCAGGTATGATCTAAATCCAATCCCTTATGATTATACAGTGCAAGTGATGTATATATTCAAGGAATTAGGTCTGATAGACAGAATGCCTAAAGAACTATTGAAGGAGGTTCATAATGTTGTACAGGAGGCAGTGATCAAAACCATCTCCAAGAAAAAGAAATGCAACAATGCAAAATGTTTGTCTGAGGATGTCCTACAAATAACTGAGAAAAGAAGAAATACAAAAGGTAAAGGAGAAAGGGAACAACATACCTACCCAACTGAATGCAGAGTTCCATGGAAAACAAGGAGAGATAAGAAAGCCTTTTAAAGCAAACAATGCAAAGAAATAGATGAAAACAACAGAATGGGAAGGACTAGAGATCTCTTCAAGAAAATCAGAGATAACAAGAAACATTTCACGCAAAGATGGGCACAATAAAGGACAAAAGTGGCATGGACCAAGCAGAAACTGAAGAAATTAAGAAGAGGTGATCAGAATACATAGAAGACTGTACAAAAGGGGACCGTTATATCTACTACTGTGGGCAAGAATCCTTTAGTAGACATGGACTAGCCCTCATACTCAACAAGAGAGTCTGAAATGCAGTATTTCAGTGCAATCACAAAAACAACAGAATCATCTTGATTCATATCCAAGGCAAACATTCACATCACAGTAATCCAAGTCGATGTCCCAACCACTACTACTGAAGAAGCTAAAATTGAATGGTTCTATGAAGACCTACAAATTTTTCTTGAACTAACACCAAAAAAAAAAAAAAAGATATTCTTTTCATCATAGGGGATTGGAATGCAAAAGTAGAAAGTCAAGAGACACCTAGAATAACAGGCAAATTTGGCCTTGGAGGGTCAAATGAAGGAGGGCAAAGGCTAAGAAACTTTTGCCAAGAGAATGCACTGGTTATAGCAAAGACGCTCCATCAATACAGGAGACACCTCTACACATGGACATCACCAGATGGTCAATATGTAGATAAGATTGATTATAATATTTGTAGCTGAAGATGGAGAAGCTCAATAAGGTCAGCAAAAATAAGACTGGGACCTGCCTATAGCTCAGATCATGAGCTCCTTATTGCAAAATTCAGACTTGAATTGAGAAAGAAGGGAAAACCACTAGGCTATCCAGGTATGATCTAAATCCAATCCCTTATGATTATACAGTGCAAGTGATGTATATATTCAAGGAATTAGGTCTGATAGACAGAATGCCTAAAGAACTATTGAAGGAGGTTCATAATGTTGTACAGGAGGCAGTGATCAAAACCATCTCCAAGAAAAAGAAATGCAACAATGCAAAATGTTTGTCTGAGGATGTCCTACAAATAACTGAGAAAAGAAGAAATACAAAAGGTAAAGGAGAAAGGGAACAACATACCTACCCAACTGAATGCAGAGTTCCATGGAAAACAAGGAGAGATAAGAAAGCCTTTTAAAGCAAACAATGCAAAGAAATAGATGAAAACAACAGAATGGGAAGGACTAGAGATCTCTTCAAGAAAATCAGAGATAACAAGAAACATTTCACGCAAAGATGGGCACAATAAAGGACAAAAGTGGCATGGACCAAGCAGAAACTGAAGAAATTAAGAAGAGGTGATCAGAATACATAGAAGAACTGTACAAAAGGGGTCTTCATGACCCAGATAACCATGATGCTGTGATCACTACCTAGAGCCAGACATCCTGGAGTGTGAAGTCAAGTAGGCTTTAGGAAGCATTACTATGTATTAAGTTAGTGGAGGTAGTGAAATTCCAGCTGAGCATTTGTAAATTCTAAAAGATAATGCTCTGAATATGAGCTTCGCTTAGCATACTAGCAAATCTCAAAAGCTCATCAGTGGCCACAGGACTACAAAAGGTCAGTTTCATTCCAATCCCAAAGAAGGTCAATGACAAAGACTGTTCCAACTACCATACAATTGAGCTCATCTCACATTCTAGCAAGGTAACATTCAAAGTCCTTCAAACTAGGTTTTAACAGTATATGAACCCAGAACTTCCAGATGTACAAGCTGGATTTAGAAAAGGCAGAGAAATCAGACATCAAATTGCCAATATCTGCTAGATCATAGACAAAGAGAATTCCAAATAAACATCTACTTCTGCTTCATTTACTACTCTAAAGCCTTTAATGCTGTAAGTCACAAACAGAGTGGAAAATTCTTAAAGAGATGGGAATACCAGATCACCTTACCTGCCTCCTAAAATACCCATATGCAGGTCAAGAAGCAACAATTACAGCTGGACCTGGAACACTGGTGCAGAACTGGGACAGGAGCACAGCAAAGCTGTATATTGTCACCCCACTTATTTAAATTTTATGCAGAGTATATTATGGAAAATGTCAGACTGGATAAAGCACAAGCTAGAATCAAGGTGACAGGATTAATATCAATAACCACAGATACACTGATGACACCACCCTAATGGCAGAATGCAAAGAGGAACTAAAGAGCCTCTTGATGAAGGTGAAAGATGAGAGTAAAAAAGCTGGCTTAAAATTCAAAATTCAAAAAATTAAAGCCATAGCACCCAGTTTCATCACATCATGGCAAACAGAGTAGGAAAAATGGAAACTGTGACAGATATTTTCTTGGGCTTCAAAATCAATCTGGGCAGTGACTGCAGCCATGAAATTAAAAGATGCTTGCTCCTTGGAAGAAAAGCTATAACAAATTTAGACAGTGTATTAAGCAGAGCCATCACTTTGCCAACAAAGGTCTGTATAGTCAAAGCTATGGTTTTCCCAGTTTTCATGTACAGATGTGAGAGCTGGATGAAAAAGAAGGCTGAGCACCAAAGAACTGATGCTTTATAACTGGTGCTAGAGAAGACTCCTGAGTTCCTTGGACAGCAAGGAGATGAAACCCGTCAATTCTAGAGGAAATCAACTATGAATATTCATTAGAAGGACAGATGCTGAAGTAGAAGTTCCAATACTTTGGTCACCTGAAGCAAAGAGATGACTTACTGGAAATGACCCTGGTGTTGGGAAAAATCAAAGGCAAAACTAGAACAGGACACCAGGAGACAATGTGGTCAGATGGCATCACTAAGTCAACGAACATGAGTTAGAGCAAGCTCCCTGAGATGGTGAAGGACAGGGAAGCCTGGGGTGCTGGAGTCCCTGGGGCTACAAAGAGTCAGACACTACTGAGCAACTGAACAACAATAACAATTAAGAAATGACAAATATTTTTCATGGAGCAGATGCTTTTCAATAGAAAAAACTAATGCAATTAAAAAATATTAGTCTTGATAAAGAGGACCGAAAAGCATTTCTACTACAAATGACCACCAGGAAAAGATCTACTTCTGCTTCATTTACTACTCTAAAGCCTTTAATGCTGTAAGTCACAAACAGAGTGGAAAATTCTTAAAGAGATGGGAATACCAGATCACCTTACCTGCCTCCTAAAATACCCATATGCAGGTCAAGAAGCAACAATTACAGCTGGACCTGGAACACTGGTGCAGAACTGGGACAGGAGCACAGCAAAGCTGTATATTGTCACCCCACTTATTTAAATTTTATGCAGAGTATATTATGGAAAATGTCAGACTGGATAAAGCACAAGCTAGAATCAAGGTGACAGGATTAATATCAATAACCACAGATACACTGATGACACCACCCTAATGGCAGAATGCAAAGAGGAACTAAAGAGCCTCTTGATGAAGGTGAAAGATGAGAGTAAAAAAGCTGGCTTAAAATTCAAAATTCAAAAAATTAAAGCCATAGCACCCAGTTTCATCACATCATGGCAAACAGAGGGGGAAAAATGGAAACTGTGACAGATATTTTCTTGGGCTTCAAAATCAATCTGGGCAGTGACTGCAGCCATGAAATTAAAAGATGCTTGCTCCTTGGAAGAAAAGCTATAACAAATTTAGACAGTGTATTAAGCAGAGCCATCACTTTGCCAACAAAGGTCTGTATAGTCAAAGCTATGGTTTTCCCAGTTTTCATGTACAGATGTGAGAGCTGGATGAAAAAGAAGGCTGAGCACCAAAGAACTGATGCTTTATAACTGGTGCTAGAGAAGACTCCTGAGTTCCTTGGACAGCAAGGAGATGAAACCCGTCAATTCTAGAGGAAATCAACTATGAATATTCATTAGAAGGACAGATGCTGAAGTAGAAGTTCCAATACTTTGGTCACCTGAAGCAAAGAGATGACTTACTGGAAATGACCCTGGTGTTGGGAAAAATCAAAGGCAAAACTAGAACAGGACACCAGGAGACAATGTGGTCAGATGGCATCACTAAGTCAACGAACATGAGTTAGAGCAAGCTCCCTGAGATGGTGAAGGACAGGGAAGCCTGGGGTGCTGGAGTCCCTGGGGCTACAAAGAGTCAGACACTACTGAGCAACTGAACAACAATAACAATTAAGAAATGACAAATATTTTTCATGGAGCAGATGCTTTTCAATAGAAAAAACTAATGCAATTAAAAAATATTAGTCTTGATAAAGAGGACCGAAAAGCATTTCTACTACAAATGACCACCAGGAAAAGAGTTCTGGTGGATCTGAAATATACACCAAATCAATGAATTATTAATAGCGTGAATCCTTACACCAACTTCCTAGAGAGACCACACTGGATTTTTTTCGTCGAAAGATTTTAAAGGATGATAGAATAAAGTAAAACATGTGTACAGTAGTTTCTACACATAGGATAAACTATCTCCCTGTGGTTTTCACTGAACTAAATGATACCTGGTGTGGGAGGAGAAAATGAGCTGAGTGTTGTTAAGAGCTCAGAAGAATTAGTTCAAAATTCCTTCAAGGATTGGTGCATAAGGTACAGTGTGAGTCAGTGTGGGAAAGAAGATGGTAAAAGAAAATCATTTCTTGAGATAATTTTATCTACTGGAGACAGTTACACCTTAAGCAGGACAAGGCCTTACCTAAGTGTGGAGTCAGAGAAATCTGCCTCTGACATCTTCAACTTTCTCCATTTTCTGCTCCATTTTCCCTTTACTAATGAGATCTCTAGCATCTCAATACAGTTAATTGCTCCCTCTCATCTCAGCCATGTACTCAGAGACTCTGCAACATCTATCAGAAAACATTCCTCCAAATATGCAATGGGATACCTATTCCCCAAAACATTTGTTTCATGATTCCCCTCATTCACAGATGATGGAAATCTTTGCACTTGACCTTAGGGGAAAGTGAGAGAATTGACCAATGGAATCTTCCTAGCATCTCACCCACTGGACTTTTTCCTTCCAAACCATTTGAAAGGTCTGTAATCACTGTTGTTGTTGTTCAGTCACTAAGTCTTGTCCAACTGTTTGCGACCCCATGGGCTACAGCACACCAGGCTTCCCTGTTGTTCATTATCTCCTAGACTTGGCGTATTCATGTTCACTGATTTGGTGATGCTCTCTAACCATCTCATCCTTTGTGGCCCCCTTCTCCTGCCCTCAATCTTTCTCAGCATCAGGGGCTTTTCCAATGAGCTGGCTCCTTGTACCAAATGGCCCAAGTATTGGAGCTTCACCTTCAGCGTCAGTCCTTCCAATGAATATTCAGGGTTGACTGCCTTTAGGATTGACTGGTCTGATTTCCTTGCAGTCCAAGGCACTCTCAAGAGTCTTCTCCAACACCACATTTTGAAGGCATCAATTCTTCGGTCCTCAGCCTTCTATATGATCCAACTCTCACATCTATACATGACTACTGGGAAAACCATACCTTTGCCTATATGGACCTTTGTCAGCTAAATGATGTCTCTGCTTTTTAATATGCTGTCTAGGCTTCTCATAGCTTCCTTTCAAGGAGCAAATGTCTTTAAATATCATGGCTCCAGTCACTGTCTGCAGTGATTTTTGAGTCCAAGAAGAGAAAATCTGTCACGGCTTCTACTTTTCCTCTCTATTTGCCATGAAGTGACAGTGTGAGTCAGTGTGGGAAAGAAGATGGTAAAAGAAAATCATTTCTTGAGATAATTTTATCTACTGGAGACAGTTACACCTTAAGCAGGACAAGGCCTTACCTAAGTGTGGAGTCAGAGAAATCTGCCTCTGACATCTTCAACTTTCTCCATTTTCTGCTCCATTTTCCCTTTACTAATGAGATCTCTAGCATCTCAATACAGTTAATTGCTCCCTCTCATCTCAGCCATGTACTCAGAGACTCTGCAACATCTATCAGAAAACATTCCTCCAAATATGCAATGGGATACCTATTCCCCAAAACATTTGTTTCATGATTCCCCTCATTCACAGATGATGGAAATCTTTGCACTTGACCTTAGGGGAAAGTGAGAGAATTGACCAATGGAATCTTCCTAGCATCTCACCCACTGGACTTTTTCCTTCCAAACCATTTGAAAGGTCTGTAATCACTGTTGTTGTTGTTCAGTCACTAAGTCTTGTCCAACTGTTTGCGACCCCATGGGCTACAGCACACCAGGCTTCCCTGTTGTTCATTATCTCCTAGACTTGGCGCGTATTCATGTTCACTGATTTGGTGATGCTATCTAACCATCTCATCCTTTGTGGCCCCCTTCTCCTGCCCTCAATCTTTCTCAGCATCAGGGGCTTTTCCAATGAGCTGGCTCCTTGTACCAAATGGCCCAAGTATTGGAGCTTCACCTTCAGCGTCAGTCCTTCCAATGAATATTCAGGGTTGACTGCCTTTAGGATTGACTGGTCTGATTTCCTTGCAGTCCAAGGCACTCTCAAGAGTCTTCTCCAACACCACATTTTGAAGGCATCAATTCTTCGGTCCTCAGCCTTCTATATGATCCAACTCTCACATCTATACATGACTACTGGGAAAACCATACCTTTGCCTATATGGACCTTTGTCAGCTAAATGATGTCTCTGCTTTTTAATATGCTGTCTAGGCTTCTCATAGCTTCCTTTCAAGGAGCAAATGTCTTTAAATATCATGGCTCCAGTCACTGTCTGCAGTGATTTTTGAGTCCAAGAAGAGAAAATCTGTCACGGCTTCTACTTTTTCCCTCTCTATTTGCCATGAAGTGACAGGACTAAATGCTATGGTTTTTTGAATGTTGAGTTTTAAGTCTGTAAATCCTATTTCTTGTAAAAGACCCTCAATCTTCAATCTCTTCACTAAATACTCCTTTTACTCTATTTTCTTTAACTTTAAAACCTAATTCTTTCCTAAGAACATTCCTTCCCCTGTAGACCTTTCATAGAAGGTTACTTATCCTTCAACAGCACCTATTCCTGAGGGCACAGGGCTGGGGATCAGCAGCAGCTCCATACTGCTTCCATATTCCACATGTCATATAGAAATATAAAATTAACAACCACCTTCTTTAAGGCTCCTGACATCTAGCTATCCCTCTATCTTTCCACTTCATTTAAAATTACTATTTGTTACCAACTTTTGGGTGAAGAATTTCTATCTACTTCAAGTTCTGCTATCATTCTATGTTACTTTAATAGCTCTATCAAGGGCAAATTGGGCTTCCCACGTGGCTTAATGGAAAAGAATCCTCTTGCCAATGCAGCAGACATGGATTCAATTTTTGGGTCAAGAAGACTCCCTGTAGAAGAAAAGGGCAACTTGCTCCAATATTCTTACCTGGGAAATCCCATGGACAGAGGAGTCCAGTGAGCTAAAGTCCATGGGGTTGCAAAAAAATTCAGACACAACTTAGTGACAAATCAACAAAAGGGCAAACTATAATCATAGCCTAACTTCTAAATTATAAGGATTCATTGCCCCCTTTTAAATTTCCTTCCAATGAATATTCAGGGTTGACTGCCTTTAGGATTGACTGGTCTGATTTCCTTGCAGTCCAAGGCACTCTCAAGAGTCTTCTCCAACACCACATTTTGAAGGCATCAATTCTTCGGTCCTCAGCCTTCTATATGATCCAACTCTCACATCTATACATGACTACTGGGAAAACCATACCTTTGCCTATATGGACCTTTGTCAGCTAAATGATGTCTCTGCTTTTTAATATGCTGTCTAGGCTTCTCATAGCTTCCTTTCAAGGAGCAAATGTCTTTAAATATCATGGCTCCAGTCACTGTCTGCAGTGATTTTTGAGTCCAAGAAGAGAAAATCTGTCACGGCTTCTACTTTTTCCCTCTCTATTTGCCATGAAGTGACAGGACTAAATGCTATGGTTTTTTGAATGTTGAGTTTTAAGTCTGTAAATCCTATTTCTTGTAAAAGACCCTCAATCTTCAATCTCTTCACTAAATACTCCTTTTACTCTATTTTCTTTAACTTTAAAACCTAATTCTTACCTAAGAACTTTCCCTTTCCCCCTGTAGACCTTTCATAGAAGGTTACTTATCCTTCAACAGCACCTATTCCTGAGGGCACAGGGCTGGGGATCAGCAGCAGCTCCATACTGCTTCCATATTCCACATGTCATATAGAAATATAAAATTAACAACCACCTTCTTTAAGGCTCCTGACATCTAGCTATCCCTCTATCTTTCCACTTCATTTAAAATTACTATTTGTTACCAACTTTTGGGTGAAGAATTTCTATCTACTTCAAGTTCTGCTATCATTCTATGTTACTTTAATAGCTCTATCAAGGGCAAATTGGGCTTCCCACGTGGCTTAATGGAAAAGAATCCTCTTGCCAATGCAGCAGACATGGATTCAATTTTTGGGTCAAGAAGACTCCCTGTAGAAGAAAAGGGCAACTTGCTCCAATATTCTTACCTGGGAAATCCCATGGACAGAGGAGTCCAGTGAGCTAAAGTCCATGGGGTTGCAAAAAAATTCAGACACAACTTAGTGACAAATCAACAAAAGGGCAAACTATAATCATAGCCTAACTTCTAAATTATAAGGATTCACTTCTAATACAATTAGAATTATCATGTTGCCCTTCTGCCTCTGATAAATTTATTTACCCAAATCTCCCTCACATAAGTAATAGCTAGTTCCCATATCAAACTCTCTTTTCCTTCTAGCTTTAGGCATCATTTTCACAATAACTGCTATTTCACCTAGTATACACATATTGCTTTGAATTTATTCATTTTTCTGGTTGTTTGTCTCATTCTGGATTCATTTATTCATTCTGGCCCACATAGTCTATGTATAAATTCCAATAATCCCATGTCTAGTAGACACTGACAGAAACAATGGAAAGGGAGTAGAGATGGAATTTTTATTCAAATAATTATGGATAAATTACATTTACTATCCAATCCTGAGTGATCACTTCTGTATTTTTTAAATTCACCAGATAAACATGGCTCTTTCAAAACTAAGTAAGGAGGAACTAGTGATTCCTGGACAAAGGATAGATGAAAAGAACCACCCCCACCCACCTCCAAATTATTTGCATAAAGTAACTAAATAAAATGCCAGAACAAATCATTCTTAAATATTTAAAACCAATTACAATAGTTTTTCATAGCAAGAGTATGGTGCAGAAACCAAAATGCCAAAGCGATATTGAACACACAGATCTACAAGTCTAAAATACTAAGAAAAAAAAAAGAACAGATTGAAGAGCCCTGAATTCAGCATTTTTGTTTCAAGGTAATGCTTATGTTAACAGTGTTACAGAAGTTTGGAAACAGGTAGAATGAGGAAGTATGAAATTCCCTTCCCTCCACTGTCCCATAATTACCTGTTCCCTGTGTGCACTTTCAATCATTCTCATTGTATTTGCAATCATCTGTGTGCTGACGGCTCCCAAGTGTATAAGAGTCCCTAACTTTTGGACTCTTAAACTCGCACGTGTTCTGAATCTGTCCAATTGTATATTCCACCAACATCCAAAACCCAATATTCCAAAACAAAGCTTTTACTTCTTCCTCCAAATATACAACCTCTGCTATATTTTCTGAACTCAGTTAAATGCAAAACTCAAGGCAGTAACTGAGGTAGCATTCTACAGTTCTTCCTTTTAAACTCATCAATAATCTTACTCATTTACCTCCCATATATTTTTTTAAAAGTGTTATCTACTCTTCTTCCACATCACCATGACCCCAAGGAATTATCTCATCTTCTCTCATGTGACTACTGCAATAAAATGAGTCTATCTTTAGTTCCAATTCCTCAGCTCCACAGGACTTTATCTAAATGTTAACTGTTATTTTTCTGAGCCTATAGATCTCACAATCTACAGTATAAATTCATCCATAAGCTATGTTTTACACCCTTTTCCATCCACACCATGCATTATACTGTTAAACTCCACTCCCCGATGGGGAGGGGGATCAGAGATTTTCAGGGGGTCCCCGAGACTCAAAGACCAGACCAAGAGCTGCAAAAGCAAGAGTAGTATTTTATTGGACGGGTGCGCACTCGGGTGCCAGCCTGGACAAACAAGCTGCACACCCTCGCCGAAGATTCCGGGGTTTTTATAGGGCAAAGTTTCAAATTAACGCAAATACATTAGGCAACATACGATTGGCTATATGTTTGGCGGGCACATCAGGCATTACACGATTAGCTATATGAATGGCAGGAAGTCCAGTGATGAACCCATTATCCTTGAGGTGTCCGCGAGCTGGGGGTGTGAAGTCCTTGACACTTTCCAGAGAATCTTAATGGCCAAGGCTATCTCCCTATCGCAGGTCTAAGGAGACTCTCAGGCGCCAGCAGGCAAGCAACTGACTCCCCTGATTTAGTGCCGGGGAGTCTCTGGTCGCGGTGTTGACCCTAGCAACTGGCCTTTTCTTATGACTATTTAGAGCTGGGGAATCTCCGGCTGCCGTATTAACCCTTTAATAGCCGACCAACCCAACATTCCAGCCTTTTTGGTGATATAGGGCGCCGAACTTTGTCTGGCTGCTTCTTGCTGAGCCTTTGTTTGGGCACGGGGAGTCTAAGACTGGTCTGAGGGTGATGGGCTGGTGGGCAGTCGGGAATAGGGCTGAAGGAGCATCTGATGAATAGCGACCTGTGAGATTTCTTTCATTCGGCTCAGTAGAAATTCCAGGGAGTGCCGCCGAGCGTTGGAATTTGGTGGGCGGAGGCCTCGTATCGGAAGTGCCATTCAGCGGGAGGGGTCCTCAGGGAGGATGTTTGCCTGCCTTTGGGTGGAACAACCTAGTCGGTTGAAACCAGGTTATCTGATTTTCCAGTCTTTCAATACTTTTTCTTATTTTACACTTGATTGGCTTGGGATAAAGAATCCGCCTGCCAATGCAGGAGACACAGGTTTGATTCCTGGGTCCAGAAAATTTCCTAGAGAAGGGAATGGCAACCCAGTCTACCCAGTCCAGTATTCTTGCCAGGGACAGAGGAGCTTGGCAGGATATAGTCCACGAGGTCACAAAATAGTTGAACAGAACTTAGCAACTAAAGTACCACCACGGTTTTATTTATTTATTTTTTTAAAGGCACTGTTTCCCCATATACACCATGCTGCTAAGCCTCATGTTTGTGCTTGCATTTTTCTTCTGCCTGTCTACTTGTCTGCTTACACTGCATTTCTACTCATCTTTGAAGACTTACCCTAGGATCAGATCTTACTGAAGCTTCTCCTGCCATTCTGGTGTGGGTTAAGAGTTCTTATTTGCCGGTCCAGCCTGCAGTTGAACAGATCCTGAAGAAAGTGGCAGATAGGCTAAGAAAAGAAAGAAGGACAGAAAAGATGGGGTTGAGAGGGACAGCAAGAGGCAGACAACTCTACAGGTTGCTGACAAGTTGCTGACAAGTTTATTGAATTTGCTCATACATTTTGTACTTTTCAAAATCAGATAACACACAGCAAACAATTGTGTATACGTGCTTTAGGCCAGGTTTTTCGGACCTAGCATTTTGTTAGTTTCTATCGGGCAGATCATAAACTAGGTGTTACCTCCTGGTATGTCATTAACATATTCAAAGCTCTTTAGATTACAATGGTTCCAGGGCCTAAAGCCCCCCAAGCCCTTTTCATCTGTACCAAGGCTCCAGGTGTCCTTTATGATAGCTCAGGAATGTCTTCACAATACCTGGGGTGGCGGGACAGAGAGCTATGCTGTTATCAGCCCCTGTTTCCAGAGAGCTATGCTGTTATCAGCCCCTGTTTCCAGGGCAGCTCCCAGAGCAATGTTTCCTTAAAAGAAACCCCTTGAAACAGGGCAGCTCCCCGCACTTATTGTATATTTCGATAATAAAACTTCTTATTATGTTTAAAAATTATTTGTTTATATCCCATCCTCCCCTTCAGGCTGTGAACTTACCAATGACATACTTACCCACAGTGCCTTGCAGGTGGAGCATTCAGAAATTAGGAATGTAAATTAAACATGTGCAGTGCATTTATAGCGACCCAAAGGAGGGAACACAAGGTAAAATTAATAAGTCATAGCTTTGTTTCTAAGATTATTGATGCTGTTACTTACACGGAAGTTGAATTGTAAATAAGATGAACTTTTGAATCCAACAGGCACACTTTCTGATCCTGGGTTTCCCACTCATAAACCATATGCACTTGAGTTTACTGATACTGATCCTCAAGGCTTGCCTCTTTGAAATGATAGTACCATCTACTCTGCAAAGTAATTTTAAGAATTGAAGAAAATACAGGAGAAAGAACGTGGTACATTCAATACTCTGGTGTTATCATGATTTCTTTTTTTAGGTTATTTTAAATTGTATCAAGTTCTTCTGTATAACAAAGTGATTAAGTTATTTATATAGTTATAATTTTTACTGTGACCTGGAAAATTAATATATAACATTTTCTTTGAAAAGTGAGATAATATTGTAATGCACTTAAACCAGTCCTTCCAAGTATGTGTGTGTATATGTGTCTGTGTGCCTATGTTTTAGTAAGTTCCTAAAAGATACATGAATTTATTTTATACGAGAAATAAATTTCACTGACATTTTATTAGCTATACATTCTGAAAAGCTTCAACGATTTTAGTTGATGTTTTAAGCCCAAATAGAATTATATAGTTGCAGCAGAGGTTACAAAAGCATTATTAGCTACTTTATTCAGTACATTATTGTTGAAAGGGATAATGAATAAGTGAATGAATGAAAATATGGTCTATTTAAGTATCTAGTAAACATAATTCAGTTGCAATTATAGTTACAGACAGGAAAAGAGGTCCAATTTGAAAACAAAGATGAGCTTCTCAATCTATAAATGACATTTCAACCACTTTGAATACAAGAACCATTTGAAAGTTCCACAAAAGGCAAATGTGTCTCTTGTTTTTTGGAATAAGTTGGGAGCTGTATTGTTTATATTTTTGTAAAATCCTTTACCAAAAGAGATTGGGTTATAAGAGAACAGAATGTTTAGGATCTGTTTCATAAAGAGGACACCTGGCAGTGCATGTGTGTTTTAGTGTCCTAAATACCCACGTGGAAGCATTAGAATTGGTGAAATTAAACATGTGCAGTGCATTTATAGCGACCCAAAGGAGGGAACACAAGGTAAAATTAATAAGTCATAGCTTTGTTTCTAAGATTATTGATGCTGTTACTTACACGGAAGTTGAATTGTAAATAAGATGAACTTTTGAATCCAACAGGCACACTTTCTGATCCTGGGTTTCCCACTCATAAACCATATGCACTTGAGTTTACTGATACTGATCCTCAAGGCTTGCCTCTTTGAAATGATAGTACCATCTACTCTGCAAAGTAATTTTAAGAATTGAAGAAAATACAGGAGAAAGAACGTGGTACATTCAATACTCTGGTGTTATCATGATTTCTTTTTTTAGGTTATTTTAAATTGTATCAAGTTCTTCTGTATAACAAAGTGATTAAGTTATTTATATAGTTATAATTTTTACTGTGACCTGGAAAATTAATATATAACATTTTCTTTGAAAAGTGAGATAATATTGTAATGCACTTAAACCAGTCCTTCCAAGTATGTGTGTGTATATGTGTCTGTGTGCCTATGTTTTAGTAAGTTCCTAAAAGATACATGAATTTATTTTATACGAGAAATAAATTTCACTGACATTTTATTAGCTATACATTCTGAAAAGCTTCAACGATTTTAGTTGATGTTTTAAGCCCAAATAGAATTATATAGTTGCAGCAGAGGTTACAAAAGCATTATTAGCTACTTTATTCAGTACATTATTGTTGAAAGGGATAATGAATAAGTGAATGAATGAAAATATGGTCTATTTAAGTATCTAGTAAACATAATTCAGTTGCAATTATAGTTACAGACAGGAAAAGAGGTCCAATTTGAAAACAAAGATGAGCTTCTCAATCTATAAATGACATTTCAACCACTTTGAATACAAGAACCATTTGAAAGTTCCACAAAAGGCAAATGTGTCTCTTGTTTTTTGGAATAAGTTGGGAGCTGTATTGTTTATATTTTTGTAAAATCCTTTACCAAAAGAGATTGGGTTATAAGAGAACAGAATGTTTAGGATCTGTTTCATAAAGAGGGGCACCTGGCAGTGCATGTGTGTACATGAGACAGACACAGAGAGACAGAGAGAAGAGCTTTTGAACAGGGTGTGCAGGTGTCCTAAATTACCCATTAAAGTATTTACATTAACTGGAAATAAGTCTAACAGAAGATTTTCAAAAATACTTTAAGGACTCCTTTGCGAGGATTCATGAATAATTATATCAATGTTCTTTTTTTTAATTTTTTTAATTCTTTATTTTAAAGGTTTTACAGAGTTTTGTTGTTCACAGACATGTATGTTCCCAGATCAGTCATATGCATATCCATGGTCCCTACCCGCCCAGATCCCCCTATCCCACCCCTCCAGACCTTCGCCCCAAGCCATTGTAAGCACTCCTATTCCCTTAGCACTGTGACACTAGCTATCTTTTCCACACATAACACTATAGGTTTCCTTGTTACTTCCTCCATGCTTCCCCCTCCCTATTTCTTCACCACGATGTCCCTATGTCTATGCTCTGTCTGTTTTTCCATGAATTCCCTGCGTGTGATATAAAGACCATCCTACTAGATTCCATATATGTGTGTTAGTATACTGTATTTGTCTTTCTCTTTTTGACTTACTTCACTTTTGATGATAGGTTCGAGAGCCAGCCACTTCATTAGGACTGAGTCTTCTGCATTTCTTTTAACAGCTGAGTAGTATCCCATTGTATATATGTACTAGAGCTTCTGGATCCATTCATTCATTGATGGACATCTAGGTTGCTTCCATGTTTTGGCTATTGTATAAAGAGCTGCAATGAACATTGGGGTACAGGTGCTTCTTTCAGTTTTGATTTCATCAGGATATAAGCCTAATAGTGGCATTGCTGGGTCATAGGGTGCTTCTATTTTTAGTTTTTTAAGATAACTCCAGACTGTCTTCCATAGAGGCTGTATCAGTTGACATTCCCACCAGCAATGCAAGAGGGTTCCCTTTTCTCCGCACCCTCTCCAGCATTTATTGTCTGCAGATTTTTTGAAGATGGCCATTCTGACGGGTGTGAGGTAATATCTCACTGTAGTTTTAATTTGCATTTCTCTAATAATAAGCGAGGTTGTGCATCGTTTCATGTGCTTTTGGGCCATCTGTATGTCCTCTTTGGAGAGGCGTCTCTTTAGATCTTTTTCCCATTTTTTGATTGGGTTGTTCGCTTTTCCTGTGCTGAGTTGTCTGAGTTGCTTGTAGATTTTGGAGATTAATTCTTTGTCTGTTGTTTCATTGGCTATGATTTTCTCCCACTCTGTGGGCTGTCTGTTCAGCTTTTTTGTAATTTCTTTTGCTGTAAAAAAGTTTTTAAGTTTCATGAGGTCCCATATGTTCATTTTTCTTTTCAGTTCTGCTATTTTAGTTGGTGCGTCAGAGAAGATCTTGCTTTGATTGATGTCCTTGAGGGTTTTGCCTATATTCTCCTCTAAGAGTTTGATGGTTTCTGGTCTTACATTTAGGTCTTTAATCCATTTTGAGTTGATCTTAGTGTATGGTGTCAGGGAATGTTCCAATTTCATTGTTTTTTTTTTGGTTTTTTTTTGTTTTAAATAATTATTCTCCTTTTATTTGACATAGCATAGAAATAACCTCGGTTATGTCTAGACACCAGTGCCCAATCATACTAAACTTTATATGTCACCAAGTTAGGTGATAGCAGATGTGTATGTGTCACGTGGATAAAGCTAACTGGTTCTATGATCAAGGAAATGGGAGGCTTTGCCACTTTGGCCTCTGAATTCTGCAGGGAAGATGGCTAGTTAAGCATGCAAGTGTATGCTGAGGTTAATCTGAAATACAAGGTCAAGATAGAGGAAATCAAGCACCAGGTTTGAGTTCCCTGTGTTATACAGCAAATTCCCACTGGCTATCTATTTTAATATATATGTTTCAATGCTACTCTTGTTAGGGTAGGATGGTGTGGGAGGTGGGAGGGAGGTGTAAGAGAGGGGCAACATATGCATGCCTATGGCTACTTCATGTTGATGTATGGCAGAAACCAACACGGTATTGTAAAGCAATGATCCTTCAATTAAAAATAAATAAATTTTACAAAGAGGAAACAATGCTAGCTACATCATATCACTGCTACCAGCACCTGTACAGACCATGTTTTCCATGCTGACAATCTGCTTCTCTGGTTCTTTTTTCCTTCCAGCTTAGAATTCTTAGCTGTCTTAACTTCAGTTTGGGAATGTATGTCTAATATCCTTACTTCCTGGTTACTATACCTTGATTTCTAGCTTCCCCTTTCAATAACCTGATATATATATTTTTTATTCTTTATTTTAAAGGTTTTACAGAGTTTTGTTGTTCATATACATGTATGTTCCCAGATCAGTCATATGCATATCCCTGGTCCCCACCCACCCAGATCCCCCTATCCCACCCCTCCAGACCTTTGCCCCAAGCCATTGTAAGCACTCCTATTCCCTTAGCACTGTGACACTAGCTATCTTTTCCACACATAACACTATAGGTTTCCTTGTTACTTCCTCCATGCTCCCCCCTCCCTATTTATTCGCCACGATGTCCCTATGTCTATGCTCTGTCTTTTTTTTCATGAGTTCCCTGTGTGTGATATCAAGACCGTCCTACTAGATTCCATATATGTGTGTTAGTATACTGTATTTGTCTTTCTCTTTTTGACTTACTTCACTTTTGATGATAGGTTCGAGAGCCAGCCACTTCATTAGGACTGAGTCTTCTGCATTTCTTTTAACAGCTGAGCAGTATTCCATTGTATATATGTACCAGGGCTTCTGGATTCATTCATTCGTCGATGGACATCTAGGTTGCTTCCATGTTTTGGCTATTGTATAGAGAGCTGCAATGAACATTGGGGTACAGGTGCTTCTTTCAGTTTTGATTTCATCAGGATATAAGCCTAATAGTGGCATTGCTGGGTCATAGGGTGCTTCTATTTTTAGTTTTTTAAGATAACTCCAGACTGTCTTCCATAGAGGCTGTATCAGTTGACATTCCCACCAGCAATGCAAGAGGGTTCCCTTTTCTCCGCACCCTCTCCAGCATTTATTGTCTGCAGATTTTTTGAAGATGGCCATTCTGACGGGTGTGAGGTAATATCTCACTGTAGTTTTAATTTGCATTTCTCTAATAATAAGCGAGGTTGTGCAAAGAGGAAACAATGCTAGCTACATCATATCACTGCTACCAGCACCTGTACAGACCATGTTTTCCATGCTGACAATCTGCTTCTCTGGTTCTTTTTTCCTTCCAGCTTAGAATTCTTAGCTGTCTTAACTTCAGTTTGGGAATGTATGTCTAATATCCTTACTTCCTGGTTACTATACCTTGATTTCTAGCTTCCCCTTTCAATAACCTGATATATATATTTTTTATTCTTTATTTTAAAGGTTTTACAGAGTTTTGTTGTTCATATACATGTATGTTCCCAGATCAGTCATATGCATATCCCTGGTCCCCACCCACCCAGATCCCCCTATCCCACCCCTCCAGACCTTTGCCCCAAGCCATTGTAAGCACTCCTATTCCCTTAGCACTGTGACACTAGCTATCTTTTCCACACATAACACTATAGGTTTCCTTGTTACTTCCTCCATGCTCCCCCTCCCTATTTATTCGCCACGATGTCCCTATGTCTATGCTCTGACTTTTTTCATGAGTTCCCTGTGTGTGATATCAAGACCGTCCTACTAGATTCCATATATGTGTGTTAGTATACTGTATTTGTCTTTCTCTTTTTGACTTACTTCACTTTTGATGATAGGTTCGAGAGCCAGCCACTTCATTAGGACTGAGTCTTCTGCATTTCTTTTAACAGCTGAGCAGTATTCCATTGTATATATGTACCAGGGCTTCTGGATTCATTCATTCGTCGATGGACATCTAGGTTGCTTCCATGTTTTGGCTATTGTATAGAGAGCTGCAATGAACATTGGGGTACAGGTGCTTCTTTCAGTTTTGATTTCATCAGGATATAAGCCTAATAGTGGCATTGCTGGGTCATAGGGTGCTTCTATTTTTAGTTTTTTAAGATAACTCCAGACTGTCTTCCATAGAGGCTGTATCAGTTGACATTCCCACCAGCAATGCAAGAGGGTTCCCTTTTCTCCGCACCCTCTCCAGCATTTATTGTCTGCAGATTTTTTGAAGATGGCCATTCTGACGGGTGTGAGGTAATATCTCACTGTAGTTTTAATTTGCATTTCTCTAATAATAAGCGAGGTTGTGCATCGTTTCATGTGCTTTTGGGCCATCTGTATGTCCTCTTTGGAGAGGCGTCTCTTTAGATCTTTTTCCCATTTTTTGATTGGGTTGTTCGCTTTTCCTGTGCTGAGTTGTCTGAGTTGCTTGTAGATTTTGGAGATTAATTCTTTGTCTGTTGTTTCATTGGCTATGATTTTCTCCCACTCTGTGGGCTGTCTGTTCAGCTTTTTTGTAATTTCTTTTGCTGTAAAAAAGTTTTTAAGTTTCATGAGGTCCCATATGTTCATTTTTCTTTTCAGTTCTGCTATTTTAGTTGGTGCGTCAGAGAAGATCTTGCTTTGATTGATGTCCTTGAGGGTTTTGCCTATATTCTCCTCTAAGAGTTTGATGGTTTCTGGTCTTACATTTAGGTCTTTAATCCATTTTGAGTTGATCTTAGTGTATGGTGTCAGGGAATGTTCCAATTTCATTTTTTTGCATGTAGCTGTCCAATTCTCCCAGCACCACTTGTTGAAGAGGCTGTCTTTGTCCCATTTTATAGTTTCTCCTCCTTTATCAAAAATAAGGTACCCATAGGTGCGTGGGTTTATCTCTGGGTTCTCGATCTTGTTCCATTGGTCTATAGTTCTGTTTTTGTGCCAGTACCATACTGTCTTGATGACTGTTGCTTTGTAGTAGAGTCTGAAGTTAGGGAGGCTGATCCCTCCAGCTCCGTTTTTCTTTCTCAGAATTGCTTTGGCTAGTCGAGGTCTTTTGTGTTTCCATATGAATTGTGTGATTCTTTGGTCTAGTTCTGTGAAAAATGTCAATGCTCCACAGCCCTTCTCAGTGAGCCTATAAAACATGTCTCCCTGTTATAGATGTGCTCACTCAGCTGTCTGGGAATCCTGCTGCCATTCACTCTTCCCATGGGACCCAACCTGCCCAAGCTCCTCATTAGGGAAGAGGCAGGAAGTGTGGGGATTTTTTTTGTTTTGATTTCATCAGGATATAAGCCTAATAGTGGCATTGCTGGGTCATAGGGTGCTTCTAGTTTTAGTTTTTTAAGATAACTCCAGAATGTCTTCCATAGAGGCTGTATCAGTTGACATTCCCACCAGCACTGCAGGAGGGTTCCCTTTTCTCCGCACCCTCTCCAGCATTTATTGTCTGCAGATTTTTTGAAGATGGCCATTCTGACGGGTGTGAGGTAATATCTCACTGTAGTTTTAATTTGCATTTCTCTAATAATAAGCGAGGTTGTGCATCGTTTCATGTGCTTTTGGGCCATCTGTATGTCCTCTTTGGAGAGGCGTCTCTTTAGATCTTTTTCCCATTTTTTGATTGGGTTGTTCGCTTTTCCTGTGCTGAGTTGTCTGAGTTGCTTGTAGATTTTGGAGATTAATTCTTTGTCTGTTGTTTCATTGGCTATGATTTTCTCCCACTCTGTGGGCTGTCTGTTCAGCTTTTTTGTAATTTCTTTTGCTGTAAAAAAGTTTTTAAGTTTCATGAGGTCCCATATGTTCATTTTTCTTTTCAGTTCTGCTATTTTAGTTGGTGCGTCAGAGAAGATCTTGCTTTGATTGATGTCCTTGAGGGTTTTGCCTATATTCTCCTCTAAGAGTTTGATGGTTTCTGGTCTTACATTTAGGTCTTTAATCCATTTTGAGTTGATCTTAGTGTATGGTGTCAGGGAATGTTCCAATTTCATTTTTTTGCATGTAGCTGTCCAATTCTCCCAGCACCACTTGTTGAAGAGGCTGTCTTTGTCCCATTTTATAGTTTCTCCTCCTTTATCAAAAATAAGGTACCCATAGGTGCGTGGGTTTATCTCTGGGTTCTCGATCTTGTTCCATTGGTCTATAGTTCTGTTTTTGTGCCAGTACCATACTGTCTTGATGACTGTTGCTTTGTAGTAGAGTCTGAAGTTAGGGAGGCTGATCCCTCCAGCTCCGTTTTTCTTTCTCAGAATTGCTTTGGCTAGTCGAGGTCTTTTGTGTTTCCATATGAATTGTGTGATTCTTTGGTCTAGTTCTGTGAAAAATGTCAATGCTCCACAGCCCTTCTCAGTGAGCCTATAAAACATGTCTCCCTGTTATAGATGTGCTCACTCAGCTGTCTGGGAATCCTGCTGCCATTCACTCTTCCCATGGGACCCAACCTGCCCAAGCTCCTCATTAGGGAAGAGGCAGGAAGTGTGGGGAACATAACCTGGCAGCCGGGGCCAGGTGTGCCTGGAAATTCAGTGCTGCTCTTTTCCCATTCTGGTTATAAAAACAGGAAGGGTCCGGTTTCCCTCCTGGTCCCTCTCAAGGTCAGGGAGAGTTTTACCACGTCAGAAAGGAAGGACATTTTTCTGAGTGTGGTCTGGGTGCCAAGCACTGCTGTGGAGCTGTGGACATTATTTCACTTATTCACATCCTTAATGAAGTCTCTTCAAGTAGTTATCACTACCCCCATTTTGCAGATGAAGAGACTGAGGCTTGTGAAGACACAAAAATGAAGTCAAGCTCGAGCAGCAAACAACAGCAGAGTTCACAAGCACCCTTGGGTCATTGTTCTCCGGAGCTCTGCTCTGTCCATTTCACTTCCCTGTCAGTTTCCAGGGGCAGCTTCACCTTTCTGTGAAACTTGATCCTTTGTGTCTACTTCTTTTTAAAAATATATTTATTTATTTATTTCTGGCTGTGTTGGGTCTTTGTTGTGGTGTATGGACTTTCTGTACTTGCAGGGAGCAGGGACTACTCGCTAGTTGCTATATGTGGACTTCTCATTGCCGGGCTTCTCTTGTTGAGGAGGATGGGCTCTGCGATGTTGCATGTGTGCTCAGTAGTTGCGACTTATGGGCTCTAGAGGCCAGGTTCATTGGTGGCACACCAGCTTTTGCATTTTCTTGTCCCTGCATGGCAGATGGACCACTTGTTGAAGAGGCTGTCTTTGTCCCATTTTATAGTTTCTCCTCCTTTATCAAAATAAGGTACCCATAGGTGCGTGGGTTTATCTCTGGGTTCTCGATCTTGTTCCATTGGTCTATAGTTCTGTTTTTGTGCCAGTACCATACTGTCTTGATGACTGTTGCTTTGTAGTAGAGTCTGAAGTTAGGGAGGCTGATCCCTCCAGCTCCGTTTTTCTTTCTCAGAATTGCTTTGGCTAGTCGAGGTCTTTTGTGTTTCCATATGAATTGTGTGATTCTTTGGTCTAGTTCTGTGAAAAATGTCAATGCTCCACAGCCCTTCTCAGTGAGCCTATAAAACATGTCTCCCTGTTATAGATGTGCTCACTCAGCTGTCTGGGAATCCTGCTGCCATTCACTCTTCCCATGGGACCCAACCTGCCCAAGCTCCTCATTAGGGAAGAGGCAGGAAGTGTGGGGAACATAACCTGGCAGCCGGGGCCAGGTGTGCCTGGAAATTCAGTGCTGCTCTTTTCCCATTCTGGTTATAAAAACAGGAAGGGTCCGGTTTCCCTCCTGGTCCCTCTCAAGGTCAGGGAGAGTTTTACCACGTCAGAAAGGAAGGACATTTTTCTGAGTGTGGTCTGGGTGCCAAGCACTGCTGTGGAGCTGTGGACATTATTTCACTTATTCACATCCTTAATGAAGTCTCTTCAAGTAGTTATCACTACCCCCATTTTGCAGATGAAGAGACTGAGGCTTGTGAAGACACAAAAATGAAGTCAAGCTCGAGCAGCAAACAGCAGAGTTCACAAGCACCCTTGGGTCATTGTTCTCCGGAGCTCTGCTCTGTCCATTTCACTTCCTGTCAGTTTCCAGGGGCAGCTTCACCTTTCTGTGAAACTTGATCCTTTGTGTCTACTTCTTTTTAAAAATATATTTATTTATTTATTTCTGGCTGTGTTGGGTCTTTGTTGTGGTGTATGGACTTTCTGTACTTGCAGGGAGCAGGGACTACTCGCTAGTTGCTATATGTGGACTTCTCATTGCCGGGCTTCTCTTGTTGAGGAGGATGGGCTCTGCGATGTTGCATGTGTGCTCAGTAGTTGCGACTTATGGGCTCTAGAGGCCAGGTTCATTGGTGGCACACCAGCTTAGTTGCCCCACAGCATGCGGAATCTTCCTGGACCGGGGATTGAACCCATGTCCCCTGCATTGGCAGATGGATTCCTAACCATTGAACTACTGAGGAAGTCTTTTATTTTTTAAAAAAAAAATTTTATTTTATATTGGGGTATAATTGAGTTCTGTGTCTGTTTCTCTTGCATGCAGGGAGGTAAAAAGATTAATAAAACAGAATCTGTTATCCATAGTCTCCTATTGGCATTTGTTTTAATAAGTTTCGTAAAGGTCAGTTCTTTTTACAGAGGCAATCATCGGCTAGGCAGGTCTGGAAACTTGCCAAATACTAGTGGCAAAACTAAGGCTAGATCTCAGGCTTCTCCTTTCAGCACCTATGCTATGCCAACTGCTAAGGCCATGGCTTTTCGGAAAATCCATTTTAATGTGAAATAAAAAGAGAGGCTCTTGTGCACCAGGTAGACTCTACCTGCAGTGTCTGAAAGAAGCGATTCCCTCTCAGGCCTCTGTCCAGGATGCTGGGGTGGAAAATGGGAGATTCGGCTGGTCTCTGCATCTCAGCAGAAACTCACATCTATTCTATGGATTTCTCTTGTCGTGGTTTAGCCATAGATTTCAAAGACAGCAAATGTTTTCACCCTTAATCCTAACATAGGGTATTTTGTCTGATTTCACTCAATAGATTCAACTGAGTGTGAGCTGGAAGTGCATGATTTTCCTCTGCAGGGACCTTTCTCTTTGTGTATTTTTGGAACAGTTTATTCTGATTCATGACCACATTCACCTTCTAGTCACTTCTTGGCTCAGCCAGAATTCATTCCTTTTCATATGATATTGACTGAAGAGCCTTTTAAATCTTCATCTCTATTCCAGAGTTGTTAATAGGAATCCTAGGGGTTTGGGGCTGGGCTGGATGGATCCAAGTTGTTTATACAGTTCATAAAACACTTTGCTTCTGTTAATAGCATCTACTGCATTGATATTTGAGTTTTTCAGAGAATATATTTAGCATTTTTACCAAAATGAATCCTTGACTTCATGCTAGACTTAATACCATATCATCTCTTGGTTTGTATTGTTTCTGTAAGAATAATGATTTTTTTTTTTTTTATCCAGTCAAAACATAGTGAACTTCCAAGGTGGTGCTAGTGGTAAAGAACTTGCCTGCCAATGCAGGAGTTATAAGAGACATGAGTTTGATCCCTGGACGGGGAAGATCCCCTGGAAGAGGACATGGCAACCCACTCCCATGGAGAACTTCACGGACAGGGGAGCCTGGCAGGCTACAGTCCATAGGGTCACACAGAGTTGGACACAACTGAAGCGACTTATCACACACACACAATTCTTCCTGTAGAGCCCATTTCTTTCTTCTGGATATTATCAAACACTTAAAGCAGTTCTCTGAAGCTTGATTTTCATTTAAAGGGAACAAAGCAACTATGTTTTCTTTCTCCCTTTCATTAAGGATTATACAAAAAAAAAAAAACAAAAAAAAAACACATGGATTTGTGCTAAAAGAAAAGAGTATTAAACCCTAGGAGAAGGAGAGGTGTCCTTTGGGCCACTTCAGCCCTGGAGTTAATTCTGAGACCAATTAAATGCTATATTCTCTTTGATGAAACCCTGTGGGTGGGCACATATATTTCCCTGCTGTCCTCTCTGGAGGCTTGTCCTAAGAAGGCACAGATAAGAGTTAGGATAACCGGAGTCAAGCTGGCCCAGGCAGTCACAGGTCCTCTCTGCTCTCCTAAATTAGCCTTGCCCACACTTCCCAGGGTGAGAAGAGGAGGAGGGGAAAGCTTTGAGTTTCCACTCTGTTCTGCTGTTAACTAGCAGAGGGCCTCTAGGAGACAGAAGCCTACATGTAGAGAAGGTGAGCAAAGGGTGATGCCAGCTAGGAGAGGGAGGAGAGGGAAGGCTTAGCTGGCTTCTTCCTGTCTTTTATGCTTGAAACTGGTGACCTCCCAGCGGTAGGGGTTGGGAAGGCTGTGTACAGATTCTAGTGGCCTCTGGCTACCACCCTAACTTACTACTATGGCATCTGTGCAGCTTTTTCTTGCAAAAGGAATTGGCTGAAAAATAACCTTTTCCCTTAGGTGGCCTTTTGTTTTTCTTTTTCCTTTTTTGTTTTTTTAAGTTTTTGGCTGCATCACAGGGCATGTGGGACTTTAGTTCCCTGACCAGGGATCGGACCTGCTGTGCCCCCTGCATTGGAAGCATGGAGCTTTAACCACTGGATCACCAGGGAAGTCCTCCCTAGGGTTGCCTTCTCAGCCATCTCTTGGGGGAAGGAGCCATATCTGTATGAGACCATCTCCTTTTCTCCACGGATCAAGGAGCTGTATAGGCCCCAGGGGCTGGCGGAGTCAAAGCAGCCCATCTAGACCAGCCCTCTCTGTGGCCTTTCCTCCAAGCAGCACCTGCAATCATGGTGAGCCCGGCCAGCACAGCAGCAGAAGCCAGCCAGGGGCCGACAGCATTCTCAGACTCCTGCTGGGCCTGGTCCTGGACCCCAACTGCGTCCTGCCCACTACAGAGGATATTAACAATGGCTGCTTTTGCTAGAAACGCCTCCAAAAGAATTTTCTAGTGCTTTTAGCTCTAGAAAAATGGATCGAAGAGTTCGTTTGATTTTAGAGTTTTGTTCAATGTTGCCATGTGAGCACACTACACTGATGGAGGAAAGAGGGCTTCCAGGCTTATGAGTCATCCATTTACAGGAACACATCGAAGGGCAGTCCACTGTGAGTTAGAGTAATACGCCAGGCTCCGGAACCTAATCACCTGGTAGAATGTTTGTAATGCCCTTCCTGTGTGGAATGCTTGGTTCCGATTCCACATAACTAACTTGCAAGGAAACTCTTAGAAAGCAAACTAAAAGGTGGGACCATGTACATTGCCTTTAATTGGACGCATAAGCTATGTTTAGTGATTCCTTTTAGCAATTCAAAGCCCTTAAAGGAGGGAAAAGAGCCCATTTTCCTCAGTGGTAAAGGAGACTCTTACCTAATAATAACTAACGTTTACTTGATTTTCACAACATGACAGTCTCTGTTCTACAGGCTCTAAACACTGTAGTTTATTGCATTACTGTCACAACCTTATGAGTCAGGTATGATTATTATCTACATTTTTATAGAAAACTAAGGTTAGCAGAAATTAAACTACTGGTTAATAGTGGATCTGGTATTAGACCCAAGGTTTGGTTGACCCCAAACCAGACCCTGGCTCTAATACCAAGGCCCTCTGTAGACAGTCTCTCTTGGGACGCCCAGGTTGGTTGCCTGACGGGGAAATGGAGGTGACCGGTCCTGCAGATAGGCCATCTGAGCTCATCTACTCATGGTGTCAGGCAGTAAAAGGCTCCTATTCAGATCAGGAACTGACCATTGGAATTTGGCAATGCCAAGGCCAGTCGTGACCTTGAAAAGAGCTACTTTGGAAGAGTGATGTGCAAGAAGCCTGTTTGCCTTTAAGATTAAAGGAAGATGTAGAAACAATGCGTGTAGCTAATGCTTGATGAATTTTGGTGTAAACTGTCTCTGAGACTTGAAACTAGTAATTGGAGAAAGAGGTAGAACATGAAAGGATTTTTTTTTTTGACATTTTTAAAAATGTGTATATATACATATATATATATATATATATATATATATATATATATATATATATATATGCCACTTCTATTGCTCTCTCATTTATTCATTTTCATCCATCTTTGTTCTTTGGCCCATATGGGCCTCCCATCACTGTGGCCTCTGTTGTCGCAGAGCACTGGTTCTGGGCGCATGCGCTCCAGAGTTCCGGCTCGGTAGTTGAACACATTGGTCCAGCCGCTCCATGGCACGTGGGATCTTCCCAGGCCAGGAATCAAACTGGCGCCCCTTGCCATGCAAGGCGGTGTCCATACCCACTGGACCACCAGGGAAGCCCTGAAAGGATTTTTTAAAGATTAAAAACAGAGTAGCATATTGGTATACTGAGGAGAATGATCCAGAACAGAGGAAAATACTAATTTCTGTACTGAAGGGGGGAAAACCCATGTGAGAAGGCACAATATCTGGTACACAGTGGAGGAGCTCGCCTTCGCTGGAGAATGGATGGTTCACTCACCATCACAGGAGGGCAGGAGAGTAAGTAAACCAGACAAATGTAGAGTGATTCCTGAGCTGAACTAATGTCCACTTGATGGCAGTGAGCTCATATTGAAAATAAGACCAGTTAGCATGATAGTATTCTTCTCTAATCATGTTTCACTGGGTGTTGGCAGGAAGAAGATGAAAACATAGATTTTATTGGAGTATGGTTTTCCCACAGACTTAATAGAGAGACACAGGTGGATTTGAAGGTGTATTTAAGAAAGAAATAATAGTAAACCTAGAAACCAGGGTGGTTAGCAGAGGAAGAAAGGTCAAGAGGGAGAGTAAGGAACACAGGAAAGGTCACAGGAGGTGCTGTGGTCAAGGAGGCCTTGGGTGAGGATAACAGGAAGAAGAAGCTGAAAAGCTAGGAAGGCTGGGAGGTGCATGGCAAGTGCACGCTTGGTGTTGAGATTACAGATGCTGTCACTAAGAGAGCAGGAAGTGGGGCTAGCTGGAGTGCAGGAAAGGAGAGGGTGTTGAAGAGCCGAGAGACCAGAGTACTAGGAGAATCCATTAGGTAGATTTGGAAATAAAAACGATCATGGGAATGGTACTGGGAAAACTGACAGTGATCCAGAGGCCAACATCTTCGAGGAATGAGGTAGAACAACACAAAGGTCTGTAGGTGGCTGCAGTGAGTAGGGGTGGTGGGCCACGAGCTCTGTTATTTTCTGTTATTACTCTTCTTTCACTCAGAGATGACGCTGAGGACATTGGGGATGATGTTGAACCATGAATTCCCAAGGGCAAATGGGAGTTTTCAGGAGGTGGGAGGGGATGTCTTGATATGGGCAAACATTTACCCAAGCACATCCACTCTTGGATTTCAGAGCTCAGATAGTCAGGAGTAGGGGAAACAGAAGAGGATAGAGAGGCAGGCTAGGCAGCTCAAGAATGGTTACATTGGGGAGTTCCCTGGCCTAGTGAGGATTCTGGGCTTTCATTGCTATGGCCCTGCTTCACTCCTTGGTCAGGGAACTGAGACATCCCTCAAGCCACTCTTGTACAGCCAAAAAAAAAAGGCAGAAGAAGAATGGTTACCTTGGTGAGGACAGAGGAGAGTCTTACCCTGTTCCCTGGCTATTCCTCCATGAGCACTCTGGCCAAGTAGCTTCTTTCTGTCTTCCATGGTCATGTATAGACTGACAGTGGAAAGTCCAGAGAGGACTGAGTTTTTAGGGAATGAAAGCACCCTGGCACAGCTCCATGGGCCCCCAGGCCGCTACACTGACGATCTGATCAGTGTGAGACTAGCAAAGGTCCTCAGGACACTGCCCAGACTGTCGACTCTGGGAGGAAGAAGAGACACCGTTTTCCATGTTTGCTCCTTCCTTCCTTCTGCTGCCTCCTCCCAGCACCTCTAGAGCACATTCCCATAGTGCAGGGCCCTCCCAGTGAGCAGTCAGTCCTGGTGGAAAACACACCATGCACCTGCACAAGTAATTCAGGCCACGGACCTCGAGAGGGAGAGTCCCACAACCTCACATGAACTTCTTTAGGACCCACATACAACTCAGACTTTCAGATCTGAACTTTGGGTTCTACATTCTGTTTGTGACGCTGCCAAACATTTTTTTATAATAGAAGGAGCATGTCTCTGCTCTCTTCCCAACCTACCTCACATCATCTATAAGTTACTTATCTTCTGAGCCTCAGTTTCTCTACCTGAGAAATGAAAGCATGGTACCTTCTCTGCTCATCTCTTAAGAGGAAGAAATATTGCTTGGAGTGGAGTCAGAATTCAGGTTCAAAAAGGAGAGGGTTGGGGGCATTGGAAACTTCCTTCTTTGCTGCAGGGAATATTCAAGGCTCCAAAAATCCTGCCTCTCTCCATGAGAAGCACTGAGAAAAACAACAACAACAACAACAAACCATTTCTCAAGCATAGGAATAGGACAGACATTAAAAAAAAAAAAAAAAAGCAGGAATCGTTTTCGAGCTGTTATGCTCCAGTTTGTAATGAATGGTCGAAGTGGGTGGAGGCGGGGAAGATACCCTCCAATCTGGAGTTGGGAGGCAGCGCGCGCACCGCTGCCGAGCCTGACGGCCGCGGTCGCCTAGCAACGGGCAGCGGGGATGCGCACGGGCCGCTCCATCGGATGGGCGCAGGGAGCTCGGCGTCTGCCGCGCGGTCTAGGGCCTCCAGGACCCGCCAGGATACTTTAGGGTTCCTGGGCCCCGGGGCATCGACGCTACATCCAGCGGACGCCTAGATGCGCCCCGAGGGCTGAGGGCAGAGGATGAGGCCGCTGCCTGGCGCGCCCAGACGGGGGATCCACGGGGTCGCGCCCATGGAAAGTTGGCGCGTACCTGCCTGCGCCTGGGAGACGCTTGGTTCCGGGCCGAACTGCCCCCAGCCAAGTTTCTTTGACAGTTTCTTACCCGCAGTGGATCCGGCTTCTGGAACCCCGTGTAGCCCCGGATTCACGGATTCCGGTTGTTGGGAGAGAGGAACCCGCGCTTTTCTAAGGGACCTGCGCGGTAACTGATGCTCAATCAGTTCGCCCTGAATGGTTGAGATTCTGTTTTTGTTTACTGCTTTTCTTTTTTCCTCCAGACAATGAGTTTCTCGAAGCCTTACCCGTACCCTACAGCCCGGAGGAGTTAGGTAAGTCTGCCTTTCCTGCCTTTTCTTGTCGGAATCCAGCCTGGGAACCGCAAATTTGGTAGGCACCTGGGTCCAATCAACCCGAGGGGCGGAGATAAAGGGCTGGTCGGGGAACGCTTCCCCTGCTCTAAGTTCCTTTCGCGGTGAGAACTGGTCTTTTCCTGGAGCGAGTGCTTTGAGGGTGGCAGGGGAAGTTTAAGCTGTGGCCTATGTGTGTGTTGGGGGGTGGGGTCCTTGGTGATGTTCCCAAGAGCGCGCCACAGCGAACTTCCTGATCTGGGGCCTCCTGGAAACAGCCGGACTCCCCCTCCCTGGCAGGACGAGGCGGGGGCTGGCTCAGCCTCATCAGTGCCTGCCACAAGAAGGACATTGTGTGTCTCGTCCCTAACCTGAATTTAATGAAGTCCAGGGCCAAAACGTTCTGGTAATTAAATTTCAAGACCTGCAAGCTGCAATCCTCCTTGATTTATGTTTCTCCTCCAGGTATCTGGGAATAGGGCATTTCATCCTCCCGTGCCTGTCATTCTAAATGTAGATTTGTTGGTGAGCGGAGACACACTTGTCAGAGAAATGCTTCCTCCTGTGAAGAGAAGGAAATTTTCATTGCCGGGATCCCCCTAAGTGTTGCTGCCACCGAGTCTCATTTGATAGCTTAGTGGTTAATGGATTTTTGTTTCTGGTTTTTTTCTTTTTTCTCTCATTCTTGGCTTTCGTTAAGCTGCTAACAGTTTTGGCTGTCAAGTCTGTCTTTGCTGTTCTTTTATCACCAGCTTGAACATCTTGCCTTCTTTCCATGAAATGACAACTGTTTAAAAATGCTCATCCACAGTGAGGCTCTGAGCCTTGGGTACCATGTGTCTGGTCAGCCTCTCCTCCTGGGCACCTCCTCCTTAGCAAGCCCCACACCAACTGAAGTAAAATTCCACCACAGCCAGGACGTTCCTCCATTTCTAGAGCCAGGCACCCAAAATAGGTCTGGATCCAGGGTGGCATTCTGAGGCAGGGAAGAAGATCTTGTTTTATTCAGAAGATGTGTTTCTGACAAGTTGTGAGGCAATCACATCTCTGAAATGAATCATGAATTAAATGCATAAATGAAACTAGCTTCTGAAGGTATACCATGGTGAGGCTTTTTAGGAAGTGAAAATGACACCTGAACCGTAGCTTTGTATGAAGCCATTTATGAAGAGGGCAGATTCTTGGTGATCTGCTCCACACGTGTTTAATTGTGCATTAATGACACCAGCATTGGTGCTTCACAATGTGACAGAAGCTGTTTGGTTCTCTTAAATTATGGATGAGTGTCAGCCATGGCAGGATGAGCATTCCTTGTTCTGAGAAACCACTTGTACAACTACTTAATTGTTGGCATTCACAAAATGATTTATGTACCAGAAAGGCCCAGGTGATTGATCCTCTTTTGTTTCCATCTCTACCTCTGGAGATTGGTTCGATTGGTACAGAATCTGCCTGCAATGTGGGAGACCTGGGTTTGACCCCTGGGTTGGGAAGATTCCCTTGAGGAGGGCATTGGCAACCCACTCCAGTATTCTTGACTGGAGAATCCCATGGACAGGGAACCCTGGTGGTCTGCAGTAGATGGTGCAAAGAGTCAGCCATGACTGAGCGACTAAGCACTAACTCTGGGACAAACAGACAGGACAGCCCAGCTGAGGTGCTGATCAGTAGGGGGAGCCCTCCAGATAAGCAGCAGAAACTCAGAAAACAACCTTTTTTTTCTCCTTCAGCCCCTCTGTAGGGAAAGCCCAGTTTTTCATGAGGAGGTCGAGTGTTAAGGAATCCTGGGGTTCCCTCCTGAGCTCTGGGATGCAGGATGATTGAGAATATAAAACACAGTCTATGGCCATACCACCTTGAACACGCCTGATCTCATCTGATCTCGGAAGCTAAGCAGGGTCGGGCCTGGTTAGTACTTGGATGGGAGAATATCAAACACAGATTTAGAGTTTGAGACCAAGATTCTGGCTGCTGTGCCTTTCTTAGCACAGGCTTTTGCTCAATTATGTCCAACTCTTTGGTTTATAGCCTGCCAGGCTCCTCTGCCCATGGAATTTTCCAGACAAGAATACTGGAGTGGGGTGCCATTTCCTACTCCAGGGGATCTTCCCAACCCATGGCTCGAACCCACGTCTCTTGCATGCCTTGCGTTAACAGGTGGATTCTTTACTGCTGAGCCACCTGGAAATCTCTTACCTTCCTAAGTGGATATGTTAACCAGATCGTTTTCTCATCTTTGAAAAGGAGGAGTTGTGCCAAGCAACCTCTAAGGCATCACCCAACTCAAGCCACCTGAAGCCTTGGCAATGGGTGTTTATTATAATGGCTATTGAATATTTATTATTTATATCCAGGTGCCATGGCGTTTGGGTGCATGGTGTCTCCAGAGGGTTTTTCTCTTCATGACAGAGCAGCTCATTGGATGAGACTGCCTTGTTTCCATGCTATTCAGGTCACAGAGGAGCTGTTTTTCCCTTGGAAGGAATTGTGATACTTCTTGGTGCTTTTCTTAGACACATAGCAGGAAAGATTACCCTGTAGCAGGTGATGAGCTTGTCAAGCAGCCATTCTTTCCAAAGCACAAAGAGCACAGGTTCATTCCTTGGCCAGTATCTAAGGGACCTGGAGAAGAGCTAGAGGGAGGTCATAAAGACTTAGTTTGAATTCTCTCACTGAACTTAACTGTGACCTTGGGCAGATGACTCAACTGCTCTGTGCCTTGGTTATCTCTCAGCCTAATTGTAGACCTTGCATGACTGTGGTCAATGGTGTGTGTAAAGTCCTAGCCTCATGTGTTGTATGTGCAAGTGTTTAGTTCATGCTTATGGCTGTTACATGCTTGTATTATTCTTTTAAAAGACACTTATTTCCAGTGCATGAAGGATGGACTAGCTCTCACCAGTTGTCCCAATCTACTAACACCATTTTCATTTCTAGAAACTCCTCTGTAATTTACCTATTCCCCAAGCACAGCTGCTCAGGAATGGCGATCAGGCTGATCGAATTATTTAGTGATTTGTTCTTGGAGCTCCATGTGGAATGGTGTACCTTTCTGGGGGCGTGCTTCACCTCCAGGTTTTCCTGTCGGTCTCCAAATAAACCATGGCTAGTGCTTGGGGATTTATTCTCAGTGTTGCAGCAAGATCACGCAATGAAATGAAGTAACCACAAAGGGTCTTTGCTACACTCCTGCTTTCTGCCCTCTAACCACCTTGAGGCATCCCTGGTGCCCCCCCCCCCCGAGGTATGCCATGCTTCCTGTTTCTAGGGAAACTTTTGTTTCCCCCTACAAAATGAAAAGGAATTTTTGACAAGGCAGTGGAAGTAGGAGTCTAACTCTCAATGAAAGTTTTGTGGAAGCTTTCCTCTAATGGAGAGTCTGGAAACATGCTCTCTCCTGTGATGGTACCGTTTTCTAGAGGCAAAACTCACATCCCTCCACAGTCCTTCTGTAGCCCTACCTGTGGGTAGAAGGGATCCCCATCTGAGAGGGTAGAGAGAATGCATGGAGAGTTGGGATGAACCAGGTATGATCATGTCTGCCTCTGTCTAATAACCTTTATCAACTTCCCAGCACCTGAAAGATAGACATTTGGTTGACCATGGGATGACCTCCATGATGTTCACTACCCCACCTACCATAACCTTCTAATTACATTGAACTGTGGGGCAGTTCTCTCCATGCAGCCCTGTTCACTTTGCCTGCCTGCCCTCCCTCCCCCTTCTCTCTCCCTCTTCTGGCTGGCTCCTACCCCTCCTTCAACACTGAGCTCATATGTCATGGGTTCCTAGTGGTTCTCAACCCTGCTCATTAGAATCAGAGGAGCTATTAAAAGGCTTGAGACCGAGTCCTAACTCTGACCAATTACACTAGACTCCCAGGAGTGTGGATGCAGGCATCAGTGTTTTATCAGTGTGTGTTTTGAAAATTGGATCCCAAGTGATTCCAGTGTGTAGCCGACCTTGTGAGTTACTGTATGAGATTGTGGCCACTTTATTGTTCTTTGCAAATCTAGCAGCCAGCCCAGTGCTTGGCACAGAAGAGCCTTCATGACATGCCTATCGTATGAGTGAGTGAGGGTTCCTGCTGAGATGCTTCGTCTCTTCATAGTTATATATTCCTAAAACTGGCCTGTCTGTCTGTCATACTAATGGCTTGGGGCACATGTATTCTTTGACTTTTGACCTGTATATCTCTCCTCTGTTCATTCCTTATGCTTAATCAGTTTATTTTCTTTCTTAAAAATTGAAATCTTAAATTGGTTTTTAGTATAAAGTAGCACATGCTTACTTTATAAAATTTGGACATTAGAAAAAGTGGGGGAAAAGACCACTCTCTCACCATCCAAAAAACACATGGATGGGTCCCCATTTCCTTGACTTTTCCTAATTTTCTGCCCTTTGGGGTTGCATGAACTTCTGGCATGCCTCATTGAGCTCAGTTGATGGTCTCTTTGCTCAGACCCTGTGAACTTTGGTAAGTCTCAGAAGGAATTGCTCATGAGAATAGCATTCTTGGGAGAGACCAGGGCCAGTGCTCCCAGGGCCAGTGTACCATGAGAAAGAGTTTTCTTGTGCTATTCTTGCCTTGCTTATTAGAGCAGGATGTAGGGGCTTTATTACAATAATTGGTAACAGTTGTGAAACTTCTTTAAAACAGTAAATGTTTGGCAGCCCACTCCTTGTCTTCCTAAAACAGAGATTGTATTGCTGGGTAATAATACTTACATTTGACAGAGTGCAGCAGCTGGGAAGTAGAAAATTAGTCAGGATAGATAGGCAATTGCTGCTGTAACAAACAAGCCTAAATGTCAGTGGCTTAACACCATAAAGGTGGTGTTTGTTGCTTGTACTGTGTTAAGTCAGAGGGCTCTGCTACATGTGTTCATGGAGAACCCCAGGCTCCTTCCCTGTTGTGGCTCCTTCCTACTCTAGAGCATCAGATTCCTTCACTGGATCCTTTGCATCCATTTGGCAGACAAGTGGATCAGGTGAGCAGGACAAATGTATACTCACCGATGACTGTCTCAGCCTGAAGTACATTAGTACTCATCTTCCCTCCTATTCCAGGGATGGGAACTAGTCCATAGCCTCACCCAGAGGGAAGGAGGCTGGGAAATGCAGTCTAATAGATGCCAGGAAGAAGAGGAGCCCACTTACACTGGTGAGCACTGTCTATGCCAGTCACATGTCTCTTATTGCTTATTGTGACTGAGCTAAATCCTGGTCTTTGTATTGTTTAAGTTGCTGGTTTGCCTGCTATAACAGTGAGGGAAATGAGAAACAAAATACTCTTTTGCTTGGCACATAGGCAGTCTGGTGCTGATATGGTGGCTTTGTCATCCTCTGATAGCCTCAAATGGAGTTTCCATGCAGTGGACTAAGGTGGCTGCTTCTGATCCTACCATCGCATCCACATCCCAGTGTATAGGAAAGAGAGAAGGAAGGCATCCTTGATGGCTCAGCAGGTAAAGAATCCTGCAGTACAGGAGGTAGAGGGACATGGCTTTGATCCCTGGGTCAGGAAGATCCCCTGGAGGAGGAAAATGGCAACCCACTCCAGTATTCTTGACTGGAGAATCCCATGGACAGGGGAGCCTGGTGCACCACAGTCCAATGGGTTGGAAAGAGTCAGACACAACTGAGCAGCCAAGCACACATTACTAACCAATCAAGTTTTTCTCTAAGGCTACCTTCTACTTTTAGGTCCAAGAATTCTTAGGGGTGTTTGTTCGCATCCAGTGAGTCCATTCTGGCTGCTCAAGTCTTTTGCCAAGGGAGCTGCTGCCTCTGCTCTCAACAGAACGCAAAGGCTTGGTGTTCACCTGCTGGGAGCCTGACTGGTTTCCCAGTGACTTCCACCGTGCTGGCCAAAGGACCTGCAACATGCAGAGCTGCTTCAGTCGTGTCCAACTCCTTGCAACTCCATGGACTATAGCCCACCAGGCTCTATCTCCTGCGCTGCAGGAGGATTCTTTACTTGCTGAGCCATCAGGGAAGCCTGATTTGCTGGTAGTTTGGGCAGAAAAATCCTTGGAAACTGTTACATTTGGGGCTGATTTAAATGCCAAGTTGGGATGCTGGGTAGACTGTGTATACCCATTAAAGTGTCCAGCACAGGGTAAGTGAATACTAAAAAAGGCCCAAGACCTTTCTACTTATTCATTCATGGGATTCTCCAGGCAGGAATGTTGCAGTGGGTCGCCATGCCCTCCTCCTCTAGGGGATCTTCTCAACCCAGAGATAGAACATGTGTCTCTGATTTCTCCTACATTGGCAGGCAGGTTCTTTAGCACTAGCACCATCTGGGAAGCCCAATAAATATGTATTGTAGTGGGTAGCCATTCCCTTCCCCGGGGGATCTTCCCAACCCAGGGATCGAACCCAGGTCTCTGACACCCTTCTAATGCTGCAGATTAGGCCCAAGGCCTTCTTGTCACTACACAAGCCCACATTCACTGAGGGACTGGGATCAGGTTGGCTTCCTGCCTAGTTCCAAGCTGGTCTTTAAGTGGCCAGGACCATTCACCCCACCCATGGATTTGTCCTGGATCTCTCCACCCTCAGGCTTATCTGTCCTGCCTTCTTCCTCCCCAAGTCTCGAACATTGCTTCTGAGAGGGAGGGAGTTTTTCCAGCCCAGTTTAACTTTTCTCAGGATGATTGACAGTGGAAAATGCAATTCCCCTCACAGGAAACCTCACCCTACCGCAGGGCGCGGTCTGGCCTACCAGCTCCAGCAAAACAATCACAGAGTGGCTCACCATTGTTACAGTCCCCTGAATCTGGGCACTTGGCCTCTTCCATGATGGAGCTCATTGAATTTATCAGCTTGTTTCAAATGCAGAAGAACTCAGTGAGGCAGAAGGAATTAGTTTCACCTCATGAAGAAAGAAACAGGTTCAGAGGGGTTAAGTTGTCTGCCCAATGTCACATAGCTAGTCAGAGTATAATCTCTGGCTCCAAAGCCAATTTTGGTTTCTTGGAGAAGACAATATAGAAGTTGCCCTCCTCCCAGGGAGACTGGAAAAAGAAATGGCAACCGACTCCAGTATTCTTGTCTGGAAAATTTCATGGACAGAGGGGCCTGGTGGGCCCTGGGATCCATGGGATCGCAAAGAGTCGAACACGACTGAGCGACTGCACGTGTGTACGTGCAGGAGGATTTGATTGTGGGCTGGATGCTGTAAGTTATGTAAAAGTAACTAGCACAGGGCCTGATAGCACAGTAGATGACTGGTCAGTACATTTTTATTGAATCAATGAATGAATAGTAGGTGCTCAAAGGCTGTGTTTTTCTTTAGACCACCGAACGATGATTAATATGCTCCATAACGGGATCTGAAACGACAACCAAAAAAACCCTTCCTAGCTTCCATCATTTAGCTCCCGCTCTTTCAACTCTGTGTTACAGCAGCACAGAGTCCCAGGGACAGGAAACCTTTATGGTTTCCGGATAGTGCCGACGCCATTTCTAAAGGAAACCAGACCTTGGCAGCGGTGCAGTTTGGGGCAAGGCAGCGGCACCCTGGAGGGGAATCTGAAAGCACAACTGAGGGCCTGGGTGTAAAACTCACCCCATTTCCCCTCCTGTTTGTTGGCGAAGTGATACTGCTCACTGCCCAGGAGGTGAGGTTTTATTTCAGTGTTTTCCTTGGGAGAGAGAATGGTCAAGGTAGGAGAAAATCACAGTCAGTTCTGGGGGATAAATGGTTATCTGTGCTGTGCGTGTTACATCACTTCAGTCCTGCCTGACACTTTGTGACCCCAGGGACTGTAGTCCGCCAGGCTTCTCTGTCCATGGGGGTTCTCCAGGCAAGAATACTGGAGTGGGTTGTCATGCCTGCCTCCTGGGGATCTTCCCGATCCAGGGATTGAGCCTAAGTCTTTTCCGTCTTCTGCATTGGCAGATAGATTCTAGTGCCACCTGGGGAGCCCAAATGATTACCTAGGCTAAAAGAGCAAAGAAGGAGGTATGGAATAGTGGGATAAAATTTACACACACACATACACACAGTAGAATGAAAGGGCATTTTCCTTGTCAAAGAGGTATTTCACTAGAAAAATAAAGGACTGTGTCCAGTTATTCCTGAATGTTAAACACAAGCCACCTAGAAATAGTATTTCTTCAATTTTTAAGGCTTTCTGGATTCTAAAGAGTATTGAATAACCAGATTGATCTGTGCCAGAAAGGTGTGATTACGGGTTTCTGGGTCACATGGCGTTGGATGATCTTTCTGGAATATGTCCTGTTGGGTTGGGTTTCTTTCAGATCAGTTGTGCCAAAGTGGGCACATTAAAATAGTCTGCTGGAACTGTCAGCTCTCTCTCCCTCTCCTGGATTTCCTCCCACCTTTTCCTCCTCTCTCCCCGCTCTGGCTCCCTGTCGCTCCTCCCCCACGTCTGCCTCAGTTCCCCCTCTGTCTTTTCCTCTCCCTTTCCACTCTTGCTGCCTCCTTCCTGTTCCTATCGGAAGCTGGAATCCAGTCAGAAAAGGCAGTGCTTACCTTGCTAGGGCCCTCTGCCAGGAAAAGGATTAAAAAAGAATGCTCTTTGGCAAAATGGGGAAAACAGATGTTCAGGGGTGGATTTGCTGTCTTGGGCTGTCTGCTGCCTGCTGAAGCACACTCCTCATGGGATAGCTAGATGTGAACGTTCATCTTCACGTTGCACGTGTGGATGTTTTAACGCAAATCTGTATATGTCTCTGCTTAATTCCCCTCTCCCCGTGACCTTTGTAGCCCCAGATTCAGAGTTGGCAAGAGTACTGACCACCTGGTAGCAGGATTTATTTTCACTCTCTTTTCAGAGGATTTTTTTCTTTTGGGCTAGAAACTTTCATTTTATTTGTTGTTTTTAAAATTTTTATTGAAATATAGTTGATTTACAGTGTTGTGTTGGTTTCAGGTGTATATCAAATATAGACATATCAACTATATATATGTATTATTTTTAACATTCTTTTCCTTTATAGGTTATTACAAGATACTGAGTTCCCTGTGCTATAGAGTAGGTCCTTGTTGGTTGTCAGTTTTTGTAGATAGTAATGTGTAAAATCCCAAACTTCTAATTTACCCCTTCTCCCACTTCACCTTTGGTAACCTCATTTCGTTTTCCATGTCTGTGAGTCTATTTCTGCTTTATAAATAACTTCATTTGTACTATTTTCTCAGATTCCACTTACAAGAAATATACGATGTATTGTCTTTGTCAGACTTGCTTCACTTACTATGATAATCTCTAGATCCACTCATGTTACTGCAAATGGCATTATTTCGTTTTTTATTTTATGGCTAAGTAATATTCCATTGTATATATACCACATCTTCTCTATCTGTTGATAGTCATTTAGGTTGCTTTCATGTCTTGGCTATTGTAATAGTGTTACAATGAACATCTGGGTGCATGTTTTATTTTCTAATTAGAGTTTTCTCTGAGTGTATGCTCACAGTGGAATTGCTGGATCGTATGGTAGCTCTGTTTTTAGTTTTTTAAGGAACCTCCATACTGTTCTCCATAGCACTTGTACTGATTTACATTTCCACCAATCCTGTGTAGGAGGGATCTCTTTTCTCCATACCCTTAAAGGGTTTGTTTTAAAGATCACTAGGAAGAGTGGACCCTGGGGCTGCTTTCAGGTCACTGTTTAACAGTAAATATTTTGTGGAACATCAGGGTCTTTTTAAAAATTTTATTTATTTATTTTTGGCTATTCTGGGTGGGTGAGGCACATGAGCTCAATAGTTGTGGCTGATGGGCTTAGTTATTCCGCAGCATGTGGGATCCTTCTGGATCAGGGATTGAACCTGTGTCTCCTGCATTGGCAGGCAAACTCTTCACCACTGAGCTACCAGGTAAGCCCCCATCAGGGTCTTAAGAGAAGGAATTCGTGGGTGCAAAACCTGGTCTGAAATGAACCCTGTGGAAAGTTCATGACCAGAGGTCTCCTGTTGGGACTTGTAACCTCTCAGGTGTCCTTTGCTTCTGTCTCCCAAAGACTGGCTATTTACTGGCTGCTGACCAAGAATAGAAGCCTGTTGTGTAGCTCTGGTGGTGGGCAAGCCAGAAAACTCAGACTCTCTCCTTTAAAAAATATATTGTCCTTTTGACTCTGAAAGCCGTTTCCACCACAGACTCAAAAGAGGGATTCCAGATTCTGAACATTTGCATAGACTAGGATGGCAGGCGGTTTCTGTCCCTGTCAGTCGCGGGGATGGGTTCACCTCAGAGGCCCACCTGCTGCCTCCACCCCAGTGGGTCCTCGTCCTGCAGGAGTGTAACAAGGACCCAGTGAGTCGACACACCTAACGCACATAAACGAGCCTGACAAACGACCAGCATTGAATACATGTTACCCTCATTTCACTGCTTGCCTTTGTTCCTGCCTTCTTTTCCTTCCTTCACTGCTTGGCGGTGTTTTTTCCTTTCCTGAGCTCCATTCTGTTTCTTTTCCCCTGTTCTGTCCATCTAGCGACACTGGCGAAGAGGAGGAAGGGATCAATCACAAAGTATAACTCTAGAGCCACCACAAGCCCCAGTAGTGCCTTAGAGCTAATTAGAAAAAAATTCCCTCAAGATGAAAAGCAGAGACTGTGTTCCCAGTTTCATGAGTAGAGAGCAAGCTAGATTCTGGCCCCACGCCTCTGCCTCAAACACGTCTGCAGCCAGGCACCCGTATGCAGTGAGCAACTTATACAACTGGACATGGTAGCCCTGACTATCCATTCCCAGCCTTCCCATGGATTTTTTTATTCTCTTTTCTGGGAACCCTTTCAGTATTATGTAAATATTAAAAAGCCTGAATTCTTCTTTGAATGATTGTTTTAAAAGGAAATTTCCCCAGGACTTCCCTGGTGGTCTGCTAGTTAAAACCCCATGCTCCTAATGCAGGTGGCCTGGGTTCAATCCCTGGTGAGGAAACTAGATCCCACGTGTCTCAGCTAAAAGATGCTGCATGCTGCAACTAAGACCTGGTTCAGCCAAATAAATAAAATATAATAAAAATAAAATTCTCCCCAATTATTTTCATAGTTCCCTAAGTTCTGATCTCCTGAATAAAAACTATGTCTAAAACTTGCAGTATTTATGCCAATAGTTAAACAAAATTTATTTATTCCAGTTCAAATGACATTATAAAATACATATATTAATAATTTAAAGAGCTGGGACTTCCCTGGTGGTCCAGTGGTTAAAAATCTGCCTTGTAGTTCAGGGGACACGGGTTCGATCCCTGGTTAGGGGACTAAGATCCCACAGGCCTCAGAGCAACTAAGCCCATGTACCTCAAACTATAGAATCCTCATGCCACAGTGAAGATCCTGAGTCACTCAACTAAGACCTGATGCAAAGTAAGCAATTAACTAATTTTTAAAACCACTAATATTTGTGGAGCACCTCTCATGTATTAAGTATCTCAATGAGAATTTTATGTCAGGCATCTCAAAACAGTCTGTGAGGCAGGCCCTATTGTTTCCCCAACTTGACAGATGGAGAACTGGAGCTTAGACAAGTTCGGTATTTGCCAGGTCACACCTGGGAAGTGGTGGAGGCAGGGCTTGAGCCCCGTTCACTTCTCTTTTGCTGGAATTCCTAACCTCTGTTCTCAACTCTAGAGCAAGTTACTAGAACCAAGACTCCTGATTCTCAGTGGCAGATTCTTGGCAGGACCATGATTTGCACCCAGGCCTTGTTGCTGTTCAGTCACTAAGTTGTGTCTGACTCTTTGTGACCCTGTGGACTACAGCACGCCAGGGTTTCCTGTCCTTCCGCATCTCCCGGAGCTTGCTCACACTCCCGTCGATTGAGTCGGAGATGCCATCCAAGCATCTCATCTTCTGTCACCCCCTTCTCCTCCTGTCTCCTACTTTTCATAGCATCAGGGGCTTCTCCAGTGAATTGTCTCTTTGCATCAGGTGGCCACAGTAGTGGAGCTTCAGTGTCAGCGGCAGTCCTTCCAGTGAATATTCAGGGTTGATTTCCTTTAGGATTGATTGGTTTGATCTCCTTGCAGAATTAGCAGTATCCAAACTGGGTATCCAAAAATACAGAATACCCAATTAAATTTCAGGTAAACAGCAAATGATATTTTTAGTATGCATATGTCCCTTGCAATATTGGGGACATAATATACAGAAGAGTGTTGCTTATCTGATATTCAAATCCAACTGGCGTCACGTGTTTTATCTGGCAGCCCTGGACGTGGAAGCAGCATCTGGGGATGCTCTGCCATTTGCGTGGGATTTTAGCTTGCTCGGTTAGGAGGTGTGGCGAAACAGCATAGTCCCCATCACCAGGTGTTTACTTCCCACCAGGCTCCACTTCAGTGCTTGCAGTAATTTGACTTGATTGCTGAGGGGCATGCTCTTTGATCACCTCAGTTAGAAAATGGTGGTTGGAGATGAAGCCTTTCTACAGCAGATATCCTAAACAGCTTCAGGGATCTACTGCAGACTCCATTTTGCATAACAGATAAACACCAGACAGTACTGGCTCCTGGATGGGCTACATAGCTCCTCAATATTGAGGTTCTCCATGCTCTTTCTTTTTAAATATTTTTATTTATTTACTTATTTTTGTCTGTGCTGGGTCCTCACTGCTGCATGGGCTTTTCTGTACTTGTGTTGCGCAGGCTTCTCACTGCTGTGGCTTTGCTTGTTGCAGAGCACCTAGACGCTAGGAACTGGGGCTTCAGCAGTTGCCGTGTGTGGGTTCTGTAGTTGTGGCTCTTGGGTTCTAGAGCACAGGCTCAGTAGTTGTGGTGCACCCACTTAGTTAGATCCTACATGTGGGATCTTCCAGGATCAGGGATTGAAACCATGTCTCCTGCATTAGCAGACAGATTCTTTGCCACTGAGCCACCAGGGAAACCCTCCATTCTCTCTTGTAACAGAAGCTCAGGTCTCATCTACTCTCATTTGGAGAGTCAGGGCATCTTATATCTGCATAGGAGGGGACACCCAGTGCCCTGCTTCCTTAATGCGAGGTCTGTCAGCCTGGGCTAGACCTTAATGTGAGGCTGGGCTAGAAGGATGTTGTGTGCATAAGGGAGGGAGATCCTGCCTCCTGAGAAAACCTGGTCTATTGTTAGGCAGTGATCATTATTATAACAGTTTCTTCAAGGGAACTGAAACCTGATTTCCTGTTTCTTTCATGCAATTGTTCATGTTTTGCCTTGCAAAGCTTTCAGACTTTCTTTTTGTTTTACTGTGACCCAACATAAGGACACATTTTACATTTAGACTCACGCTAATTTGAGTATAACTAAAACAGAAGTTTTAGGGAATGGCAATTGCCTCTTATTAGATTGGCTGCATGTGATATTTTGTTCTATTTTATTTATTTAAAATGCTGATTAACCTATTCAGTTGGTTTCCAGTAATGGGTTGCCTGCTACTGTTTGAAAAAGAATGCCCTAGAGCTTTATTAACAAACAGAATAAATCTGTTCATTTTTTCTTTCTGACAGCTCTGGAAATTTTCTAAGATGGCTATGAAATTGTGTCTTAATATCCTCTTCTTTCTACTATTTCACTCTCTTTTTTAAAAATTATGATTGATTTTCAATATCGTGTTAGTTTCAGGTATGTAGAAAAGTGATTCAGTTATACATATTTATGCATGCATCTATATTCCTTTTTCCATTTTTTTTGATATAGGTTGTTACAAGATAGTAAATATGGTTTCTTGTCCTATCCATTAAATCTTTGTTGTTCAATCTATTTTATCTATGGTAGTGCGCATCTGTTAATTCCATACTCCCAATTTTTCCTTTCCTCCTTCCTTTTTGGTAACCATGTATTTTCCTATGTCTGTAAGTCTTTTTTCTGTTTTCTATATAGATTCATTTGTATTATTTTGTAGATTCCACATTTAAGTGATAATGTATAACATTTGTCTTTCTCTGTCTGATTTCACTTAGTATATAATCTGTAGGTCCGTCCATGTTGCCACAAAATGGCATTATTTCATTCTCTTTTATGGCTGGCTAATATTCCATTGTACATGTGTACCACATCTTCTTTAACCATTCATCTGTTGATAGATACCTAGGTTGTTTCCATTTCTTGGCTATTGTAAACAATGCTGCTATGAATAGTGGGGTGCATGTATCTTTTTGAATTATTGTTTCTCTGGATATATGTCCAGGAGTGGGATTGCTGGGTCATACATGCTAAGTCACTCCAGTCGTGTCTGACTCTTTGCATCACCATGGACTGTAGCCCACCAGGCTCCTCTGTCCATGGGCTTCTCCAGGCAAGAATGCTGGAATGGCTTGCCGTGCCCTCCTCCAGGGGATCTTCCTGATCCAGGGATCAAACCTGTGTCTCTTATGTCGCCTGCATTGGCAGGTGGGTTCTTTACCACTAGTGCCACCTGGGAAGCTCTTGCTAGATCATTTATTTTTAGTTTTTAAAGGAACTTCCACACTTTTCCACAGTGATTGTAGATCTCATTTTTTATCTGCTCTGGTTTCACAATCCATGTCCATCATGGTAAACCTCTGCTGGATGTTTTCTAAGATTTTTGTTTTAATCTGGCACTAAGAACTGAGTCTGACCTAGTGTGTAACTTGATCAGTACTTAGCATCTTGGGATCATCAGACCACTTGACCTCAACTGCCAACCCAAGTTAATTTGTTGTCATTGTTTAGTCTTTCACTCATGTCCAGACTCTTTTGCGACCCCATGGACTATAGCCCACCAGGCTCCTCTGTCCATGGAATTTTCCAGGCAAGAATACTGGAGTGGTTTACCGTTTCTTCCTCCAGGGGATCTTCCCAACCCAGGGATTGAACCTAAGTCTCTTATGTCACCTGCATTGGGAGGCAGATTCTTGACCACTGAGTCACCAAAGAAACCCACTCAAGTTAATATTACTCAATTAATGAATACCCATTGGGTATGGTTATTTAATTATTTTTAATTTACCTAAAATGCCTAATAAAAATTATTCATTTTTTGCTGTTTTTTTCTATAAGGGTCTCTGGAGATGTTTTTGCTAATTGGGATGTGGGAGGGGCTCTAATCAAGATGCCCATCTTTCATATTTCCTGAATCTACCAACTAAATGTTCTCAAGATTAAGAAATGTCAACAGGGACTTTCCTGGCAGTCCAGTGGTAAAGACATCATGCTTCCATTGCAGGAGGCACAGGTTTGATCTCTGGCTGATGGACTAATGGCCAAAAGAAAAAAAAAAAGAAATGTCGAGAAGAAGCTGTGTGTCTGGCACTATCTAGCACATCGATAATAAAGCTCCGCTAAAATGGCTATCTTTTGAAAGAAAATGAGTATCAGTTAGTAATCACAGCTAATACTTGTGGAGTGTTTGCTGTGTGCTAAGAGCTGAGAACTTTACGTGCAAGTGACTTGTGAATTTTTCACAACCCTTTGAGGAAGATCCTGTTGTAACTACCACTTTCTCAAAAGAATAAAAACTGAACTTCAGTCAAGGAATTTGGCCAGTCCTATAACTAATAAGTGACAGAGGAAGTGAAGCCCAGATCAGTTTCGTTCCTCAGCCTGTGTTTTAAAATACTTAACAGCACCCCATGGGCTGAAAACCCCTTCTGCGGGTTTAGAAAGAGTTGTGGTCAGTGCATTTGTTGGGGCTTAATAGAACTTAAGCTTAATAGGACTTAGTAACAAGTTCGGGTCCCTAGCAGCCCCTAGGAGTCTGTGAAAGCTGTCTGCCCACATCACTGAGTGCATGGGGTTGGCCTCAGGGTGCTCTGCAGTGACTCAGTGGGTCTGGTCCAGGGGAGCATCTCACTGGTCTGGGGGAGCCTGGAGGAGAAGCTGTGTGCTTGGAAAGCTACCATGAGTAGCATCAAGATCAAGAGCTCTGCTCTGAACAGGTTCGAATCCTGGCCCTGTCACTTTAGAGCCATGTGGTCTTGGGAAATTCCCATAACCTGGCCCATAACCTGGCCCAGCTTCTTGCCCTCGGGTGTATACCACAGAAAATGATGCCTCCCATGCAGTGTGTCATGTACTGATGAAATGAGGTAACCTGGGGAATCACCTGGTACAGAAGACACTCTTCCATACTTGGAGACAGAAAACTGGGTGTTGATCATGCTCCTCCTCCAATATCCTTACCCGTTCCCTCGTTTAGGTTGGGATTCTGAGTGTGTAGAAATGTACGTCCTCAAAGATCCTAAACCAGGGGTTCTCCAGATGTGGTCCATGGACCAACAGTGTCAGCATTATCTGGAAGCTTATTAGAAATGCAATTCTTGGGCCCAACCCTGATGAACTGAATGAGAAACTCCACAGTGGGACCCAGCAGGCTGTTGTAGCAAGCTCTTTGAGTGACTTCCATGCAGCTAAAGTTTAGGAACCTCTGCCCTACTGGCACTGAGCATCCTGAGTCTTCCCGTGTTTTCAACAGGACTCAGTTGAGGGCTCTGGAGAACTGGCATCTTTCATGTAAATATGGTGACCAATGTGGAGTTCATGTTCAGGTTGTTTCCATCTTAACCTTTTCCTCTTATTTATCCCAAGTTAGTCATTTTCTGATCCTTTTTTCTCTTCCATTTAATTTGAAACTCATATGGCTTGAAACTCATAAGATATTATGTCCTAAAGGATGGCGGAAAGGGACTGTTCCCAGATGCTGGGTAAAGGAAGCTGATAACCTTCCTAAGGAACTCATCCTGGGATGCGCTGACTTGATTCCTGCAGGCCCTCCTCCCTTTGCTTTGCCTCCTTTCAGCTCCCTCCTGCCTCAGTGTCCCCACACAGGCTATTTGCTCAGCTGGACTACTCTTCATCCTCTTCTTTGTCACCTTCCTCTCCCCAGGGAGGTCTGAGCCAAATGCCTATGTAGGATGACAGCACAGAGCTTCGCCCTTTGTTGTTTTGTCATTCAGTCTGACTCTTTGTGACCCTATGGACCATAGTATGCCAGGCTTCCCTGTCTTCACTATCTGCTGGAGTTTGCTCAAACTCATGTTCACTGTGTCAGTGATGCCATCCAACGATCTCATCCTTTGTCACCCTCCTCTCCTCCTGCCCTCAATCTTTCCCAGCATCAGAGTCTTTTCCAATGAATTGGCTGTTCGTCACATCAGGTAGCCAAAGTATTGAAGCTTCAGATTCAGGGTTGATTTCCTTTCAGATTGATTGGTTTGATTTCCTTGCTGTCCAAGGGACTCTCAAGAGTCTTCTTTAGAACCACAGTTTGAAAGCATGCTTAATGCATATTTGTTGTGCAGCTTTTTCATAGTCAACAGAGTCTTTGGGTAAGCCTCAAACAGAGAAGAGTTTCAAAAGGACTCATTCTGTTATATAACAGTTCACTCCTCCTGGGAGCAGTTTCCCTATCTCCAAGGCACCTGGCATTTCCATAACTGTGCAGCATCTTCCACTTGCCTTGTACATCTCCCTCATTGTTTTTCACTGTCCATTTTCAGTCAGTCTGGCTCCCTCTTTCTCTTTCACTGCTGTGCTCTCCCCGTATCCTTTGCTTTCAATGCTCTCAGGACTCCTTGTGTTTTGCTTGTGTCAACAATTTGCAAGAGGCATGTGTCAGACTCTCCAGAGGAGGCATGTGCCATGTAAAAAGCTTATTTGAGGACTTGGTTTTACAAATCAGCAGAAAAAAATTCAACTGTTGTCTTTGTAAAACAGAGAACTGAAAGAAGAGCTTGGAAGAAATCATCTTGTCTGGCAGTATTACATGGATTTAGCAAATCTGGGGTTGATGTGACCATTTTATGTTTTGGAAAAGCAGAATTTCAAAGAAAAAGTGTTCGAAGCACAGCAGTGTGCTCACTCCTTTTCCATGTCCCTGCCTTTGGCCTCCTCACCTCACCACTTGGGTTTCTTGGAACCTGCCCTTTCCCCTCCCTGTACAGCCCCAGTCCCTCCTCCGTGCCCCCATATTGCTTTGTTTTTAACATTCTAATATGTCACCATCATCATTTACCTTTATCATATTAAACTCTAATAAAGTAAATGCTGCTGAAAGAGAAATGCAAGAGCACCTTGACCCCCGTCTCCAGGGGGAGGCCTTACTCCATGACTCGCACATTTTGGTGTGCTTGAGTCACTTGCAGTGGATTCCATGACTACTCCAACCTTAGAGGCTCTGAATCTCTAGAGTTTGGAGGTGGGGTGTCAAGAATTTAAAATATTACAAACTGCACTTCAGGTGGCACTACAGAACTTGGGTTTCTATATTCTGTAAAACAAATATTTTGATTAAGACAGCCTGAGTGCATTCAGTCACTTAGTTTGTTCACTCAAGAGGCATCTGCTGTTGTTGTTCAGTCGCTAAGTCATGTTTGACTCTGCGACCTCATGAGCTGCAGCATGCCAGGCTTCCCTGTCCTTCACTATCTCCCAGCGTTTGCTCAAATTCATCTACATTGATTTGGTGATCTCATCCTCTGTCATCTCCTTCTCTTGCCTTCAGTCTTTCGCAGCATCAGGGTCTTTTCCAGTGAGTCAGCTCTTTGCGTCAGGTGGCCAAAGTATTGGATTTTAAGCTTCAGTATCAGTCCTTCTAATGAATATTCAGTGTTGATTATCTTTAGGATTGACTGGTTTGATCTCCTCGTAGTCCAAGGGACTCTTAAGAGTCTTCTTCGGGACCACAGTTCAAAAGCACTGTAGAGTTAAGTATGTAGATCCATAACCATGGATGCTGACTGATTCACTCCCTTTCTGCTAGTAAAGCTGCATTCAGTTTTTAGCGTAAACATACCTTGTTTCTATTTGGTCCCACCCATAGTTGGAATCTGCAGCCAAATATACTGTAAAATGTTACTGATTACCTCTTGCTGGTCAAATTCAAAGTCTTTTCCTTAGGCCTTAGGTCCTGAAAAATAGAGTCAGATATATTTGATGTAGAAGATTATTCATTTTCTGTATTTGATGTAGTGGTTATTAATGGTTGAGAAATTAAAGAGTGTAGAGGGGGAAAATTTGCCTGCCAAATCACTTGAGATCAAACTAAACAGTCTAGGCTAGGTCCACTTGATTGGATTATCAGGTGCTTAAGCCCACAGGTTGTGCCTGTCACTTCTTCAGAAGCCTAATAATCTACAGCATTTGACAGGACCCGTCTTCTTAAAGCCCCTCTGTCTTACATGCCTTTAAACCTTCCTAGCTCTTTTATTCCCCAAGCCTCTGCTTTTTCCACCTCCTTCTTTGCTGCATTTTCTGTTGTGGGCATTCTCCAAGTAAGCTAATTTTCACAGCTGCATTGCTTTTGTCTCTACAGTTCTGTTCTTGACTTCTCACCTAAGGCGCTTGTTCCTTGCTTAGAGGACAGGAAGCCTGTCAACATTTTTCTCAAACCAGTTCTCCCTCACAATTATGCTTCTTCCATCGTTGGTCCATCCATTGGATTAACTGGTTTATAAAATTTCCAAGAATGATCCAATCTTCCTGTGATCCAGGCAAAAAATAGAATTTGATTTTTCTATTCTTTCTCCCAGGATAGCTGTCTAGTCAATGAAAAGAATAAAATCTTGCTTCAAAGATTTGGTTTTCTTCCCCGTATTTGGTATCTTTAAAGGTGTGATATCCTTCTCTCTCTTTCTATCCCTTTGCTCAACCTCAGGTGTCATTGTTTTCTGCAGCTATTTTCTAGATAATCTCCGAATTTCCAGGAATATTGGAGGGTTGCTTGAAATAACTGCAAATGTATATTGAGCACATGTATGCATTGTGCTAAGTATTTTATATTTGCTACTTTATTCTGTCCCTAAACCATCTGGTGAGGTCCGGTGATATTTTACTCTTATCTTGCAAATGAAGAAACTGAGGTTTAGCTAAGCTAGGTGACTTGCCCAAGTGCCCACAGATAGAGTGGTAGACCTGAGACTTAAAAATTCATTTCTGTTTCATTCCAATGGATGCTTATAACTATTAAATTCTGCTGTCTCTCTGGATATAGTATGGTATATAGTAGTGGATAATTAATACATTTAATTTCCTTCCTACTTTCCTTCCTTTCTCTATACATCACTCTCCCCCCAGCTTATGCCAAATGCTAGTGACCCTGAGCTCCAGCACCCTCCAAGGCTCTACTTTCTCTTGCATGTGCTCATTCCTCTCCAGTTTTTCCACGCATCCCAGAGTGCTTGCCTGCTCTGAGGTTGCAGATTTTGTTATCTTAAATAAATATAGCCTTGAAGGGCTGCTATTTCTTTTGTTTCTTTCACCTGTTATCAAGTATAGGGTATCAGACTCTGAATGGGAGAGGTATTTGGTAAACCACTGTTGTATTATTGCACCTGATGGGAAGAGCCCCCTCATTGGAAAAGACCATGATGCTGGCGAAGACTGAGGGCAGAAGAAGAAGGGGATGACAGAGGACAAGATGATTGTATGGCATCACTGACTCAGTGGACATGAGTTTGAGTAAACTCCAGGAGATAGTGAAGGTCAGGGAAGCCTGGTGAGGCATAGTCCACGGGGTCACAAA
>JAIOJX010000009.1:0-252764 GCA_022376925.1 Tragulus kanchil
CCAGATTCCCTGGAGCACAGAGGGCCTCTACCCCACCCTGATCTCCTTCAGGGAGTGTTGAAAGTCAGCAGGTCTCAACAGCATGGAGTCTCAGCCTCACCCTGATCTCCTTCAGGGGGTGTTGAAGGTCAACAGGTCTCAACAGCACAGGGTCTGGTCTCTGCAGAGGCAGACGGCAAATGTCCTTGTTGTCCAGACACTGGCAATGTAATTGGTAAATGCCAGTTTGTAGTTGACACTCCCCGCTTGTGGTCATAAATCTGACCATACTTTGGGGGCATTTCATGACCATTTTGTCCCACGTTGCTGGGAAGGCTCATTCCCAGTTCTGAAGGTTTTGTTGATAGGCCACTCAACATGCTATTATGGACTAGGTCTTAATAATCAAGATTCTCTGGACACCTGTCTCCTAGTTATGGTCCAGGAAAGTATTCTCTCTCGTTGCATCTTCTCACACCTAGAGTTAGACACTATTACAATCATTGATCACATACCTAGTTAAAGATTTGATCAACTGCTTTAAGTCTATTCATTCTCATTTTTGTTGGAGGTTCAGTCATAACACTTGGCAATACATGAAACAATAATCTTATAAAATAGGCCAAATACAAATAGTATAAGTGAATATGCTAGCCACGAGCCTCCCACACCAAACCAGTTTTTGAAAAGATAGTTAAAACTAGGGAATTGGTCACTTAAGGCAGAAATCTGATTTTTCAGATGGTTCAAACAAAACATTAAAAGATTCATCAGGTATGGAAATACGGCATTCAGTTTGAATTAAAGCACAGATAACCTCCCTGAAATGCTATATGGTGCCAAGGGCCTCACAGTTGTGTAACAATGCCTTTCTCAATATAGGCATCTCAGAATTTCATAGGCTAATAGCCCAGTTACTGTCATTTAAAGCTTATGAAAATTGCTAAGTCTCTGATATGGCCAATTACATTTTTAGTTCCATTGAAGGCACAAAGAATAGTTGTCATACCCGTAGAATATAGTTCTTTTCACCCATTGGGCTGATGCTAATGGTAGATTGGTTGTGGTTACCCCTAATTTGTTAACACATACGACCTTAAATTCATTTGAATCTCAGGCTAGACCTTTTATACCCATCTCTGTAAATATCAAAAGGCCATAAATTATTGTCATTTGGCATAGTTCATCAAGTACCCAGCCTAGCTTTCTAATATTACTAGGTTGATCATCTTTTTTTAAATATTTAATTCTTCCAAACTTTTTAAGCTTAAATGACCATAGTCTTTGTTAAGACTTAGCTTCATCACTTTGATTGAGTTTGAATGACATGCAGAGAACAGGGTCAGAGTAGGTATTAATTGGACAGCTGAGAGGATACCACCTAGTAATATCATGAAGACAGAACAGAACTGAACTCTCTGCTAAAATAAATTTCTTAGGAGGTACCTAATCAGAGCCCCGGCAGGGAGAAATGCACCAAGGTAACGAGTCTCACAATGAACTTTTAAAATACAACCTTTCAAAACTAGGAAAGTTAGGCCAAAGGCTTATCACAGATTTTACCAAACAGATCTAGTTGAATTTTTCCCTTCTTGAGTTCTCCAAAATTCCTTTAGACTTCTGTACCTGTTAGTGAGACAACTTTCCTAACTTATCTGATAAAGTTACTGATAGCTAAGAATTTCCAGTCTCTGGAGGGGTCAGAGACAGAGAAAAGATAATTAGTTTGAGGGGAAGGTTTTCTTACACCTGGAAAACATAGATTCAAACTATCAATTTTCAGATAGAAGCCATAAAGTCATAAGCATATTTGCCAGTTCATTCAGTCCTTTTGTCAATCTTTGTGATGTCATCAGGTTTTCTATTAGAATTCTTTAATTTCTTTCTTTTTTTTTTTTTAAGATTTATTTATTTATTTATTTTGGGCGGGGGTCAGGTTGGGGAGGGAGGGGAGCAGGTGGGCCATTTCTATTGGTCTTTCATTTCTCTGTGTTCATCCTTCTTTGTTCTTTGGCTCTTGTGGGCCTCCCACCACGGTGGCATCTGTCGCTGCAGAGCGCCGGCTCTGGGCGCATGCGCTTCAGAGCTTGGGCTCGGGAATTGGACACATCGGTCCAGCCGCTCCGCGGCACGTGGGATCTTCCCAGGCCAGGGCTCGAACTGGCGCCCCTTGCACTACAAGGCGATGTCTTTACCCACTGGACCACCAGGGGAAGCCCAGAATTCTTTAATTTCTTACCCAGTTCAAAAACTGGTATTTATCCAAGAGTCCTTTCTATTGATCTTCGTAAAGAGAAACCATTTTTAGAAAACTTATAATTATGACAATATTTTAAGATTGTAACTAGAATCACAACTGATAACGTTTTATCCAAACATATTCAGAATTTCAGAAACCTTTATATCTCCCTTTTAGGATATCTATATTAGTAACATTTATCATATAACCAGAGACTTATTACTCATTTGACAATACGTCCCATGTAGTTCAACATACAAAATGAACTTAATTAGTGTAATGCCTCTCTTTGAGATGTTTCAGGGGCCCTCTGAAGCATCACAAAGTTAACTAGAAGTTAGAATAATTTAGGAAGTTTTGTCAACAAATATCAAAAGATTTAGAACACTCAGGATTATAGGTCATTGTGAAGCAATAGCTTATTCACATGGCCAAAGCCAAATATAGAACAGATCTTTTAAGAGGTAAATAAACTTAAATCTTATCAAAGCCAGTTTAGCATCTATTCATCTAAAGGTAAATTTAATTAAATTTTAAACATTGTCAGTCTTAACCAAGCCATCTGTAAGTCAGACCTACTTCCTTTTTTCCTTCACAAAATGTAATTCCATTCCTCATATCTTCTTTACCAAAAACAGTCATCCCACTCTCTTTAAACAACCAAAAACTGACCTTTGTATTAGCATTCTAATTGGCGAGCATAAACACCAGTGACAATTTTTCAAAAAACATTTGTTTTCTCATAGAGAATATCTCAGGATGACACCAAACATTATTCACTAACATTTCCAAATCTTTTTAGCTTCTAAGAGGAAATTAGTGTTCAGTAATAAATGTTTCAAAACCTAATGTTATTTTTAAAATAACCTAGCTATTCAATAGACTTCCATCACCTAGTTAGTACAGCTTTTTGAAATTTAAGTTATCCCAGTCTGGAGAGACTATTTTAGATATTCCTAAAGCATAATTATTCTTAATAGATTTATCTATTATCTTATTATAGTAGCTCATATCTCATTTAACCTCTTTTTTCTATAAGTTTCTTCACTTGAGTTAGTTTCCTTGCTGACAAATTTGTAACAGATATAATATTTAACATATATTAAGCCTAGGCACAATGAAAGTATTCTGAATGACTCTTAGACATATCTATATTAAATCAACAAATAAACATTAATACCAGGTATTTAATGAATATTAAAATTCAGTATTTAACTGAATATTTCCCAGTTCACATGAACCTGAAAAATAATTTAGGTTTTAATTTCTCTTGTATTTAGAATTGTTTGATCTGTAAGCGCTTTTTTTAGGCCAATTAAACTAGAGCTCATTCACAAACTGATCTCAGCAATCAGCAATACTATTCAAAAAACAAAGACACACACTGAGACATACATATAACCAAATAGACACAGCCAGAGATCTTATAGCTTTGTTTCTCAAACTTAGTTTATGAATCAGAAAACTCACTAAGTATAAATAAGTTGGAAAAAAGAAAATTTAAAAACTTCATTCCCCTTTTCTCTTTTCCCTCAGGAATTAGAGATGATCTAGATAAGTGGTCTCAAGGCATAGGAGGAGTTATTTCTTCCGAGCAAGAACTTTCAAAGACAGTTGTACTTTTCCAAAGTATTAGTTACCCAAAAATCAGGCCAGAAAGGGCTCAAATTGGCCCTAAGAATTTGGAAAGATTGGTCCCAACAGGGATTAACCCTCTGGGGAAACAGGAGTCTTAGTTTGATTAGCCCCAGGCTGTTGATTATAAGAGTAAACTCCTGATCTAAGGGAACTTCAGTCTATTTTCTTATCCTGTATTAATAAAAATCTAATATTTTAAGCCATTTTTCTTGTCATTGGATCCTAGCTATAGGTTGACTGGTCATTGCAAAAGTTTTCCAGGGAGTTCCCAAGTGGAATATGGAACCTTAGAGGAAACCCTTTCCGTATTAGCTCAAGCAGTTTGTACCAGGTGTCTACACATTCAACCAGACCAACAAAACCAGACCTAAACCAAACCAGAACCTCACTAGCTGGGAATCACACTCCAAATAGAAGACAGAGATGTCCAGAAACTGAAAGCCAAGTGGCAAGAGTTTCCCAAAAGATGGCAGAGCAATGCCCAGATATAACAACCAAATGGCATAAATGTCAAATACTGACTTCCCAGTCCCACTTGACCTGCGACCTGGCAGAATCAGTGCTGGCAACCATTTTAGTTCTGACATAGTTCAAGTGATTTTCTGTTGGATTCCTGTGAAGAAGTTACTTTCTTGTTTCTACTTTTAGAAGCTTCAAGATAGCAAAGTAAGCACGGCCGGCATTCTTTTAACTGTGTGCGCAAAAATATCAACTTTGGATACCAAGATACCAATTTTAAGTTGAGACCTCTTTTAGTATAATTTCCCAATTAACTAAGTACTTGCAAGTATGAGCTCCGTATGTATTTTACATGAGTCTGGCTGGAGTGTTGTTCAGACATTGACCTTGGTTTTCTGACGCCCCTCGTTCCTGTTTTTGAGTTGTTATTTCCCATTTTAAGCTAAATTTGTCAGGGATAAAATTACTAGTGAATTTGTGTCGTGGGCCATGTGCTGCTTGTGAGCTTAACTCCTCCAGGAGTCACCCCAGAGTAGTTTCAGCTCTCTTACATGTCTCGGAACCTACCTCCGGCAATCTAAGACCACCGTGGCTGCTCAGGTCACTGAATGGCCAGTTCTCATGTGTGACCCCCGGACGAGCAAGTATTTTAATTAATGAATGGGTTTCCCTATGGGACCACTGCATGATATGAGGATGTAAATTTCTCAGTCACCTGAGAAAACCGTAACTGGCCAGGAGTCGTCTTGTCCCTTCTCTTTGGAGCAAAGCTCTCATATTTTGCTCACTTTTATCCCGACAAATTCTATAAAGACAGTCGAATTGAGAAAAAGTGCCAGATTAGCCTCTTACTTAACTACTCAGCCATAGGTTGACTGGTCATTGCAAAAGTTTTCCAGGGAGTTCCCAAGTGGAATATGGAACCTTAGAGGAAACCCTTTCCGTATTAGCTCAAGCAGTTTGTACCAGGTGTCTACACATTCAACCAGACCAACAAAACCAGACCTAAACCAAACCAGAACCTCACTAGCTGGGAATCACACTCCAAATAGAAGACAGAGATGTCCAGAAACTGAAAGCCAAGTGGCAAGATTTTCCCCAAAAAGATGGCAGAGCAATGCCCAGATATAACAACCAAATGGCATAAATGTCAAATACTGACTTCCCAGTCCCACTTGACCTGCGACCTGGCAGAATCAGTGCTGGCAACCATTTTAGTTCTGACATAGTTCAAGTGATTTTCTGTTGGATTCCTGTGAAGAAGTTACTTTCTTGTTTCTACTTTTAGAAGCTTCAAGATAGCAAAGTAAGCACGGCCGGCATTCTTTTAACTGTGTGCGCAAAAATATCAACTTTGGATACCAAGATACCAATTTTAAGTTGAGACCTCTTTTAGTATAATTTCCCAATTAACTAAGTACTTGCAAGTATGAGCTCCGTATGTATTTTACATGAGTCTGGCTGGAGTGTTGTTCAGACATTGACCTTGGTTTTCTGACGCCCCTCGTTCCTGTTTTTGAGTTGTTATTTCCCATTTTAAGCTAAATTTGTCAGGGATAAAATTACTAGTGAATTTGTGTCGTGGGCCATGTGCTGCTTGTGAGCTTAACTCCTCCAGGAGTCACCCCAGAGTAGTTTCAGCTCTCTTACATGTCTCGGAACCTACCTCCGGCAATCTAAGACCACCGTGGCTGCTCAGGTCACTGAATGGCCAGTTCTCATGTGTGACCCCCGGACGAGCAAGTATTTTAATTAATGAATGGGTTTCCCTATGGGACCACTGCATGATATGAGGATGTAAATTTCTCAGTCACCTGAGAAAACCGTAACTGGCCAGGAGTCGTCTTGTCCCTTCTCTTTGGAGCAAAGCTCTCGTATTTTGCTCACTTTTATCCCGACAAATTCTATAAAGACAGACGAATTGAGGAAAAGAGTCAGACTAGCCTCTTACTTAACTACTCAGCCAAGATGATTCAGTCCCTTAAAACGGAGCAACCCCAGCATCTTCCAGCTGAGCCCCGGGTATTCCTCGAATTGTTCCAATCGAGTTCCCTTCCCAGCACCTATCCACTGGGTGGGTAATTCCCTGGCGTTTTTCAGCCAGCCTCCTAACCAGTATCTTTCAGCTGGGTGGGAATTCCTTGATATCTTTCAACCGAGCCCCTCTCAGTGTCTAGACCATGAGTGGGTATGCCCTGGATGTTTCATCCGGGCACCCCCAGTACCTTTCCTACTGGGAGGGGTGCAGGTAACCTGCTTACCACCAAATAAAACTCAGAATCTTGACCAATACGGGAGATTCTAGAACCAGGAGAGACTTACCCAAATTCATCTGTACTCCCCAAGGAGGCGGATGGGCACAAGGGGCTGCTGCTGGTACCAAGGCTCCTGTTCCTCGTGGAGTCCAGGCGAAGGAGGAAAGTCTGCTCTGGGTCCCTTCGTTGGTCGCCAAAACTGTTGACTAAAAAAAGGAACAACTTGAGAGTTGTGGGTTAAGTTTTATTTGGGGCATAATTAGGACTGCAGCCCAGGAGACAGCACCCCAGATAGCTCTGAGAAACTGCTCCCTACTAATGTTTTAAAACAAGATGAACACTTTCCATTGATTATAGGAATAATTGAGGCCAGCATGCTTGCAGGTTTCCCTGGTAGCTCAGTGGTGAAGAATCTGCCTGCCAGTGCAGAAGACTCAGAGATGCGGGTTCAGTCCCTGGATTAGGAAGATCCTCTGGATCCCCAAGCATCTCTGTGATAACCTCTGGGAATATCTGAAGCCATGAGAGCAGCCTTCTGGCTTAGCTAGAAGTGCCAAGCACCAAGTTCCTTTGAATGAGAGTCAGTGAGTTGGCTGCAAAGAGCTCTAAGCTCTATGGAAAAGTTGTGCCAATCTTAGTGAAAAGTTCAACTTCATATACTGTCGACGTGGAAAGCTTTCCAGGTTTAGCACTTACTCTCCCTTCTCCCTTCCACTTTCATCCCAGTATCTCTGCGTACACACACACATACACACACACATATACACATATATGCTCGTAGCCCAAGCTTGAAAAACTTCTCTGGTCCTACACAGTCTCCAGGATAAGGTCCACACTCCTTTCAGCTGAGCCCCGGGTATTCCTCGAATTGTTCCAATCGAGCTCCCTTCCCAGCACCTATCCACTGGGTGGGTAATTCCCTGGCGTTTTTCAGCCAGCCTCCTAACCAGTATCTTTCAGCTGGGTGGGAATTCCTTGATATCTTTCAACCGAGCCCCTCTCAGTGTCTAGACCATGAGTGGGTATGCCCTGGATGTTTCATCCGGGCACCCCCAGTACCTTTCCTACTGGGAGGGGTGCAGGTAACCTGCTTACCACCAAATAAAACTCAGAATCTTGACCAATACGGGAGATTCTAGAACCAGGAGAGACTTACCCAAATTCATCTGTACTCCCCAAGGAGGCGGATGGGCACAAGGGGCTGCTGCTGGTACCAAGGCTCCGGTTCCTCGTGGAGTCCAGGCGAAGGAGGAAAGTCTGCTCTGGGTCCCTTCGTTGGTCGCCAAAACTGTTGACTAAAAAAAGGAACAACTTGAGAGTTGTGGGTTAAGTTTTATTTGGGGCATAATTAGGACTGCAGCCCAGGAGACAGCACCCCAGATAGCTCTGAGAAACTGCTCCCTACTAATGTTTTAAAACAAGATGAACACTTTCCATTGATTATAGGAATAATTGAGGCCAGCATGCTTGCAGGTTTCCTGGTAGCTCAGTGGTGAAGAATCTGCCTGCCAGTGCAGAAGACTCAGAGATGCGGGTTCAGTCCCTGGATTAGGAAGATCCTCTGGATCCCCAAGCATCTCTGTGATAACCTCTGGGAATATCTGAAGCCATGAGAGCAGCCTTCTGGCTTAGCTAGAAGTGCCAAGCACCAAGTTCCTTTGAATGAGAGTCAGTGAGTTGGCTGCAAAGAGCTCTAAGCTCTATGGAAAAGTTGTGCCAATCTTAGTGAAAAGTTCAACTTCATATACTGTCGACGTGGAAAGCTTTCCAGGTTTAGCACTTACTCTCCCTTCTCCCTTCCACTTTCATCCCAGTATCTCTGCGTACACACACACATACACACACACATATACACATATATGCTCGTAGCCCAAGCTTGAAAAACTTCTCTGGTCCTACACAGTCTCCAGGATAAGGTCCACACTCCTTACTTAAAGCTGTCTTCAGAGGATGGCCCTAAGACTTCCTTCCCTCTTTGTCAGCCTCCCTGTCATTTGCTGCAGATTGGCACACATTTATTGAGTGCCTACTATGGGTCATGCATGGGGGTAGGTGCTAGAAAGGCAGAGACAAGTGAGATACGGTTATGTCCTTGAGAAATTAAAGATTCAGCAGCAGAGGTAGATAAGGATACATGTCATTAAAATTCAGTTTGAAAATGATATAAAGAGGGAAGCTGAAGCTGCTTTAGATATACAGAATAGGGGATTTATCAGTGCCTATGCACAACAAAGAAAGTATCAGAAGATGACATCTGGGCAGAGTAAGGAAGGTGAGCAGGGGTTACTCAGGTAAATGAGGTGGGGAAGGTGACACTGGTATGGACATTAAGGAGTCAAACAGCGTTGTATGTAGATGAGAATTATAAGGAGCCCTGGATACTGGAATGTAAACTGAGAATTCTAAAGTGGTGGTGACTGAAATTAGGACATAGGTGAGTGAGGCAATTTCGTATGCCTCATGTACAAAATTGAAAAACTTGGATCTCCCATAGAGCTCTAAAACTTCTGGTAACTGTTGAACAGTGAAATACAAGGGCCAGATCTGTATTTTGGAACCATTATCTAATGGCAAAATGGACAAAATAGACTTAGAGGCAAGTGGAATAAATTTGGGAGTAGAGAAGTAAGCTGGTAAATTACTGCAAATGTGAGATGATCATTTAGTCAAGGGAAAAGCTGTACAAATAAATGGAGAGGAGAGGAAGCATAAGCCTATTCAGCAATGCCAATAGGAGAATTCGCTCAGTGACTGGATATGGGTGGCCAGGAATAGGGGAGAGTTTAGATGATTTGTTCCCTTTTGTTTGGAGAAATTAGGAGGAGGACGATGCCAACCATAGCCTCAATACCGTATGCTCTTTCCAACAGGATCTTCTTCACTTTTTAAATTGTTCACTTAATGTTTTTCTTTTTCTTTTGTGGCCATACCATACAGAATGTAGGATCTTAGTTCCCGGACCAGGAACTGGACCTGTGTCTCCTGTGTTTGAAGGCTGGAGTCTTAACCACTGGATCATCACAGAGGTCTTCTTCTTCACTTTGTTTTAAAAAGTGAACATCAAGACTATGCCTCAGGACTAGACCTTCTTAAATGTCTCCGGGATCAGGTGTGCCTTTCTCCATTTTCCCATACTACTTTGCTCATTCCTCTCCTACAGCAGTTGGTTGGGAATATACAGATGTAATTATCTGTTCTATGTTTTGTAAAACTATTTCAATGAACATGGCCTGATTTTTCATTCCTTCAACAGAAAAGTATTTTCTTCTTACTGTTTGAACTATGATAATGTACCATCTTATTGGAAGAGAGATAGGAGTCTCTCCCTCTCTTCTTCTCCCAGTAGAGGTGGTTACTTGTTTACATGCTTTTCTCTCACTAGATTATTAAGTTTCTCGAAAGCTCAGACTAATTTTATGTTTCCAGTTTCTATTACATTTTCTGGCATAAATGAAGGCCTTAGTAGAATGCATACTTGAACATCTCAAAGACATTTCCAGCTGATCTTGTCTAAAACCAAACTATTGACCCTTATCAAAGAATGCATTTATTTTTCTTGTCCTCAAGGCAGAACATTTGGCAGGCTTACTTAATATCCATTGTAATTAGGTCATCTGTATGTCTTGCTGATTCTACTCCAAAGTATATCCGAAATCTCCCATGGCATTGTTCAGCCCAAGACACCACCTGCAGTGACTCCCAGTGGTCAGCCTCTGGCTCCCTGGTCCTGCTTTCCATTCATCTCCAAATTATTTTCCCTCATGGCAACCAGCATAATATTTTAAAAACATTCATCCAGGCATGTTTTCCTTGTCTGCTACTGTCGCGGACAATGTGTAGCTACTTATCTCTGATTAATAAATGTGAGGAAACACCAAATCACCTCTATTTTATTTTCAGAGAACTTCAACCTACACAATGTAGCTCCCTCTAATTTAAGAGAATAGAACTTCATCAGTAAAAAAGGTGTGGAGTTCAAATCAAGATCTGGTTTATTAATGCATAATGCAAATCCTACCTCCTTCCCCTTTTATAACAGAACAATCACGTGTCCACAGGTGTTGGCCCCCTGAGATGTCAGCGGGCTGCCAAAACGCTTTTTTCAAGATGCAGTAGCAACTCGGGCAGTTGATCTTATTTCTCCCCTAACCATTGTATTCATTCAAGTATTATGTGCACTAGAACTGAAAGGGATAGTTAATCTTTAACTTCTAAACTGTACAAGGTGAATGCAGCTCAAGCAGGGCTGCATGAGTCACACATTCCTCCTCATCAGAAGAGTCTTGACTAACCTGTTCATAGTTTCTTTTAGATATAATTCTTTTGCCTTTTGGATTAATATATATCCCTCATTTTGATATCATCATATTTACCCATTCTTCTCCATCTGAATTTATCTCACTCTCTAGAGGGCGAATCCTAAGTCTAAAAGACTTATCTGGGGTTCGAGGATCATCTGAATCATCTGTATCATCATCACTCACTTCCTTATATCGTGGTGCCCATTAAATTCCTAAAAATTCTCCGGTGTCAGCCCACGATACTACCCACTCTGCAAAGGTTTCTCTTTGCAGTCAGTGTTAAAAAACAGAAATCCTCAAGCTGTTTTACAAGGCTATGTATGATCTAGCCCTTACCACCTTTCTCACCTCTTAAAACATCATTTTTCCATCAGCTTCTCCCTAAACAGACCTTCATGTGTGCTTGTCTCTTGGCCAGCAATGCCTGTCTTATCGTTTTTTTGATAGCTATTTCTATATTTATCACTTAGGTCTCAGCTAACTCTCACTTCTTCAGAGAGATATTTTATGAACACAAATGTAAATTAGGCCTCCCCTAATATAGTCACTCCTTTTTAAAATTTTCTTTTCCCCATCATGCCTCTTTTATTTATTTATTTTCATCCATCTTTTTTTCTTTGGCATGTGTGGGCCTCCCATTGCAGTGGCCTCTCTCACTGCAGAGCACCGGCTCTGGACGCATGCACTCTGGAGCGCTGGCTGGTCATTGGACACATCCATCCAGCTGCTCCATGGCACGTGGGATTTTCCTGGACCAGGGATCAAACCAGTGCCCCTTGAAATGCAAGGCAGACTCTTTACCCACTGGACCACCAGGCCCCTGAAATGCAAGATTTTAATGGAACCACTTCATCAGTGTTCAAAAACATTTGGAATCCTACCTCCTTCCCTTTTATAACAGAACAATCACGTGTCCACAGGTGTTGGCCCCTGAGATGTCAGCGGCTGCCAAAACGCTTTTTCAAGATGCAGTAGCAACTCGGGCAGTTGATCTTATTTCTCCCCTAACCATTGTATTCATTCAAGTATTATGTGCACTAGAACTGAAAGGGATAGTTAATCTTTAACTTCTAAACTGTACAAGGTGAATGCAGCTCAAGCAGGGCTGCATGAGTCACACATTCCTCCTCATCAGAAGAGTCTTGACTAACCTGTTCATAGTTTCTTTTAGATATAATTCTTTTGCCTTTTGGATTAATATATATCCCTCATTTTGATATCATCATATTTACCCATTCTTCTCCATCTGAATTTATCTCACTCTCTAGAGGGCGAATCCTAAGTCTAAAAGACTTATCTGGGGTTCGAGGATCATCTGAATCATCTGTATCATCATCACTCACTTCCTTATATCGTGGTGCCCATTAAATTCCTAAAAATTCTCCGGTGTCAGCCCACGATACTACCCACTCTGCAAAGGTTTCTCTTTGCAGTCAGTGTTAAAAAACAGAAATCCTCAAGCTGTTTTACAAGGCTATGTATGATCTAGCCCTTACCACCTTTCTCACCTCTTAAAACATCATTTTTCCATCAGCTTCTCCCTAAACAGACCTTCATGTGTGCTTGTCTCTTGGCCAGCAATGCCTGTCTTATCGTTTTTTTGATAGCTATTTCTGTGTTTATCACTTAGGTCTCAGCTAATTCTCACTTCTTCAGAGAGATATTTTATGAACACAAATGTAAATTAGGCCTCCCCTAATATATTCATTCTTTGTTTTAATTTTCTTTTCCCCATCATGCCTCTTTTATTTATTTATTTTCATCCATCTTTTTTCTTTGGCATGTGTGGGTCTTCCATTGCAGTGGCCTCTCTCACTGCAGAGCATCGGCTCTGGGCGCATACGCTCCAGAGCGCTGGCTGCTAATTGGACACATCCGTCCAACTGCTCCGCGGCACGTGGGATCTTCCCAGGCCAGGGATCAAACCGGTGGCCCTTGCACTGCAAGGCAGACTCTTTACCCACTGGACCACCAGGGAAGCCCAAATAATTGATTTTTAAATAAGTCTCATTCCTTTACTTCATACTACTTAACACAATTTGTCTGTGCCTGTGTATGTCGGGCAGGGGGAGGGAGGGAGGGAGGGAGGCAGGGGCAGTCATGTTTCTCTCCCAACAAGATGGGAAATTCTATACAAACCAGGTTCTTTTTTTTAAGATTTATTTATTTATGTATTTTGGGGGGGTGGGGTGGGGAGGGAGGGGAGCAGGTGGGCCACTTTTTTTTTTCTATTTTTTTATTATTTATTTATTTATTTTTGTACATATATGTTCCCAGATCATTCATATGCATATCCCTTGACCCTCCCCCCACCCAGTTCCCCCCCTCCCATCCCTCCAGAACATCGCTCCAAGTGGTTGTAGGTACTCCTATTCCCCTAGCACAATGACAATAGCTATCTTTTCTACACATGACAGTATAGGTTTCCATGTTACTCCCTCCCACTGTTCGGTCTCCACAGTGTCTTTATGTCTATTCTCTGTTTTTTCATGAGTTCACTGCGTGTGTTATCATGGCCATCTTACTAGATCCCATATATATGAGTTAGTATACTATACTTGTCTTTCTCTTTTTGACTTACTTCACCTTTTATGATAGGTTCTAGAGCCAGCCACCTCATTAAGACTGAGTCTTCAGCATTTCTTTTAACAGCTGAGTAGTATTCCATTGTATATATGTACCAGAGCATCTGGATGCATTCATTTGTCGATGGACATCTAGGTTGCTTCCATGTTCTGGCTATTGTATAGAGAGCTGCAATGAACATTGGGGTACAGGTGCCTCTCTCATTTTTGATTTCATCAGGATATAGGCCTAATAGTGGGATTGCTGGGTCATAGGGTGCTTCTATTTTTAGTTTTTTAAGGAATCTCCATATTGTCTTCCATAGAGGTTGTATCAATTGACATTCCCACCAGCAATGCAAGAGGGTTCCCTTTTCTCCACACCCTCTCCAGCATTTGTTGTCTGTCGATTTGTTGATGATGGCCATTCTGACAGGTGTGAGGTGGTATCTCATTGTGGTTTTAATTTGCATTTCTCTCATAATAAGCGAGGTTGAGCATCGTTTCATGTATTTTTGGGTCATCTGTATGTCCTCTTTGGAGAGGCGTCTCTTTAGATCTTTTTCCCATTTTTTGATTGGGCTGCTCATTTTCCCTGTGCTGAGTTTTGTCTGAGTTGCTTGTAGATTTTGGAGATTAATTCCTTGTCTGTTGTTTCATTTGCTATGATTTTCTCCCACTCTGTGGGGTGTCTGTTGAACTTTTTTGTAATTTCTTTTGCTGTACAAAAGCTTTTAAGTTTCATAAGGTCCCATATGTTCATTTTTCTTTTCAGTTCTGCTATTTTAGTTGGTGGGTCAGAGAAGATCTTGCTTTGATTGATGTCCTTGAGGGTTTTGCCTATATTCTCCTCTAAGAGCTTGATGGTTTCTGGTCTTACATTGAGGTCTTTAATCCATTTTGAGTTGATCTTAGTGTGTGGTGTCAGGGAGTGTTCCAATTTCATTTTTTTGCATGTAGCTGTCCAATTCTCCCAGCACCACTTGTTGAAGAGGCTGTCTTTGTCCCATTTTATAGTTTCTCCTCCTTTATCAAAAATAAGGTACCCATAGGTGCGTGGGTACTAGTCTATGTCTTTCTTTTTGTTTTCATGAGTCCCTTTTATCTTCACGATCCATATATATGAGTTAGTAAAAGGTTCTAAGAGCCCAGCCACCTCATTAAGACTGAGTCTTCAGCATTTCTTTTAACAGCTGAGTAGTATTCCATTGTATATATGTACCAGAGCATCTGGATGCATTCATTTGTCGATGGACATCTAGGTTGCTTCCATGTTCTGGCTATTGTATAGAGAGCTGCAATGAACATTGGGGTACAGGTGCCTCTCTCATTTTTGATTTCATCAGGATATAGGCCTAATAGTGGGATTGCTGGGTCATAGGGTGCTTCTATTTTTAGTTTTTTAAGGAATCTCCATATTGTCTTCCATAGAGGTTGTATCAATTGACATTCCCACCAGCAATGCAAGAGGGTTCCCTTTTCTCCACACCCTCTCCAGCATTTGTTGTCTGTCGATTTGTTGATGATGGCCATTCTGACAGGTGTGAGGTGGTATCTCATTGTGGTTTTAATTTGCATTTCTCTCATAATAAGCGAGGTTGAGCATCGTTTCATGTATTTTTGGGTCATCTGTATGTCCTCTTTGGAGAGGCGTCTCTTTAGATCTTTTTCCCATTTTTTGATTGGGCTGCTCATTTTCCCTGTGCTGAGTTTTGTCTGAGTTGCTTGTAGATTTTGGAGATTAATTCCTTGTCTGTTGTTTCATTTGCTATGATTTTCTCCCACTCTGTGGGGTGTCTGTTGAACTTTTTTGTAATTTCTTTTGCTGTACAAAAGCTTTTAAGTTTCATAAGGTCCCATATGTTCATTTTTCTTTTCAGTTCTGCTATTTTAGTTGGTGGGTCAGAGAAGATCTTGCTTTGATTGATGTCCTTGAGGGTTTTGCCTATATTCTCCTCTAAGAGCTTGATGGTTTCTGGTCTTACATTGAGGTCTTTAATCCATTTTGAGTTGATCTTAGTGTGTGGTGTCAGGGAGTGTTCCAATTTCATTTTTTGCATGTAGCTGTCCAATTCTCCCAGCACCACTTGTTGAAGAGGCTGTCTTTGTCCCATTTTATAGTTTCTCCTCCTTTATCAAAAATAAGGTACCCATAGGTGCGTGGGTTGATCTCTGGGTTCTCAATCTTGTTCCATTGATCTATAGTTCTGTTTTTGTGCCAGTACCATACTGTCTTGATAACTGTTGCTTTGTAGTAGAGTCTGAAGTTAGGGAGGCTGATCCCTCCAACTCCATTTTTCTTCCTCAGGATTGCTTTGGCTATTCGAGGTCTTCTGTGTTTCCATATGAACTGTGTCATTCTTTGGTCTAGTTCTGTGAAAAATGTCAGTGGTAGTTGAAGAGGTACTGCATTGAATCTGTAGATGATATTTGGAAGTATGGTCATTTTCACAATATTGGTTCTTCCAATCCAGGAACATGGAATATCTCTCCATCTGTTTAAGTCTTCTTTAATGTCTCTCATGAGTGTCTTGTAATTTTCTGTGTACAATTCTTTTGTTTCTTTGGGCAGGTTTATTCCTAGATATTTGATTCTTTTGGTTGCAGTGGTGAAGGGGATTGCCTCTTTGATTTCGTTTTCTGATTTTTCATTGTTTGTGTATAGGAATGCCAGTGACTTCTGTGTGTTGACTTTGTATCCTACGACTTTGCTGAATTCATTGATTAGTTCTAGTAGCTTTGTAACCGTGTCTTTGGGATTTTCTATGTGTAATATCATGTCGTCTGCAAAAAGAGAGAGCTTGATTTCTTCCTTTCCAATCTGGATTCCTTTGATTTCTTTCTCTTCTCTTATTGCTGTTGCTAGGGCTTCCAGGACTATGTTGAATAGCAGTGGTGAAAGTGGGCACCCCTGTCTTGTTCCTGATCTTAGAGGGAATGCTTTCCGTTTTTCACCATTAACAATCATGTTCGCTGTAGGCTTCTCATAGATGGCTTTTATTATGTTGAGATAGGTTCCTTCTATGCCCATTTTCTGAAGAGTTTTGATCATAAATGGATGTTGTACTTTGTCGAAGGCTTTTTCTGCATCTATTGAAATGATCATGTGATTTTTGTCTTTCAACTTGCTGATATGGTGTGTCACATTGATTGATTTGCGGATGTTGAAGAAGCCTTGCATGCCTGGGATGAACCCAACTTGATCTGATTGATTTGTTTTTTTGGGGGAGACTTCACGTAAATAAGGTACCCATAGGTGCGTGGGTTGATCTCTGGGTTCTCAATCTTGTTCCATTGATCTATAGTTCTGTTTTTGTGCCAGTACCATACTGTCTTGATAACTGTTGCTTTGTAGTAGAGTCTGAAGTTAGGGAGGCTGATCCCTCCAACTCCATTTTTCTTCCTCAGGATTGCTTTGGCTATTCGAGGTCTTCTGTGTTTCCATATGAACTGTGTCATTCTTTGGTCTAGTTCTGTGAAAAATGTCAGTGGTAGTTGAAGAGGTACTGCATTGAATCTGTAGATGATATTTGGAAGTATGGTCATTTTCACAATATTGGTTCTTCCAATCCAGGAACATGGAATATCTCTCCATCTGTTTAAGTCTTCTTTAATGTCTCTCATGAGTGTCTTGTAATTTTCTGTGTACAATTCTTTTGTTTCTTTGGGCAGGTTTATTCCTAGATATTTGATTCTTTTGGTTGCAGTGGTGAAGGGGATTGCCTCTTTGATTTCGTTTTCTGATTTTTCATTGTTTGTGTATAGGAATGCCAGTGACTTCTGTGTGTTGACTTTGTATCCTACGACTTTGCTGAATTCATTGATTAGTTCTAGTAGCTTTGTAACCGTGTCTTTGGGATTTTCTATGTGTAATATCATGTCGTCTGCAAAAAGAGAGAGCTTGATTTCTTCCTTTCCAATCTGGATTCCTTTGATTTCTTTCTCTTCTCTTATTGCTGTTGCTAGGGCTTCCAGGACTATGTTGAATAGCAGTGGTGAAAGTGGGCACCCCTGTCTTGTTCCTGATCTTAGAGGGAATGCTTTCCGTTTTTCACCATTAACAATCATGTTCGCTGTAGGCTTCTCATAGATGGCTTTTATTATGTTGAGATAGGTTCCTTCTATGCCCATTTTCTGAAGAGTTTTGATCATAAATGGATGTTGTACTTTGTCGAAGGCTTTTTCTGCATCTATTGAAATGATCATGTGATTTTTGTCTTTCAACTTGCTGATATGGTGTGTCACATTGATTGATTTGCGGATGTTGAAGAAGCCTTGCATGCCTGGGATGAACCCAACTTGATCATGATGTATGAGTTTTTTGACATGTCGTTGAGTTCTGTTTGCTAGGATTTTGTTGAGGATCTTGGCATCTAAGTTCATCAGTGAAATTGGCCTATAGTTTTCCTTTTTTGTGTTGTCTTTGCCTGGTTTGGGTATCAGGGTGATGGTGGCCTTGTAGAATGTGTTTGGGAGTTTTCCTTCCTGTGCAATTTTTTGAAAGAGTTTTAGAAGGACAGGCATTAGGTCTTCTTTAAATGTTTGGTAGAATTCGGCTGTGAAGCCATCTGGTCCTGGGCTTTCATTTTTGGGTAGATTTTTAATCACAAATTCGATTTCTGAGTTTGTGATTCGGTTGTTCAAAGTTTCTGTTTCTTCCTGGCTCAGTCTTGGGAGATTAATCCTGTCCAAGAAACTGTCCATTTCTTCCAAGTTGTCCAGTTTGTTGCCATAGAGTTGCTCATAATAGTCTCTTAGAATCCTTTGGATTTCCGCATTATCTGTTGTAATCTCTCCTTTTTCGTTTTTGATTTTGTTGATCTGGTTCTTCTCTCTCTTTTTCTTAATGAGTCTGGCCAGTGGCTTGTCAATTTTGTTAACCTTTTCAAAGAACCAGCTTTTTGTTTTATTTATCTTTACTATTGTTTCTTTTGTTTCTTTCTCATTTATTTCTGCTCTGATCTTTATGATTTCTCTTCTTCTGCTGGCTTTGGGATGTTTTTGTTCTTCTTTCTCCAACTGTTTTAAGCGGAGGGTTAGGTCATCTGCTTCATATTTTCCTAGTTTCTTGAGGTGGGATTGTATTGCTAATAAATTTCCCTCTTAGAACTGCTTTTGCAGTATCCCATAGGTTTTGCACGGTCGTGTGTTCATTGTCATTTTCTTCTAGGAATTGTTTAATTTCTCCTTTGATTTCCTCAATGATCAGTTGGTTTTTTAGGTATGTATTGTTTAATCTCCATGTGTTTCTGTTTTTAGGATTTTTTTTTCTGGTAGTTGATCTCCAGTCTCATTGCACTGTGGTCCGAGAAGATGGTTGATATAATTTCGGTTTTCTTGAAGTGACTGAGGTTAGATTTGTGTGGGCCACTTTTAATTGTCTTTCATTTCTCTATTTTCATACATCTTTGTTCTTTGGCCCATGTGGGCCTCCCATCGTGCGGCCTCTGTTGTCGCAGAGCACCGGCTCTGGGCGCATGCACCCCAGAGCTCCGGCTCGGTAATTGGACACATCAGTCCAGCTGCTCCGCAGCACGTGGGATCTTTCCAGGCCAGGGATCGAAACGGCACCCCTTGCACTGCAAGTCGTTGTCCTTACCCACTGGACCACCAGGGAAGCCCCAGGTCCGTTTTTTAACCCCAATCCTCCCAGCACATTATTATAGTCCAAACAGTAACAAGAAAATACTTTTATGTTGAAGGAATGAAAAAAGCAGATCATGTTCATTCTGATAGATTTACAATAAATAGGACAAAAAATTAGACTTGTATATTCATGTTTGAGGTGCAGAGCCATGTCGACTGTTGAATCTGTGAAATAGTTTTTTAATATAATGATAACCCATATTGAAATAGAAATTAGCTCTAGAAAAACGTAAAGAAATACTATAAAGGAAAAGATCACCAATAGTGATCTGCATTTCCCTAAGGAGAGGACCAATGGTATTTGTTTTCTTTCTTACATTTTTATTGTATGTGTGTGCACACATGCTTTAGTTCATCTGGTTTAACTCAATTTATTAACGTGTGTTCACCACTGACTTGGCTCTGGGGACACCAGGGTTTATGAGCATCAGAAAGCTTATCATCTCATGGTGAAAATAGGACTCAGATGCTTTCAGAAGATACCTTGGTGTTTTATTAAATTGGAATTTACTAATTTTATTGATTTTATTTATTTATTTTTATGTATTTCTTTTCATCTGGCTTTATTCTTTGGCCTGTGTTGGCCTCCCATTGCAGTGGCCTCTCTCACTTGAGAGCACTGGCTCGTCATTGGACACACCGATCCAGCCACTCTGAGGCATGCCTTGTGCTTCAAGGCAGGCTCTTTACCAACTGGACCACCAGGGAAGCCCTTAAGTCAAAATCTTTTTTTTTTTTTTAAGGGAAAGTCTTCTGCATAAATACCACTCACCAAAAACAAAGTCTTAATATGAGCTGGTCTACAAAGGCCCAGAATCACAGGATTTTGAGAACCTGGCTTTTGGAATAAGCTAATACAACGAACATGGATAATCTGATGTCCCATGAGGGATCAAGTCTAACACGGATGATGTTATAATCCTTTAGCCTCTAGGAATCTGTGTTAAATCTATCTCAATTGTAAAATGACTAGATGACCTGATCTACCACCTGGTGGCCCTTCTGCCTAGAATACCTTTTTTTTCTTATTTTCCCAGAAAGCATTTTTTCCCAGGTCCCCTCCTCATCCTCCATGTTCACAGGGCTATGTCATTTCTTTTATTATAATCACACATTTACTTTCTGCGTTTCCCATTAAGTTTTTGACAATAGAAGGCATATCTTTATTTTTATATCTTTATTTCAGTGGTAGGTGAATGGGTACATACTATGCATCTACTAAATGTTTACTGAAGAAATTGGAAGGCAAGACAGAAGGCATTTTTTTCTGTTTTTATATTGGAAAGATTAGTCATAGTTATAAAATAGCATCTTGAGAAGGCAATGACAATCATTTCCTAACATTCTCAGAGGAAAGAACTCAACCAGAACATCACAGAAACAACAACAAAACAACCATCTCAATGTCCCCCTAAACCAAGCAGAGATGAATCTAACCTGTGTTGATATCACTGGAAAACTCATCTGTCAGAGGCTTCTGGTTTAGATTAAGGAAATACACTAAGAGAAACAAAGAGTTTTAGGCCCAATTCTGCCCAATTCTGTGCTGTCCTTTGGATAAGTCATTACATATTTTAGTCTCTTCCTGGTTAATGTCTCTCTCTCTCCACCTGAAGTCACAGTTAACTGGGGCCCTTCCTAGCCACTTCCACAAATGTCCTGAAGATGGGCTGTAAATACCCAGTCGAAAAGCCTAAGATTCTGATCTAGTTTAGTGATGAGGTGAAGTCAGGGATGGAGGCTGATTTCTCTCTAAGCTATAGAGGTATTCAGGATCAGTCCAGGAGTTGGGAATGTGTCTGTTCCTAAGTGAGTTTTTTGTTGCTTAAACAGTTTCACTGAGATGAGGACTGCTTGGTGAGATGAGCCCTCTTCCCACGTCTGTGTCCGTTTTGAGTGGGGGTTTTGAAGCATGTACCTATGCTGACATTTGTGACGCATGTACCTGTTAGGTCATCTGTGGGCCAGGACCCCAGCTGGCACTCCCTGCAGGTGTATTCATCAAAGGCATTGCAAGGGGTGCAGGTCCAATAGCAGCTGACTTCTCCCTTCTGGATCACCTAAGACAAATAGTGAAAATTTTATTTTATTCATGTAGATCAAAGTACACAAACCTTTTACTGAAATGTACTGTTTTCCAAAGCAGAATGGGGCTTTCGCATGAATTATTTAAAAAGTTTTTGGATAAGCAGGATGAATATTGGTATTCTCCTAATGAAAGGAACAGGCTGAGTGGAAGCCATCAGTCCAGCATCCTTTGAAAGTTGGCTGGAGACAGGGTCAAGGATGAAATGAAGTGCAAATCTCTGAATAATTATCTTTAGATACCTGTATGAATGAAGTGTCTGTGTTTCTGCTCAACATGTATGTACATATACATTTCCATATGTGTGTATGTAACTAAAATTTTCCCAGAGTTTGTGCCTCCCTGTTTCAAAGAAAGGATTTTTGTCCATTCATCTGCCGATGGACATCTACGTTGCTTCCATGTTCTCGCTATTGTACATAGTGCTGCACTGACCAATGGGGTGCATGTGTCTTTTCCCATTTTGGTTTCCTCAGGGTATAATGCCTCATAGTGGGACTGCTGTGTCATATGGTGGTTTTATTCCTAATTTTTAAAGGAACCTCCATACTGTCTTCCACAGAGGCTTTATCAGTTTACATTCCCACCAACAGTGCAAGAGGGCTCCCCCTTTCTCCACACCCTCTCCAGCATGTATTGTGTGGGCCTCCCATTGCAGTGGCCTCTCCTGTAGCGGAGCACTGGCTCTGGGCACGTGCGCTCCAGAGCGCTGGCTCATCATTGGACACACCAGTCCAGTCACTCTGCAGCATGTGGGATCTTCCCAGGCCAGGGATCAAACCTGCACCCCTTGCAGTGTAAGGCAGACTCTTTACCCACTGGACCACCAGAGAAGCCCTCCAGAATTTATTGTTTGTAGACTTTTTGAGGATGGCCATCCTGACTGGTGTGAGGGGTCATCTCATGCCAGTGTAGTTTTCATTTTCATTTGTCTAATATGAACGCTGTTGTGCATCTCTTTCTGTGTTTGTTAGCAACCTGTAAGTCTTCTCTGGATAAATGTCTGGTTATGTCTCTTTTCTACTTTTTGATTGGATTGTTTGTTTTTCTGGTAGTGAGTTTTTGGAGCTGCTTGTCTATTTTGGAAATTAATCCTCTGTCAGTTGTTTCCTTTGCTATTATTTCCTCCCTTTCTGAGATTTGTCTTTTCACCTTGTTTAGAGCTTCCTTTCCTGTGCAAAAGCGTTCAAGTTTCATTAGGCCCCACTTGTTTATTTTTGGTTTTATTTCCATTACTCTAGGAGGTGTGTCACAGAGGATCTTGCTTTCACTTTTACCATTGAGTGTTCTATGTATGTTTTCCTCTAAGAATTGTATAACTTCTGGTCTTAGCTCTCTGGGTTTACTTTTGGCTTCTCTCTATTAGTTGAATAATTGTTAGCAAAATACAAACAATTTTGTGGTATGTCCAAGTTAAAAATATATCTATATTGATAAAAAAATGATTAGCAATTTGTTTTGAGTTCAAAGACCTAAGATTTTTTTTTTTCTTGCAGATCATGCTTTGGACTTGTTCTAGTAAAAATCCAGTTGACCAATTCAGCCTATTCCTTCCTATTCTATGGTTTTGATTTGCTTGGGATAAAGATGGATAAAGTCACTGAGACAATTCTATTCCTCTTCATCTGTTTGATTTTTTTAAGGCAATGGAAAATCATTGAAATAATTTTAAAGCTGAAAGAATTCCAGATGCTATTCTTTAGAAGTGGATGTCTTGGTTTCATTTAGCATGCTAATGTGTTACAGTAAACTTATGAGGCTCAAGGTCTACTGGAAGTCGAAACTTCTACCATCTTGGACTTAGTTGGTTCTAAGAAGTTTATCGTGTCATTCTTGTGGAGGTCTATGTGCAGGTTGGAAAAGAATTTCCAGGGGGAGTGGAGCTAAGATGGCTGCATAGAAGGACGTGCACTCATCTCTCCTGCAAAATTGCCTTAATTGCAACAAGTTCTTGAAAAACCAGCGACAGGAGGAGGTTGGATCTGATCACAAAAAAGATACCCCACATCGAAGAACAGAGGAGAAGCCACATCAAGGCTGTAGGAAGGGCGTAATTGCACTTTTAAAAGTCAAACCTCACACCCGCCAGAAAGGCTGGGTGGGGGCTGGATCAAGACCCAGGAAAGGAGCGGTGACACTCACAAATAGCCGAGCTGATTGGATTGTTTGTTTTTCTGGTAGTGAGTTTTTGGAGCTGCTTGTCTATTTTGGAAATTAATCCTCTGTCAGTTGTTTCCTTTGCTATTATTTCCTCCCTTTCTGAGATTTGTCTTTTCACCTTGTTTAGAGCTTCCTTTCCTGTGCAAAAGCGTTCAAGTTTCATTAGGCCCCACTTGTTTATTTTTGGTTTTATTTCCATTACTCTAGGAGGTGTGTCACAGAGGATCTTGCTTTCACTTTTACCATTGAGTGTTCTATGTATGTTTTCCTCTAAGAATTGTATAACTTCTGGTCTTAGCTCTCTGGGTTTACTTTTGGCTTCTCTCTATTAGTTGAATAATTGTTAGCAAAATACAAACAATTTTGTGGTATGTCCAAGTTAAAAATATATCTATATTGATAAAAAAATGATTAGCAATTTGTTTTGAGTTCAAAGACCTAAGATTTTTTTTCTTGCAGATCATGCTTTGGACTTGTTCTAGTAAAAATCCAGTTGACCAATTCAGCCTATTCCTTCCTATTCTATGGTTTTGATTTGCTTGGGATAAAGATGGATAAAGTCACTGAGACAATTCTATTCCTCTTCATCTGTTTGATTTTTTTAAGGCAATGGAAAATCATTGAAATAATTTTAAAGCTGAAAGAATTCCAGATGCTATTCTTTAGAAGTGGATGTCTTGGTTTCATTTAGCATGCTAATGTGTTACAGTAAACTTATGAGGCTCAAGGTCTACTGGAAGTCGAAACTTCTACCATCTTGGACTTAGTTGGTTCTAAGAAGTTTATCGTGTCATTCTTGTGGAGGTCTATGTGCAGGTTGGAAAAGAATTTCCAGGGGGAGTGGAGCTAAGATGGCTGCATAGAAGGACGTGCACTCATCTCTCCTGCAAAATTGCCTTAATTGCAACAAGTTCTTGAAAAACCAGCGACAGGAGGAGGTTGGATCTGATCACAAAAAAGATACCCCACATCGAAGAACAGAGGAGAAGCCACATCAAGGCTGTAGGAAGGGCGTAATTGCACTTTTAAAAGTCAAACCTCACACCCGCCAGAAAGGCTGGGTGGGCCAAAGAGGCAAAGCCTGTTACAGATCAAGACCCAGGAAAGGAGCGGTGACACTCACAAGGGACTGAGCCAGAGCTGATTTGGAGGGTCCCAGTGCCGCCTTGAACTAGAAGTGCCCTTGAGCAGTCCTCAGAAGTATGGCACTGAGTTCCCTGTGGAGGAGGTTACCATTAACCCGATCATAGAGCTGCCGAGGAGGACTGGAAACTCTGTGTGCACTGTGATCCAGGAGAGGGGGATAGCGATCCTGCACGAGACTGAGCCAGACTCACCTCTGGGTAATCTGACGTCTCCTGCGGTGGCAGTGTACGATGGTGGCCTGCAGCAGGGTCCGGGTCACTGCGGAAGTGTTTCCCATAGAGAGTGTGGGAATAAATACTTTGTGTGAGAAATGCCATTTTCCCTACTGTAAAGAGAGAGATGCCATTTTCCCTACTGTAGTTTGGCTGCTGGTCAAACTATAGGGCTGCTGGTCAAGCTACAGGGAGGGAATTTAGCTCCACCCAGCAAGAAAAACGATTTGGATTAAGAAACTCCCAGGGCCAGCCTGGGCGGGCCTTTTAGTTCTGGAACAGGCTGAAAGAAACAAGCAGTCAAAGAGGTCTTCAGATCCAACCACTGCCAGAGGCAAGAAAAAGACTGATAATTCCTGAATAGCCAGCAAGAGACAGAAGAACATAAACACTATTTTCACGTTTTGTCTGAAGCTGGAGTTACTGCTGGATTTTTTAAATGTCATTTTATTCTTTATTCTTTTTTATTGCTTTTTTCTGTATTGTTTTGTTTCAATTGTTTTTTCTCCCTTTTTTCCAAACCCACTCATTGCTCCCCCATTTTTGGAGTGTGTGTGTGTGTGTGTGTGTGTGTGTGTTTGTGTGTTTATTTCCTCCATTGAACTCTATTGAAGCTACTAATCTTATCAGTAAGACTGAATATATTCAAGTTTACATAATTTTTTTCTTTTTCCTTTTAAACCACACATTTTATTTTGGTATAAACTTCTGGTTTCCCATCGGACTTTTAAGGTTCTGTGGGGGTTTTGTTTGTTTTTATAGTTTTTGCTTTGTTTTTCTATATTTTTATATATACTTATCTATGTTTTAATTTAAAAATGTTTTTATTTGTACTACTACTTCCTCTATAATTCTTTGCTTTCCCTGATGCTCCTTTCCTATAGCACTAAGCTCTAATACATACAAATCTTTATCTCCCTGTATTTAGCTTTGAAGTATTATTCTATATTTCTCTTGTATCCTCCCTTTCTCCTTTTCCCTTTTCCCACCATATTTCTTAGTCTGTTCTGTCCTCATTGCCTTATCCCCAATGAGGACCCTGCTTTAGCATTATTCTCCAATTGGTGCTCTACTTAGTTTGGTTATTAACTGGTGGATATCATTCTTGGTTTTCTCTATTCGCCGTGCTAACGTATTGTACTGTATTTTTGGTTGGAATGCTTGGGTTATGTTACAGCTGTATATGTTTGTGTGCATAATTCAATACGCTAGATAGTATTTGCATAATATGTTAATTGCCATTTGTCAAAAGTATACCTTCTGTTTCTCACTTGCATATATATGTTTTGATATCATTTAATGCCATAACAAACCAGCCGTGAAATCTTCACTCCCTGGTCAGGCAACAAGCCCCGGGGCTTTAGGAGGAGCACTGACTCCAAAACTCTACAATACTAGAGAACACCTAACACAAGAGAATAGTATACAAGTGAGAATTACAGCAAAGGTAATCACTTGTATGCAATTCCTGAATAGCCAGCAAGAGACAGAAGAACATAAACACTATTTTCACGTTTTGTCTGAAGCTGGAGTTACTGCTGGATTTTTTAAATGTCATTTTATTCTTTATTCTTTTTTATTGCTTTTTTCTGTATTGTTTTGTTTCAATTGTTTTTTCTCCCTTTTTTCCAAACCCACTCATTGCTCCCCCATTTTTGGAGTGTGTGTGTGTGTGTGTGTGTGTGTGTGTTTGTGTGTTTATTTCCTCCATTGAACTCTATTGAAGCTACTAATCTTATCAGTAAGACTGAATATATTCAAGTTTACATAATTTTTTTCTTTTTCCTTTTAAACCACACATTTTATTTTGGTATAAACTTCTGGTTTCCCATCGGACTTTTAAGGTTCTGTGGGGGTTTTGTTTGTTTTTATAGTTTTTGCTTTGTTTTTCTATATTTTTATATATACTTATCTATGTTTTAATTTAAAAATGTTTTTATTTGTACTACTACTTCCTCTATAATTCTTTGCTTTCCCTGATGCTCCTTTCCTATAGCACTAAGCTCTAATACATACAAATCTTTATCTCCCTGTATTTAGCTTTGAAGTATTATTCTATATTTCTCTTGTATCCTCCCTTTCTCCTTTTCCCTTTTCCCACCATATTTCTTAGTCTGTTCTGTCCTCATTGCCTTATCCCCAATGAGGACCCTGCTTTAGCATTATTCTCCAATTGGTGCTCTACTTAGTTTGGTTATTAACTGGTGGATATCATTCTTGGTTTTCTCTATTCGCCGTGCTAACGTATTGTACTGTATTTTTGGTTGGAATGCTTGGGTTATGTTACAGCTGTATATGTTTGTGTGCATAATTCAATACGCTAGATAGTATTTGCATAATATGTTAATTGCCATTTGTCAAAAGTATACCTTCTGTTTCTCACTTGCATATATATGTTTTGATATCATTTAATGCCATAACAAACCAGCCGTGAAATCTTCACTCCCTGGTCAGGCAACAAGCCCCGGGGCTTTAGGGAGGGAGCACTGACTCCAAAACTCTACAATACTAGAGAACACCTAACACAAGAGAATAGTATACAAGTGAGAATTACAGCAAAGGTAATCACTTGTATGCAAGTCCTGACATAAGCCAACCACCAGCATCACCCAGAATAAGAAGCTGCATCCAAACAACAAACACCGACAGACGTGACTCAAAGTCTGCGAAAAGGAAATCCCAAACAGAGTTAGTTAAAAAATTAATAATAACAATGAAATGGCAGAGAAATACCACACAAGTGAAGGAACAGTCTACAAGCACACAAGATCAAATTAATGAAGAGGATTTGGACAAACTTTCTGAAAGTGATTTCAGAAGAATGATAGTAAAGATGATCAAAGACACTGAAAACAGAATGTTAGAGAAATTGCAAGACACAACTAACACACTGAATAAAGAAATACAAGAACTTACAAAAAAACTAACAGAGACAAACAACTCAATTGCTGAAATTAAAAACACTGTAGAAGGAATCAAGAGCAGAGTATCTCAGAGAGATGACTGGAGAAGTGAGCTGGAAGATAGAATGGTGAAAGTAACTGCTGAAAAACAGAATCAAGCTTAAAGAATGAAAAGAGCAGAGGATAGCCTCAGAGACCTCTGGGGTAATATCAAACGCACTGATATTCAAATTATAGGGGTTCCAGAAGAATAAGATATAAAGAAAGGCTATGAGAAAATTTTTTGAAGAGATTCTAGTTGAAAATCTCCCCAACATGGGAAAAGAAGTAGTCAGTCAAGTCCAAGAAGCACAAAGAGTACCATACAGAATCAATCCGAGAAGAAACACACCAAGACACATATTAATGAAGGTAACACAAATGAAACACAAGGAAAGAATTCTCAAAGCAATAAGGGAAAAGCAACTACTGACACACAAGGGAAAGCCCATACATTGCCATTCCCTTCTGACCTGCAGAGTTTCTGTTGAAAGATCAGCCCAAACAGCTGATCTTTCAACAGAAACTCTGCAGGTCAGAAGGGAATGGCAGGACACATTTAAACAGCTAAAAGAGAATTATCTGCAAGCAAGAATCCTCTACCCTGCAAGAATCTCCTTCAAAATTGATGGAGAAATCAAAAACTATACAGATAAGTAAAAATTAAAAGAATTTAGTCACACCAAATCAGCCTTACAGCAAGTGTTAAAGGGACTTATATAGACAATAAGTATAAAAGGAGAAGATCCACGAAACAAACCCATCATAACATCTAAGAAGATGACGATAGGATCATTTGTATCAATAATTACTTTGAATGTAAATGGACTAAATGCCCCAACCAAGAGACACAGGCTGGCTGAATAGATTCAAAAACACGACCCATACATATGCTGCTTACAGGAAACTCATTTCAGACCTAGAGACACTCATGGACTGAAAGTGAGAGGATGGAAAAAGATATTCCATGAAAATGGAAATCAAAAGAAAGCTGGAGTAGCAATCCTCATATCAGACAAAATACACCTCAAAATAAAGAAATTAGAAGAGACAAGGCAGGACACTACATAATGATCAAGGGATCCATCCAAGAGGAAGACATAACAATCATAAATATCTATGCACCCAACACAGGAGCACCCCAATACATAAGACAAACACTTTCAGACATAAAAGAAGACTTCGACACTAACACTATCATAGTAGGAGACTTTAACACTCCTCTCACACCAACGGACAGATCATTCAAACAGAAAATTAATAAAGAAACACAAGCCTTAAATGACACACTAGAAGAAATGGACCTCATTGATATCTTTAGGACTTTCCATCCAAAAGCAGAAGAATACACGTTCTTCTCAAGTGCTCACGGAACATTCTCCAGGATAGACCACATCTTGGGCCACAAATCAAACCTCAGTCAATTCAAGAAAACTGAAATTCTATCAACCATCTTCTCAGACCACAATGCAATGAGACTAGAGATCAACTACAAGGAAAAAACCCGCTGAAAACACAAGCACATGGAGATGCAAGAACACATACCTAAAAAACCAACTGATTACTGAGGAAATCAAAGGAGAAATTTAAAAATTTCTAGAAGAAAATGACAATGAACACACGACAGTGCAAAACCTATGGGATACTGCAAAAGCAGTTCTAAGAGGGAAGTTTATAGCAATTCAATCCCACCTCAAGAAACTAGTAAAATCTCAAGCAGATGACCTAACCTTATGCTTAAAACAACTGGAGAAAGAAGAATAAAAACACCCCAAAACCAGCAGAAGAAGGGAAATCATACAGATCAGAGCAGAAATAAATGAGAAAGAAACGAAAGAAACAATAGTAAAGATAAAACAAAAAGCTGATTCTTCGAAAAGGTACATAAAATCGACAAACCACTGACCAGACGAATCAAGAAAAAAAGACAGAAAAACCAGATCAACAAAATCAAAAGTGAAAAACGAGAGATTACAACAGATAATGCAGAAATCCAAAGGATTCTAAGAGACTATTATGAACAACTCTATGGCAACAAACTGGACAATCTGGAAGAAATGGACAATTTCTTAGAGAAGATTAATCTCCCAAGACTCAACCAGGAAGAAATAGAAACTATGAACAACCTAATCACAAGCTAAGAAATTGACTTTGTGATAAAAAATCTACCCAAACATAAAAGCCCAGGGCCAGATGGTTTCATAGGAGAATTCTAACAAACATTTAAAGAAGAGCGAATGCCTGTCCTTCTAAAACTCTTTCAAAAAATTGCACAGGAAGGAACACTTCCAAACACATTCTACAAGACCACCATCACCCTTATACCAAAGCCAGGCAAAGACAACACAAAAAAAGAAAATTATAGGCCAATTTCACTGATGAATCTAGATGCCAAAATCCTCAAGAAAATCCTAGCAAACGGAAATCAACAACACATCAAAAAGCTCATACACAATGATCAAGTCGGATTCATCCCAGGCATGCAAGGATTCTTCAATATCTGCAAATCAATCAGTGTGATACACCATATCAACAAATCGAAAGACAAAAATCACAGGATCATCTCAATAGATGCAGAAAAAGCCTTTGACAAAGTACAACAACCATTTATGATCAAAACTCTTCAAATATGGGCATAGAATGAACCTATCTCAACATAGTGAAAGCCATATATGAGAAGCCCACAGCGAACATTATCCTCAATGGTGAAAAACTCAAAGCATTTCCTCTAAGATCAGGAACAAGACAGGGGTGTCCACTTTCACCACTAGTATTCAACATAGTCCTGGAAATTCTAACAGCAATAAGAGAAGAGAGAGAAATCAAAGGAATCCAGATTGGAAAGGAAGAAGTCAAGCCCTCTCTTTTTGCAGATGACATGATATTACACATAGAGAATCCAAAAGACACTACTACAAAACTACTAGTGCTAATCAGCGAATTCAGCAAAGTCGCAGGATATAAAATCAATATACAGAAATCACTGGCATTCCTGTACACAAACAATAAAAAATCAGAAAATGAAATCAAAGAGGCAATCCCCTTCACCATTGCAACCAAAAGAATCAAATATCTAGGAATAAACCTGCCCAAAGAAACAAAAGAATTGTACACAGAAAATTACAAGACACTCATGAGAGACATTAAAGAAGACTTAAACAGATGGAGAGATATTCCATGTTCCTGGATTGGAAGAACCAATATTGTGAAAATGACCATACTTCCAAATATCATCTACAGATTCAATGCAGTACCTATTCAACTACCACTGACATTTTTCACAGAACTAGACCAAAGAATGACAGTTCATATGGAAACACAGAAGACCTCGAATAGCCAAAGCAATCCTGAGGAAGAAAAATGGAGTTGGAGGGATCAGCCTCCCTAACTTCAGACTCTACTACAAAGCAACAGTTATCAAGACAGTATGGTACTGGCACAAAAACAGAACTATAGATCAATGGAACAAGATTGAGAACCCAGAGATCAACCCACGCACCTATGGGTACCTTATTTTTGATAAAGGAGGAGAAACTATAAAATGGGACAAAGACAGCCTCTTCAACAAGTGGTGCTGGGAGAATTGGACAGCTACATGCAAAAAATGAAATTGGAACACTCCCTGACACCACACACTAAGATCAACTCAAAATGGATTAAAGACCTCAATGTAAGACCAGAAACCATCAAGCTCTTAGAGGAGAATATAGGCAAAACCCTCAAGGACATCAATCAAAGCAAGATCTTCTCTGACCCACCAACTAAAATAGCAGAACTGAAAAGAAAAATGAACATATGGGACCTTATGAAACTTAAAAGCTTTTGTACAGCAAAAGAAATTACAAAAAAGTTCAACAGACACCCCACAGAGTGGGAGAAAATCATAGCAAATGAAACAACAGACAAGGAATTAATCTCCAAAATCTACAAGCAACTCAGACAAAACTCAGCACAGGGAAAATGAGCAGCCCAATCAAAAAATGGGAAAAAGATCTAAAGAGACGCCTCTCCAAAGAGGACATACAAATGGCCCAAAAATACATGAAACGATGCTCAACCTCGCTTATTATGAGAGAAATGCAAATTAAAACCACAATGAGATACCACCTCACACCTGTCAGAATGGCCATCATCAACAAATCGACAGACAACAAATGCTGGAGAGGGTGTGGAGAAAAGGGAACCCTCTTGCATTGCTGGTGGGAATGTCAATTGATACAACCTCTATGGAAGACAATATGGAGATTCCTTAAAAAACTAAAAATAGAAGCACCCTATGACCCAGCAATCCCACTATTAGGCCTATATCCTGATGAAATCAAAAATGAGAGAGGCACCTGTACCCCAATGTTCATTGCAGCTCTCTATACAATAGCCAGAACATGGAAGCAACCTAGATGTCCATCGACAAATGAATGCATCCAGATGCTCTGGTACATATATACAATGGAATACTACTCAGCTGTTAAAAGAAATGCAGAAGACTCAGTCCTAATGAGGTGGCTGGCTCTAGAACCTATCATAAAAAGTGAAGTAAGTCAAAAAGAGAAAGACAAGTATAGTATACTAACTCATATATATGGGATCTAGTAAGATGGTCATGATAACACACGCAGTGAACTCATGAAAAAACAGAGAATAGACATAAAGACATTGTGGAGACCGAACAGTGGGAGGGAGTAACATGGAAACCTATACTGTCATGTGTAGAAAAGATAGCTATTGTCATTGTGCTAGGGGAATAGGAGTACCTACAACCACTTGGAGCGATGTTCTGGAGGGATGGGAGGGGGGGAACTGGGTGGGGGGAGGGTCAAGGGATATGCATATGAATGATCTGGGAACATATATGTACAAAAATAAATAAATAAAAAATTTAAAAAAAAAGAATGAAATATCTAGGAATAAACCTACTCAAAGTAACAAAAGAACTGTACCCTGAAAATTACAAGACACACACGAGAGACATTAAAGAAGACTTAAACAGATGGAGAGATATTCCATGTTCCTGGGTCAGAAGAATCAATATTGTGAAAATGACCATACTACCAAATGTCATCTATAGATTCAATGTGATCCCGATCAAACTACTAATGACATTCTTCACAGAACTAGACTGAAGAATAACACAGTTCATATGGAAACACAAAAGACCTCGAATAGCCAAAGCAATCCTGAGGAAGAAGAATGGAGCTGGAGGGATCAGCCTCCCCAACTTCAGACTCTACTACAAAACAATAGTCCTCAAGACAGTATGATACTGACACAAAAACAGAACTATAGACCAATGGAACAAGATTGAGAACCCAGAGATCAACCCACGCACCTATGGGTACCTTATTTTTGACAAAGGAGGAGAAAGTATAAAATGGGACAAAGACATCCTCTTCAACAAATGGTGCTGGGAAAATTGGACAGCTACATGCAAAACAAAGAAGTTGGAACATTCCCTAACACCATGCACAAAGATCATCACAAAATGGATTGAAGACCTAAATGTAAGACCAGAAACCATCAAGCTCTTAGAGGAAAAAAATATAGCCCCAAACATGGAGATACCATACTCAGCTGTTAAAAGAAATGCTGAAGACTCAGTCTTAATGAGGTGGCTGGCTCTAGAACCTATCATAAAAGGTGAAGTAAGTCAAAAAGAGAAAGACAAGTATAGTATACTAACTCATATATATGGGATCTAGTAAGATGGCCATGATAACACACGCAGTGAACTCATGAAAAAACAGAGAATAGACATAAAGACACTGTGGAGACCGAACAGTGGGAGGGAGTAACATGGAAACCTATACTGTCATGTGTAGAAAAGATAGCTATTGTCATTGTGCTAGGGGAATAGGAGTACCTACAACCACTTGGAGCGATGTTCTGGAGGGATGGGAGGGGGGACTGGGTGGGGGGAGGGTCAAGGGATATGCATATGAATGATCTGGGAACATATATGTACAAAAATAAATAAATAAAAAATTTAAAAAAAAAGAATGAAATATCTAGGAATAAACCTACTCAAAGTAACAAAAGAACTGTACCCTGAAAATTACAAGACACACACGAGAGACATTAAAGAAGACTTAAACAGATGGAGAGATATTCCATGTTCCTGGGTCAGAAGAATCAATATTGTGAAAATGACCATACTACCAAATGTCATCTATAGATTCAATGTGATCCCGATCAAACTACTAATGACATTCTTCACAGAACTAGACTGAAGAATAACACAGTTCATATGGAAACACAAAAGACCTCGAATAGCCAAAGCAATCCTGAGGAAGAAGAATGGAGCTGGAGGGATCAGCCTCCCCAACTTCAGACTCTACTACAAAACAATAGTCCTCAAGACAGTATGATACTGACACAAAAACAGAACTATAGACCAATGGAACAAGATTGAGAACCCAGAGATCAACCCACGCACCTATGGGTACCTTATTTTTGACAAAGGAGGAGAAAGTATAAAATGGGACAAAGACATCCTCTTCAACAAATGGTGCTGGGAAAATTGGACAGCTACATGCAAAACAAAGAAGTTGGAACATTCCCTAACACCATGCACAAAGATCATCACAAAATGGATTGAAGACCTAAATGTAAGACCAGAAACCATCAAGCTCTTAGAGGAGAATATACGCAAAACCCTCAAGGACATCAATCAAAGCAAGATCTTCTCTGACCCACCTACTAGAATAGCAGATGTAAAAAGAAAAATGGACATGTGAGACCTCATGAAACTTAAAAGCTTTTGTACAGCAAAAGAAACTACAATAAAGATGAACGGACAACCCACAGAGTGGGAGAAAATCATAGCAAATGAAACAACAGACAAAGAATTAATCTCCCAAATCTACAAGCAACTCAGACAACTCAGCACCGGAAAAATGAACAACCCAATCAAAAAATGGGAAAAGGACCTAAACAGACACCTCTCCAAAGATGGCATACAGATGGACCCAAAACACATGAAACAATGCTCAATTTCGCTTCTAATTAGAGAAATGCAAATCAAAACTACAATGAGATATCACCTCACACCCGTCAGAATGGCCATCATCCACAAATTGACAGACAATAAATGCAGGCAAGGGTGCAGAGAAAATGGAACCCTCCTGCGTTGCTGGTGGGAATGCAGATTGATACAGCCTCTATGGAAGACACTATGGATATTTCTTTAAAAACCAAAAATAGAAGCACCATACGACCTAGCAATCCCACTCTTAGGCTTATATACTGATGAAATCAAATCTGAAAGAAGCCCCTGTACCCCAATGTTCATTGCAGCTCTCTATACAATAACTAGAACATGGAAGCAACCTAGATGCCCATCGATGAATGAATGGAACCATAATCTCTGGTACATATATACAATGGAATAATACACAGCTGTAAAGAGAAATGCAGAAGAATCAGCCTAATGAGGTGACTGGATCTAGAACGTATCAGAAAACGTGAAGCCAGTCAGAAAGAGAAGGACAAAGACAATATATTAACACATATATATGGAATCTAGTAGGATGGTGATGATGGCACATGCAGTGAAGTGACAGAAAGACAGACATGGTCAGTGGACATATGGACATTGTGGGGAAGGGAGAGAGTTTGGGAGCCATAAAGGAAGTAGCGTGAAGGCCTATACTATCATAAGTGAAGAAAATAGCTCTAGTCATTGCTCTGTGAAAAAAGGGGTTCCTTCAGGGGTTCTGTGTGATGTTTGGGAAGGGTGGGAGGGGGGACACACATATGACTAATCTGGGAGCATATGTATCTGTGAACAACCAAACTCTGTAAAAGTTAAAAGTAAAATAAAATTTTAAAAAGAAAAAAAAGAAATGGATGTCTGTTTTTTTGTTTTGTTTTGTTTTGTTTTTCATCACTGGTGCATGAATAGCCTATGTATATTGGAGGCAGCATTCATGAAACATTCCTATAAACAAGTAAAACTGTGATTAATAACTAGACACAGCAGTGATTACACTTCACATTCCTTGTCTTAGATTCTGACTCTGTTAATGACCTTTGATGCTAAAGTCTGGATATCTGCTAAGTGTCTAGGTCTTTTCTAGTGGCACCAGTAGTAAAGAATGTGCCTACTAATGCAGGAGATGCAACAGATATGGGTTAAGTCCCTGGGTGGGGAAGATCCCTTGAGGAGGAAATCGCAACCCAGTATTTGGGGCTCTTCTGGGTTTTCACTGCTGCTGCAGGCTCTTGTATATTCGCCGTGACTGGGGCTCCTCTCTAGTCGACGTGCAGAGAAAATGGAACCCTCCTGCGTTGCTGGTGGGAATGCAGATTGATACAGCCTCTATGGAAGACACTATGGATATTTCTTTAAAAACCAAAAATAGAAGCACCATACGACCTAGCAATCCCACTCTTAGGCTTATATACTGATGAAATCAAATCTGAAAGAAGCCCCTGTACCCCAATGTTCATTGCAGCTCTCTATACAATAACTAGAACATGGAAGCAACCTAGATGCCCATCGATGAATGAATGGAACCATAATCTCTGGTACATATATACAATGGAATAATACACAGCTGTAAAGAGAAATGCAGAAGAATCAGCCCTAATGAGGTGACTGGATCTAGAACGTATCAGAAAACGTGAAGCCAGTCAGAAAGAGAAGGACAAAGACAATATATTAACACATATATATGGAATCTAGTAGGATGGTGATGATGGCACATGCAGTGAAGTGACAGAAAGACAGACATGGTCAGTGGACATATGGACATTGTGGGGAAGGGAGAGAGTTTGGGAGCCATAAAGGAAGTAGCGTGAAGGCCTATACTATCATAAGTGAAGAAAATAGCTCTAGTCATTGCTCTGTGAAAAAAGGGGTTCCTTCAGGGGTTCTGTGTGATGTTTGGGAAGGGTGGGAGGGGGGACACACATATGACTAATCTGGGAGCATATGTATCTGTGAACAACCAAACTCTGTAAAAGTTAAAAGTAAAATAAAATTTTAAAAAGAAAAAAAAAAGAAATGGATGTCTGTTTTTTTGTTTTGTTTTGTTTTGTTTTTCATCACTGGTGCATGAATAGCCTATGTATATTGGAGGCAGCATTCATGAAACATTCCTATAAACAAGTAAAACTGTGATTAATAACTAGACACAGCAGTGATTACACTTCACATTCCTTGTCTTAGATTCTGACTCTGTTAATGACCTTTGATGCTAAAGTCTGGATATCTGCTAAGTGTTTAGGTCTTTTCTAGTGGCACCAGTAGTAAAGAATGTGCCTACTAATGCAGGAGATGCAACAGATATGGGTTAAGTCCCTGGGTGGGGAAGATCCCTTGGAGGAGGAAATCGCAACCCAGTATTTGGGGCTCTTCTGGGTTTTCACTGCTGCTGCAGGCTCTTGTATATTCGCCGTGACTGGGGGCTCCTCTCTAGTCGACGTGAGCAGGCTTCTGGATTTTGTGACTTCTCTTGTTGTGGAAGTCACCCTCTAGGGCACACGGGCTTCAGCATTTGTGGCCCATGTGCTCCATATTTGAGGCTCCGAGGCTCTATGGCACAGGCTCCATAGTTGTGGCTCACGGGCTTCATTGCTCCACAGCATGTGTGATCTGCCTGGATCAAGGATTGAACCCATATGTCCTGCATTGGCAGACGAACACTTCACCACTGAGCTACCAGGGAAGCCCCGGCTGTATATTTAATCTTTAGGTACTCAGATGATAATGAATTTGCTTGCAGTGCGGGAGACCTGGGTCCGAGCCCTGGGTTGGGAAGACCCCTTGGAGAAAGAAATGGCTCCTCACTCTAGTAGTCCTGCCTTGAGAATTTCATGGACCGAGCAACCTGGTGGGCTACATCCGTGGGATCGCAAAGAATCACACGACGGAGCAACTAACACTTCATTTTTGTATGTCAGCATCATGGACAAAATTATTCTCAGATCCTGGTTATGTAAAACTAAGTCCAACCTGTTCACTATGTTATCCAGAATTCTCCACAAATATGGCTTCAGTCTATCGTTGCAGCTTTCTCTTTCACAATAACCATTGAAAGCACTGTACTTAGGTGAGTCACTGTTATTCCAGAGCAATCAGACCACTTCTGTATTTCTCCCTCTATACAATGACTTCCCTTTGTCTCTCTTTTCATGGCTCAGTGTCTGACATTTTAATGAGAAGAAATGTGTTCCTCTCTTTTGTATGAATTTAGCTCCTTTTATTTTCTTTCATGAAGTCATCATATTATGCATGACATGACTCCTCTCTGCCCATGATGTTTTTCCTCATCTAGATTATAAATCTTCTGAGAACAAATATGTCTTACTTACTTTTGCCCCACTGATGTAAATTATTACATTAGAAGAGTTTGATAAATATTTGGTGTTACTTAGAAATTGATGTGATTTCCAACTGTGAACTATGTATTCACAGAAAGCATATTTTTTAAAGGCTTACAAGAGTAGACAGAGTGTTAGCATGATTCATCAATTGTTTCAGTCAGTCCTACTACTAAAACTGTTAAGGATTTTACTAGATATCTTAAGGAATTCATGAGAAAAGAATTGGAAAGGATGTTTTGACAGTAAAAGCTTGCAATGGAAAAGGCACACCAAATAGCTAAGCTTGCCGCAAACATTCAATGATAATGAATGCTTTTGAATAGACAGTCAAAAAATTAAAGAGAGACTCTATTTTACCTTAATCTGGCCTTTCTCACACTGTTCACTGCACACAGATCTGATGATGTGGCTTTTCTTGGACCCTACTTCATCATCATCCATTTTTAAGTCTCCATTGTCCCAGCTTCCAACAGTAATGTAATCAAAATAATCTTTTCCCATTTCCTTGAAACTCTATTTCATACCTTAGAAACAAGACTATATGAAATCTTTAGCTAACACATAAATATCCAGCTATGAAACGAGCCCTGGGTTGGGAAGACCCCTTGGAGAAAGAAATGGCTCCTCACTCTAGTAGTCCTGCCTTGAGAATTTCATGGACCGAGCAACCTGGTGGGCTACATCCGTGGGATCGCAAAGAATCACACGACGGAGCAACTAACACTTCATTTTTGTATGTCAGCATCATGGACAAAATTATTCTCAGATCCTGGTTATGTAAAACTAAGTCCAACCTGTTCACTATGTTATCCAGAATTCTCCACAAATATGGCTTCAGTCTATCGTTGCAGCTTTCTCTTTCACAATAACCATTGAAAGCACTGTACTTAGGTGAGTCACTGTTATTCCAGAGCAATCAGACCACTTCTGTATTTCTCCTCTATACAATGACTTCCCTTTGTCTCTCTTTTCATGGCTCAGTGTCTGACATTTTAATGAGAAGAAATGTGTTCCTCTCTTTTGTATGAATTTAGCTCCTTTTATTTTCTTTCATGAAGTCATCATATTATGCATGACATGACTCCTCTCTGCCCATGATGTTTTTCCTCATCTAGATTATAAATCTTCTGAGAACAAATATGTCTTACTTACTTTTGCCCCACTGATGTAAATTATTACATTAGAAGAGTTTGATAAATATTTGGTGTTACTTAGAAATTGATGTGATTTCCAACTGTGAACTATGTATTCACAGAAAGCATATTTTTTAAAGGCTTACAAGAGTAGACAGAGTGTTAGCATGATTCATCAATTGTTTCAGTCAGTCCTACTACTAAAACTGTTAAGGATTTTACTAGATATCTTAAGGAATTCATGAGAAAAGAATTGGAAAGGATGTTTTGACAGTAAAAGCTTGCAATGGAAAAGGCACACCAAATAGCTAAGCTTGCCGCAAACATTCAATGATAATGAATGCTTTTGAATAGACAGTCAAAAAATTAAAGAGAGACTCTATTTTACCTTAATCTGGCCTTTCTCACACTGTTCACTGCACACAGATCTGATGATGTGGCTTTTCTTGGACCCTACTTCATCATCATCCATTTTTAAGTCTCCATTGTCCCAGCTTCCAACAGTAATGTAATCAAAATAATCTTTTCCCATTTCCTTGAAACTCTATTTCATACCTTAGAAACAAGACTATATGAAATCTTTAGCTAACACATAAATATCCAGCTATGAAAAAACAATAGATTTCTGTCCTCCAAAATGTACCTACTGTCATATTAGTAACACTGGAATTATCCACAACAGTACACTGAGAATACCAAAAAGCATGTTTCACTTTGTCTACAGAGACCTGTTTTTTTTTTTTTTTTGAACTTTCAAGCTTTCCCCTGAAATAGAAAATAATTCATGTGAGAAGGTGACTTGACCTCAGCACAGTGAAAGACAGTCAGACAGTTTTGGAATAACTTCAAGAAGTTTCAACAAATACTTCTGAAAATGATAGCAAAGTTTTCATCTCTTCTCCAATAAAATGATACACCTTTTTTAAGAACCAAGTGAGAATTTTGGAAAATCTTTCATCTTAGCTTTAGCCATTGGGAATGTGAGGGCAATCTGGATGGAACCTGATGTTACCTTTCTTATTTTACCCCCTTTTCAATGGGTAAACTCATAGGATAAAGAGACTTTCAGAAATGATGTTTCAAATCATTCTGAAAATCCATAGCTTCTAAAGCACCTCATACAACAGCCAAATGCTAGAGGATACTAGTACTTTGTGACTTCTCAGCCTTTATCATCTCTTGTTCTTCTTTTGAGTGTGGGGATAGAAAGGTAAAGTGCAAAAGTTAATGTGATTATTTGTAAGATTTTATGTGCACACGTGCACACACATACACTCGTTTCCAGAGAAGCATTTCTGCAGTAATTTTCCAATCTGAGGACATCAAAGGAGCCATACCACGACTGTCAGTTCCTATCGACATACCTGTCAGTGTCTGGGGTGTACAGTATCTTCACAGAATCCCTTGTGCTTTTACTTGCCAGGACTTATGATGGTAGTTGGACTCTTGGAACCCCAGCTTGCCGCAAACATTCAATGATAATGAATGCTTTTGAATAGACAGTCAAAAAATTAAAGAGAGACTCTATTTTACCTTAATCTGGCCTTTCTCACACTGTTCACTGCACACAGATCTGATGATGTGGCTTTTCTTGGACCCTACTTCATCATCATCCATTTTTAAGTCTCCATTGTCCCAGCTTCCAACAGTAATGTAATCAAAATAATCTTTTCCCATTTCCTTGAAACTCTATTTCATACCTTAGAAACAAGACTATATGAAATCTTTAGCTAACACATAAATATCCAGCTATGAAAAAACAATAGATTTCTGTCCTCCAAAATGTACCTACTGTCATATTAGTAACACTGGAATTATCCACAACAGTACACTGAGAATACCAAAAAGCATGTTTCACTTTGTCTACAGAGACCTGTTTTTTTTTTTTTTTTGAACTTTCAAGCTTTCCCCTGAAATAGAAAATAATTCATGTGAGAAGGTGACTTGACCTCAGCACAGTGAAAGACAGTCAGACAGTTTTGGAATAACTTCAAGAAGTTTCAACAAATACTTCTGAAAATGATAGCAAAGTTTTCATCTCTTCTCCAATAAAATGATACACCTTTTTTAAGAACCAAGTGAGAATTTTGGAAAATCTTTCATCTTAGCTTTAGCCATTGGGAATGTGAGGGCAATCTGGATGGAACCTGATGTTACCTTTCTTATTTTACCCCTTATCAATGGGTAAACTCATAGGATAAAGAGACTTTCAGAAATGATGTTTCAAATCATTCTGAAAATCCATAGCTTCTAAAGCACCTCATACAACAGCCAAATGCTAGAGGATACTAGTACTTTGTGACTTCTCAGCCTTTATCATCTCTTGTTCTTCTTTTGAGTGTGGGGATAGAAAGGTAAAGTGCAAAAGTTAATGTGATTATTTGTAAGATTTTATGTGCACACGTGCACACACATACACTCGTTTCCAGAGAAGCATTTCTGCAGTAATTTTCCAATCTGAGGACATCAAAGGAGCCATACCACGACTGTCAGTTCCTATCGACATACCTGTCAGTGTCTGGGGTGTACAGTATCTTCACAGAATCCCTTGTGCTTTTACTTGCCAGGACTTATGATGGTAGTTGGACTCTTGGAAACACCTCCTCCAGCTTTCATGCTCAGTATATTTAACTCTCTGACAACTGACATGTATGGATAACTTTCCAGCTTTGGCGTTCAAGTGAGCACATCAGCACCCTCAGACCAGTGCTCAGTACAGAAATGCTAAGTACAAACCTCAGTCATTCTGTTTGGACCTACACTAAAATGAAACCATTTTGCTTTTACTTTCAATCACAGGTTTTAATGTGCTGTCTGTTTCAGAATACGAATTCTTCAGTTTGGTTAGCTGTTCAGTGGTTTAAGGGTTAGCCTACACTGTTGGAGTTTGAGTAACTGTGTAAATTCCACTTGTAGCATCTCATCTTCATCTAGCACTGTGGAAGTCCCAGGGAGTTTCGCAGGTCATAGAAGGGTTGCTTCTGGGATGCCGTTTTTGGGGGTGGGGGTGGGGGGGCAGACCATAGCATCTGTATTTTAAAATATTTTCCATAGTCTCCCAGCCACTCCCTTCTTTTTGTTGCTTAGGGCAGAGGGAGTGGCTGAGGACATGTTCATGGGCTGCAGGCCGCTTGGGGGAGTTGGATTGGAGGGGATGGTCCTTGCCTCTGGGCTGGGTTGGACAGTGGAAGGCTGGCTGTTGGAACTGCCAGAGTCTTGTCCCCTCCTCCAGCCCAGAGGTGTCCCCAATCTCACTCTGTTCCCAGGGAGCTTGACTGGTGATGGTCGCGATGTTTCCGGTACTTGGTTGATCGTCTGCAACAGATGTATTTGTGAATCCAGCTGCGGATTCTTCTAGCCACTCCCTTCCTTTTTGGGTTCTGGCCAGAGGAAGTGACTAAAGATCCCTTTTGGGCTCCGTGTCCTGGGCAGAGCCTCCTACCTCAGCATCATCCAAGGGGCATCTAGTTCGCTCTGGGGCTTTACCCATGGTGTTGCCTGGGGCCTTGGTACCTCCAGTGACTATGTTGTCTCTGATGCCAAGGGCATCCGGGCTATCTTGAGTGGTGCTGGTGCCGGGAGTGCCTTGGACACCGTTGAAGTTGCCACAGGTGATGCTGATGCGGCGTGTGCCTTGTACCTTGTCGCAGGTGGTGCTGCTGTCTTGGGGGCCTCAGACGTGGCTGCTGTGGACATCGTTGCCTTTGTGAGCTTGGGCATGGTCTGGGGTCCCGCTGCTGTCATAGGTGGTGGAGGTGCCACCGGTGGTGCTGGTGCAGTGGGGGCCTTGGGTGTCTTTGCCTTGGTGGGCATGGGCAGAGTCTGGGGACCCGCTGCTGTGGCGGGTGAAGACGTGGGTGCCTACAGCGTCTTGGATGCCACAGGCCCCGTGAGAGGTGCTGGTGACTCTGGTGCCTCCGGGGGCACAGTGGGTCGTGTGAGTGGCACAGATGCAGGGGGCGCTGCGGGTGGTGCGAGTGTCTCCCAAGTCATGTGCGCCTCTGGTATGGAAGTCCTGGAGGCTCTTGGGGTGGTGGGTAATGCTGGAGTCACTGGACTTGGGGATACTGCTGGCATCCCGGTTACCTGGGGCATCACTGGTGCCAGGAACGTTGTGGGGGCCTGCGGGGTCACCAGGGTTGTGGGCATGGCAGATGTGGTGGCTGTTGCTGGCATCTGGAGTAGTTCAGCTGCTGCAGCCATCGTCGGTCCCTCCAGAGTTGTGGGTGTCACAGGTGTTGTGGGCATTGAGGATGCTGTTGCTGCCCAGCAGGCCTCTAAATTCACAGGAGCTGCTACTAAAGAGAGAGTTTCCAGGGCCACCAGGAGAGACTATAATAGAGTGGATGTACCTTGCCTCTGGGCTGTGTTTGGCAGTGGTTGGCTGGCTGGTGGTGTGGTTGGGCGAATGCTTCTTCAGCCCCAAAGCCTTCTGTGAACAGCTCCAGGCCAGCAAGCACGAAGAATGCTCCATGCTTTCTGGAGGCTTCAGTTCATCCGTGTTCAGCCTAGAGGAAGTGTAGGGCCTCCCAGGAGTAAGCAAGTGTGGGAACGGCTTTGGGCTTGATGTTTGGGTGGTTTGGTGAGGGGAAGTGGAGGGTCTCCCTGGAATGATCCCAACCTTGGGTTTAATAGTGGGAATGGACACGAGGCTGCTAGCTCTGCCCAAGTCCAGTTCCCCCAGCTCAGTGACAACCCCATGCTCATGTTTTCAGGCTGTTGCAAGAGTGGCTTCTCCTTGCCAAAGGCTACCCACGGATGTTCCCATATGTCACTTACAGCAATTCTTTCAGCTGGGTCGAAGGTTAGCATTTATACTAACAAGGTCTTCACCTCGGTAGAGACATAACTGGGCATTGAGTACTCCCCCTTGGCACCTGCTTCCCTAGGTCTGAAAGACCTTTGCCAATGAAGGGGAAGGTCCCGGTTAAAATGTTGTAGAGCATCACCCCGAGGATCCAGACGTCTATTGGTGGCCCCAAATAGCTTCTCCCCGGAAAGATCTCAGGGGCTGCAAACAGTGGACCACCGCAAAATGTTGTCAGCTTCCAACCTGGATGGCAAAGCTTACTGAAACCGAAATCACATAGCTTTACATTGTTATTGCCGAGGAGAAAATTGTTGGGATTAATGTCCTTGTGCACCACCCTGGCCCGATGACAGTGCTGCAGTGCTGACAGGATCTGGCAGAACAGGCCCCAGGCTTGCCCCTTACACAAGGTGCTCTGGTCTAGCAGGAAGCTGTCGAGCCCCCTCCCCCCCAGAAGTACTCCATTATGAGTTACAGAGTCTCCTCTGTCTCCACCACTTCGAAAAGTTTCACTACATTGGGATGGTTTAGGAGTTTCATACTGATTACATCAACATATGGGTCCAGGACGTTGGGGAAGCTGTGATGTTGCTTGTTGATCACCTTGATGGTGACCATGGCCCCTGTGAGCAGGTTGAGAGCCTTTTTCACAGTCGCAAACTGACACTTGCCCAGGGTGTGAAGCAATTGGTAATGTCGGAGGTGAGCCCTCTCATTCCCTTGGAGGGCCATGATAGTCTGCCTCCCTAATTACACTCAATACTACCAACTGTACTCACAATGCTAACAACGCTCTACAACTATACTGAGGTGAACAACTATACTAATAGTGCTAATACAAACTATGCTAATAAACTATTACCTATATGATACCAATAACACTAACAGTGTTAATACAAATTATGCTAATAAACTATTACCTATATGATACCAATAATACTAACAGTGTTAATACAAATAAACTATTACGTATACTATACCAATGTAACTATACCAGAGGAAAAGACACATGAACTGTAGGTCCAGCTGTTAGGTCACCAAAGTTAGCTCCATGGGCGATAAGGACCAACAGTCAGTGCTCGGTTGGGCTTTTATAGAGAACCTTCTGGGTCATCACAATGATGTCCTGTGAGGTCAGAGCAAGGAATGGACCAATCAGGGCTGGGGATAAACCCCAGTGGCTTTCTCCCTTTTCAGGTTGAAGGCACCTTCACGCTTTGAGGAAAAACGTTCCCAAAGAGGATTTTTCTTGATATGCAGTGTTAGAGAACAGTATTTACTTTGTTAGAAATGAAAATCTGTAGGCTGCTTCAGCAGCCTTTTCATGTCTAGTTTGAAAACTGGTAATAATGTTAAAGACCTCTTCACATCTACCTCTGAAATATTCCTTTTCCTTAAACTCTGGTCTCAAAGTGAGGACTTAACCGACTTGATGATACTCTAGGAAGATGGTCCTAAGACACTGATGAGACACATTATGAATGTCTATGAAGCTGAGAGACAATGAGCCAGGAGGACCATGAGCAGGTTTCTCATCAGGAGCCTCAGAGGCCAGGTGACACGGGTCATTGTATTTAAAGTGTTGAAGGAATGAAGCTGTTCACCAAGAACCCTATGTTTAGCAGAGCTGTCATTTGAAAATGAGGGTGAGATTAGGACATTACCAGTTCATGAGAGCTGAGAGAGTTCTCAACCACCAGACCTGCCTCAGCAGGTAGTCCTTTGGGTTGGAGGATCCTTGAGAGTAACTCCAAGCCTTATGAAGCGAGAGCCTTTTTCACAGTCGCAAACTGACACTTGCCCAGGGTGTGAAGCAATTGGTAATGTCGGAGGTGAGCCCTCTCATTCCCTTGGAGGGCCATGATAGTCTGCCTCCCTAATTACACTCAATACTACCAACTGTACTCACAATGCTAACAACGCTCTACAACTATACTGAGGTGAACAACTATACTAATAGTGCTAATACAAACTATGCTAATAAACTATTACCTATATGATACCAATAACACTAACAGTGTTAATACAAATTATGCTAATAAACTATTACCTATATGATACCAATAATACTAACAGTGTTAATACAAATAAACTATTACGTATACTATACCAATGTAACTATACCAGAGGAAAAGACACATGAACTGTAGGTCCAGCTGTTAGGTCACCAAAGTTAGCTCCATGGGCGATAAGGACCAACAGTCAGTGCTCGGTTGGGCTTTTATAGAGAACCTTCTGGGTCATCACAATGATGTCCTGTGAGGTCAGAGCAAGGAATGGACCAATCAGGGCTGGGGATAAACCCCAGTGGCTTTCTCCCTTTTCAGGTTGAAGGCACCTTTATGTTTTGAGGAAAAACATTCCCAAAAAGGATTTTTCTTAATATGCAGTGTTGGAGAACAGTATTCACTTTGTTAGAAATGAAAATCTGTAGGCTGCTTCAGCAGCCTTTTCATGTCTAGTTTGAAAACTGGTAATAATGTTAAAGACCTCTTCATGTCTTCCCTTGAAATATTCCTTTTCCTTAAACTCTGGTCTCAAAGTGAGGACTTAACCGACTTGATGATACTCTAGGAAGATGGTCCTAAGACACTGATGAGACACATTATGAATGTCTATGAAGCTGAGAGACAATGAGCCAGGAGGACCATGAGCAGGTTTCTCATCAGGAGCCTCAGAGGCCAGGTGACACGGGTCATTGTATTTAAAGTGTTGAAGGAATGAAGCTGTTCACCAAGAACCCTATGTTTAGCAGAGCTGTCATTTGAAAATGAGGGAGAGATTAGGACATTCCCAGTCCATGAGAGTTGAGAGAGTTCTCAACCACCAGACCTGCCTCAGCAGGTAGTCCTTCAGGCTGGAGGATCCTTGAGAGTAACTCCAAGCCTTATGAAGCGAGAAAGCTCTCCGGTGAAGATCGGTATATGGTGGATCAGAAAAGCTAGTGCTCCACTGCTGTACTTACAGTGGATAGCCACCAAAGACCCACTTACTGCACAGCGCAGGGAACTCTGCTGAATATTATGAGGCAGGCTGGACAGGACAGGGGTTTGGGGGGAAACGGATATATGTATTTGTAGGACTGAGTCCCTTTGCTGTCCACTGGAAACCATCACAGCATTGTTAATCATCTCTATTCTATGATAAAACTCAAAGCTTTTTTAAAAAGAAAAGCTAGTACTATTGTAACTTTGGTTTATCGCTCCACATTTTGTTTCCAATTTGATTTGAGGCTAGTATGTAATAAACATACACAGACAAATATCCTCACCTGTTTTTAATACAGGGTTTTAATATGGCCGAAAAGCTGATTGGTCTCTAAGGTGAATGTAAGTATCAGACCTCAAGGACGGCACTTGGAAATTGTAGTGTCTTTGTCCTTCAATGTGAAGGTAAATCAGGGGGGAAGAAAAGCTGCCCTTTGACTACAGCAGCTCAGTACCAGAAGCTCCTAGACAGACTGATGTGAGGCAACAGCAATAAGAGCAGACTTCAATAAAAGAACTGAGGATGACTAGTAAAAGGTATACAGAATTTTCATAACTCACATTCCAAATCCTGCCTTGAATAATCTACTAAAAAATATCTGAGAAAACCTTTGAAGAAATGGGTAGGCACCTGTATTAGAACAGTCTGTGTGCACGCGTGCTAAGTTGCTTCAGTCATGTCCGACTCTGCGACTCTACAGAGTATACACTGCCAGCCTCCTCTGGACTGATGCCTGGCATGCTGCAGTCCACAGGGTCGCAAAGATTCGGACGGGACTGAGCAACTGAGCTAACTGACTCGCTTACTATAAAACAATCCTTCCTTCACTGTGGACTCAGGAACGGGATCAAACTGACCTGAATTGATCTGTTTCACACTTTCAAGAAGGTCTTCAAAGATTCTTTCATGCACGTAAGTTTCGCATCCACAGTGTAAATGAGAATGAAGTCCCAAGAAACGAATGAATTCCAATAAGATCTGATGCAGACAGTGTCAGCGTTTGAAGTTCTCATTTGTAGACAACTCGCAGACTTAGAGAGGCTTGCTTGGGATTGCTAACCCTACCATGGCACTTGAGAGTAACTCCAAGCCTTATGGAGCGAGAAAGCTCTCCGGTGAAGATCGGTATATGGTGGATCAGAAAAGCTAGTGCTCCACTGCTGTACTTACAGTGGATAGCCACCAAAGACCCACTTACTGCACAGCGCAGGGAACTCTGCTGAATATTATGAGGCAGGCTGGACAGGACAGGGGTTTGGGGGGAAACGGATATATGTATTTGTAGGACTGAGTCCCTTTGCTGTCCACCTGAAACCATCACAGCATTGTTAATCATCTATATTCTAGTATAAAACTAAAAGTTTATTTTAAAAAAGAAAAGCTAGTACTATTGTAACTTTGGTTTATCGCTTTATATTTTATTTCCAATTTGATTTGAGACTAGTGTGTAATAAACATACACACATAAATATCCTCACCTGTTTCTGATACTGCTGTTTGATATGGCCAAAAATCTGATTGGTCTCTAAGATGAATGTAAGTGTCAGACCTCAAGGACAGCACTTGGAAATTGTAGTGTCTTTGTTCTTCAATGTGTAGGTAAGTCAGTGTCAGGGCCCTTTGAATACAGCAACTCAGTACTAGAAGTTCCTAGACAGACTGATGTGAGGCAATAGCAATAAGAGCAGAGCTCGGTAAAAGAACAGAGGATGACTAGTAATAGGTATGCAGAAGTTTCAGAACTCACATTCCAAATCGTGCCTTGAATAATCTACTAAAAAATATCTGAGAAAACCTTTGAAGAAATGGGTAGGCGCCTGTATTAGAAGAGTCTGTGTGCATGCTTGCTAAATTGCTTCAGTCGTGTCCGACTCCGTGACTCTACAGAGCATATCCTGCCAGACTCCTCTGGACTGATGCCTGGCATGCTGCAGTCCACGGGGTCGCAAAGATTCAGACAGGACTGAGCCACTGATCTGACTGACTCGCTTACTATAAAACAATCCTTCCTTCACTGTGGACTCAGGAACGGGATCAAACTGACCTGAATTGATCTGTTTCACACTTTCAAGAAGGTCTTCAAAGATTCTTTCATGCACGTAAGTTTCGCATCCACAGTGTAAATGAGAATGAAGTCCCAAGAAACGAATGAATTCCAATAAGATCTGATGCAGACAGTGTCAGCGTTTGAAGTTCTCATTTGTAGACAACTCGCAGACTTAGAGAGGCTTGCTTGGGATTGCTAACCCTACCATGGCACTTGAGGTTTCCAGAATGAGCTCATTCTCGCTTCCACCTGGGTAGAGTGGAGTCTTACCTGGCTCAAGGCGGCAACTGCTAAGGCAGCGCGTTAAACTGGAAAACACTCTTTCCTACACTTTGAACTCAGAAACGGGAACAATGTGACTTGAAATGACCCGTTTCCCTCTTCCCAGAATGTCTGCAAAGATGGCTTCATCCGTGTAAGTTTTGCTACCACATTGTAATGCATAAAGAAGGCTTAGTAAACAACTGTTTTCCCGTGGGAGCAGAGTGCAGATAGAATCGGCATCAACATTTCTCTTAGGTGTCCAACTGTCTGAGTTAGAGAGGCTTGTTTGAGATTGCAATGCCAAACAGGGTACTTGAGGTTTCTCAAACATACTCATTATCGCATACTCCTGGGTGGAGCGGAGTCTGAATTGGCTCAATGAGGCGAATGCTATAGAAGAGTGTTCCCCAGGAAAACACTCTTTCCAACACTTTGGACTCAGAAACGGGAACAAGGTGAACTGAATTGACAAGTTTCCCACTTCCAAGAAGGTCCACAAAGATGCTTCATCAACCTAGGCTTCACTTCCATTGTATAAATTGGTACAATGACCCTGGAAATGAATGAATTCCCATGGAAGCAGAAGGCAGACAGTGTTGGCATCTGCATTTGTCACTTATGGACAATTTGCTGAGCTGTCTAGAGTCCTGTTTGGGATCCCAATTCTGAACAGGCTACTTGAGGTTTCTGGAATGAGTTCATTATCACTTTCACCTGGGTGGAGTGGAGTCTTCATTGGTTCCACGAGGGGAATGGTAAGTCAGTGCGTTAGAACGGGAAGCACTCTTTCCTAAACTTTGGACTCAGGAACGGGATCAACCTGATCTAAATTGACCTGTTTCACACTTCCAAGAAGGCCTTGAAAGATACTTTCATTCGCGTAAGTTTCACATCCACAGTGTAAATGAGAATGAAGTCCCAGGAAACGAATGGATTTCAATAAGATCTGATGCGGACAGTGTCAGCTTTCGAAGTTCTCATTTGTAGACAACTCGCAGACTTAGAGAGACTTGCTCAGGATTGTTGACCCCACCATGGCACTTGAGGTTTCTGGAATGAGCTCATTCTCGCTTCCACCTGGGTAGAGTGGAGTCTTACCTGGCTCAAGGCGGCGACTGCTAAGGCAGCGAGTCACACCAGAAAACTCTTCCTTCACTGTGCACTCAGGAACGGGAATCATGTGACCTCAGTTGACCTGTTTGACACTTCCAAGAAGGTCTACACAGATGCTTTCCTCCTTATAACTTTCTAATCCACCTTGTAAGTCTGAACGAAATCCAAGGAAATGAATGAATTCCCATGGGAGCAGAGTGTGTACAGTGTCAGCATATGCGTTTCTTTTTTCTGACCAGTTCGCTGAGTTGGAGAGGACTGTTGGTTATTCCGAAGCTTAACAGGGTACTTGAGCTTTCTGGAACGAGCTCATTATCGCTTATACTTGGGTGCAATGATGTCTTCATTGTCTCAACGGGGCGAATGCTAAGGCTTCGTTTCAGACCAGAAATCACACTTTCCTGCACTTTGGTCTCAGGAACGGGCACCATGGGTCCTCAATTGGCATGTCTCACACTTCCAAGAAGATCTACAATGATGTTTTCATTCACTTAAGTTTCACATCCACCTTGTAAGTCTGAACGAAATCCAAGGAAATGAATGAATTCCCATGGGAGCAGAGTGTGTACAGTGTCAGCATATGCGTTTCTTTTTTCTGACCAGTTCGCTGAGTTGGAGAGGACTGTTGGTTATTCCGAAGCTTAACAGGGTACTTGAGCTTTCTGGAACGAGCTCATTATCGCTTATACTTGGGTGCAATGATGTCTTCATTGTCTCAACGGGGCGAATGCTAAGGCTTCGTTTCAGACCAGAAATCACACTTTCCTGCACTTTGGACTCAGGAACGGGCTCCATGGGTCCTCAATTGGCATGTCTCACACTTCCAAGAAGATCTACAATGATGTTTTCATTCACTTAAGTTTCACATCCACATTGTAAATCAGAACGAAGTCCCAGGAAAAGAATGAATTCCAATAAGAGCTGAGGTGGACAGTGTCAGCATTCGAGGTTCTCATTTGTAGACAACTCGCAGAGTTAGAGAGGCTTGGTCGGGATTACAAACCCGAAAATGGCACTTGAAGTTTCTGGAACGAGGTCATTATTGCTTCCATGTGGGTGGACTGGAGTCTTTATTGGTTCAAAGAGGCGAATGCTAAGGCAGCGCGTCAGACCGGAAAACAACCCTTCCTTCACTGTGGACTCACAGGCACGGGAATCATGCCTCAATCATGTGACCTCAATTGACCTGTTTCACACTGCTAAGAAGGTCTACAAAGATGCTTTCATTGGCATAGGTTCCTTTTTCACGTTGTAAATGAGAACAAAGCCAAGGAAAGGAATGTATACCCTTTGGAGCAGAGTAAAAACAGTGTCGGCGTACGTGGTTCTCGTTACAGCCAACTGGCTGAGCTTGAGAGTCTTGTCTGAAATTCCAAAGTTGAACAGTGTACTTGAGGTTTATGGACTGAGCTTATTATCACTTACTTCTAGGTGGAGTGGACTCTTAATTAGCTCAATGAGGGGAATGGCAAATCAGCGCGTTAGAACGAGAAGCACTTTTTCCTACAATTTGGACTCAGTAGCGGGAACAATCTGACCTCAATTGACCTGTTTCAACTTCCAAGAAGGTCTACAAAGATGCTTTCCTCATTGTAAATTTAGCATCCACATTGAACATCAGAACGAAATCCCACGAAACGAATGAATTCCCACGGGTTCATAGTGCGGACAGTGTTGGCATTCGAGGTTCTCATGTGCAGCCAACTCATTGAGCTAGAGAGGCTTTTTCAGAATTCCAAATCCAAACAGGGTACTTGAGGTTTCTGGAACAAGCTCATTATCTTTTACACCTGGGTGGAGTTTAGTGTTAATTCTCTCAACGAGGTGAATGCCAAATCTATGCACTGACCTGGAAGACACTCTTTCCTGCATTTTGGACTCAGGAACAAGAAGCATAGGACGTGAATTGACCTGTTTCACACTTCCAAGAAGGTCTACACAGATGCTTTCCTCCTTGTAAGTTTCACATCCTCTTTGTAAATCAGAACGAAATCCCACGAAACGAATGAATTCCCACGGGTTCATAGTGCGGACAGTGTTGGCATTCGAGGTTCTCATGTGCAGCCAACTCATTGAGCTAGAGAGGCTTTTTCAGAATTCCAAATCCAAACAGGGTACTTGAGGTTTCTGGAACAAGCTCATTATCTTTTACACCTGGGTGGAGTTTAGTGTTAATTCTCTCAACGAGGTGAATGCCAAATCTATGCACTGACCTGGAAGACACTCTTTCCTGCATTTTGGACTCAGGAACAAGAAGCATAGGACGTGAATTGACCTGTTTCACACTTCCAAGAAGGTCTACACAGATGCTTTCCTCCTTGTAAGTTTCACATCCTCTTTGTAAATCAGAACGAAGTCCAAGGAAAAGAATGAATTCCCATGGGAGCATAGTGTGGACAGTGTCAGCATATGAGTTTCCCTTTTCTGGCAAACTCGCTGAGCTGGAGAGGACTGTTGGTGATTCCAAAGTCTAACAGGGTACTTGAGGCTTCTGGTAAGAGCTCACTATCGCTTCCACCTGGGTGGAGTGGTGTCTTATTTGACTCAATGAGGTGAATGCTAAGTCAGTGCGTTAGACTAAAAACACTCTTTCCTATACTGTGGACTCAGGAACTGGCAACATAGGACCTCATTTGACCTGTTTCACTCTTCAAAGAAGGTCTTCAGAGATGTTTTCATTCGCTTAAGCTTTGTATCCATATTGTAAATCAGACCGAAGTCCCAGGAAAAGAATGAATTCCCATGGCAGCAGAGTGTGGAGTGTCCGCATTCCAATTTCTCATTTTTTTTTGTAGAAAACGCGCAGAGTTAGAGAGGCTTGGGTGGGACTGCAAACCTGAACATGGCACTTGAGGTTTCTGGAATGAGGTCATTATCGTTTCCACCTGGGCGCAGTAGAGTCTTAATTGGCTCAAGGTGGCGAATGCTAAGACAGCCCGTCAGACAGGAAAACAATCCTTCCTTCACTGTGGACTCAGGAACGAGAATCATGTGACCTCAATTGACCTATTTCACACTGCTAAGAAGGTCTATGAAGATGCTTTCATTGCCATAGGTTTCTTTTTCACGTTGCAAATGAGAACAAATTCAAGGAAAGGAATGAATACCTTTGGGAACAAAGTAAAAACAGTGTTGGCATACGTGGTTCTCGTTACAGCCAACTCGCTGAGCTCGAGAGTCTCGTCTGGAACTCCAAAGCTGAAAAGTGTACTTCAGGTTTCTGGAACGAGCTCAGTATCACTTACAGCTGGGTGGAGGGGAGTCTTAATTGGCCCAAGGTGGGTAATGCTAAGGCAGCACGTCACACCAGAAGACAACCTTTCCTTCACTGTGGACTCAGAAACGTGTATAATGTGACCTCAATTGATCTGTTTCACACTTTGAAGAAGGTCTAAAAAGATGCTTTCCTCGTTGTAAATTTCCCATCCAAATTGAACATCAGACCGAAGTCCCAGGAAAAGAATGAATTCCCATGGCAGCAGAGTGTGGAGTGTCCGCATTCCAATTTCTCATTTTTTTTTGTAGAAAACGCGCAGAGTTAGAGAGGCTTGGGTGGGACTGCAAACCTGAACATGGCACTTGAGGTTTCTGGAATGAGGTCATTATCGTTTCCACCTGGGCGCAGTAGAGTCTTAATTGGCTCAAGGTGGCGAATGCTAAGACAGCCCGTCAGACAGGAAAACAATCCTTCCTTCACTGTGGACTCAGGAACGAGAATCATGTGACCTCAATTGACCTATTTCACACTGCTAAGAAGGTCTATGAAGATGCTTTCATTGCCATAGGTTTCTTTTTCACGTTGCAAATGAGAACAAATTCAAGGAAAGGAATGAATACCTTTGGGAACAAAGTAAAAACAGTGTTGGCATACGTGGTTCTCGTTACAGCCAACTCGCTGAGCTCGAGAGTCTCGTCTGGAACTCCAAAGCTGAAAAGTGTACTTCAGGTTTCTGGAACGAGCTCAGTATCACTTACAGCTGGGTGGAGGGGAGTCTTAATTGGCCCAAGGTGGGTAATGCTAAGGCAGCACGTCACACCAGAAGACAACCTTTCCTTCACTGTGGACTCAGAAACGTGTATAATGTGACCTCAATTGATCTGTTTCACACTTTGAAGAAGGTCTAAAAAGATGCTTTCCTCGTTGTAAATTTCCCATCCAAATTGAACATCAGAACGAAGTCCCAGGAAACGAATGAATTCCCATGGCAGCAGAGTTTGGACAGTGTCGGCATTTGAGGTTCTCATTTGCAGCCACCTCGCTGAACTAGAGAGGCTTGGATGGGATTGCAAACCCAAAACTGGTACTGGAGGTTTCTGGAACAAGGTCATTATCGCTTCCACCTGGGTGGAGTGAAGTCTTAATTGGCTCAAGGAGGCGAATGCTAAGGCAGCGCATCACACCAGCAAACAACCCTTCCTTCACTGTGGACTCAGGAATGGGAATCCTTTGACATCAATAGACCTGTTTCACACTTGCAAGAGGGTCTACACAAATGCTTTCCTCCTTGTAAGTTTTGAATCCACATTGTAAATCAAAACGAAGTCCCAGAAAACAAATGAATTCCCATGGCAACATAGTGTGGACAGTGTCAGCATATGCAGTTCTCTTTTCTGACAAACTCTGAGCTGGAGAGGACTGTTGGTGATTTCGAAGTCTAAAAGGTACTTGAGGCTTCTGGTAAGAACTCACTATCGCTTCCACTTGGGTGGAGTGGTGTCTTAATTGACTCAATGAGGTGAATGCTAAGGCAGTGTGTTAGACTAAAAACATTTTTGCCTACACTGTGGACTCAGGAATGGGCAACATGGGACCTCAATTGACCTGTTTCACACTTCAAAGAAGGTCTACACCAATTCTTTCCTCGTTGTAAGTTTCGCATCCACATTATCAACCAAAACGAAGTCCCAGGAAATGAGTCTCTCTAGCTCAGCAGATTTGTCGCAAAAGAGATTCGTGTATGCTGATACTGTCCACTTTCTGCTCCCATGGGAATTCATTCGTTTCCTGTGGCTGCATTCTGATTTACAATACTAAGCAAAATTTATGCCAATGAAAGCATCTTTGTAGACCTTCTTGGAAGTGTGAAATAGGTCAATTGAGGTCACATTGTTCCCGTTCCTGATACCAAAGTGTAGGAAAGGGTGGTTTCCAGTGAAACCCGCTGCCTCCGTCTTCACCTCGATGAGCCAATGAAGACTGTACTCCATCCAGGTATAAGCAATAATGGGCCCAATCCAGAAACCTCAAGTACCCTGTTGGTCTTGTTATTCCCAAACAAGCGTCTCTAGCTCAGTGAGTTGGCTGCACAAGAGAACCGCCTATGCCGACACTGTTCTCACACTGCTCCCATGGAAATACATTTCTTTCCTTGAGAGAGGCTTGGATGGGATTGCAAACCCAAAACTGGTACTGGAGGTTTCTGGAACAAGGTCATTATCGCTTCCACCTGGGTGGAGTGAAGTCTTAATTGGCTCAAGGAGGCGAATGCTAAGGCAGCGCATCACACCAGCAAACAACCCTTCCTTCACTGTGGACTCAGGAATGGGAATCCTTTGACATCAATAGACCTGTTTCACACTTGCAAGAGGGTCTACACAAATGCTTTCCTCCTTGTAAGTTTTGAATCCACATTGTAAATCAAAACGAAGTCCCAGAAAACAAATGAATTCCCATGGCAACATAGTGTGGACAGTGTCAGCATATGCAGTTCTCTTTTCTGACAAACTCTGAGCTGGAGAGGACTGTTGGTGATTTCGAAGTCTAAAAGGTACTTGAGGCTTCTGGTAAGAACTCACTATCGCTTCCACTTGGGTGGAGTGGTGTCTTAATTGACTCAATGAGGTGAATGCTAAGGCAGTGTGTTAGACTAAAAACATTTTTGCCTACACTGTGGACTCAGGAATGGGCAACATGGGACCTCAATTGACCTGTTTCACACTTCAAAGAAGGTCTACACCAATTCTTTCCTCGTTGTAAGTTTCGCATCCACATTATCAACCAAAACGAAGTCCCAGGAAATGAGTCTCTCTAGCTCAGCAGATTTGTCGCAAAAGAGATTCGTGTATGCTGATACTGTCCACTTTCTGCTCCCATGGGAATTCATTCGTTTCCTGTGGCTGCATTCTGATTTACAATACTAAGCAAAATTTATGCCAATGAAAGCATCTTTGTAGACCTTCTTGGAAGTGTGAAATAGGTCAATTGAGGTCACATTGTTCCCGTTCCTGATACCAAAGTGTAGGAAAGGGTGGTTTCCAGTGAAACCCGCTGCCTCCGTCTTCACCTCGATGAGCCAATGAAGACTGTACTCCATCCAGGTATAAGCAATAATGGGCCCAATCCAGAAACCTCAAGTACCCTGTTGGTCTTGTTATTCCCAAACAAGCGTCTCTAGCTCAGTGAGTTGGCTGCACAAGAGAACCGCCTATGCCGACACTGTTCTCACACTGCTCCCATGGAAATACATTTCTTTCCTGGGGCTCTGTTGGGATGTACATTGTGGAAGTGAAACTTACGCTGATGAAAACCTCTTTGTGGACCTTTTTGGAAGTGTGGCACAGGTCAATTGAGGACACATTGTTCCCGTTCCCGAGTCTAAACTGTAGCAAAGAGTGCTTTCTGGTCTAACGAGAAGAGTTAGCATTCACCTCATTGAGCCAATTAAGACTCCACTTCACCCAGGTGTAAGCAATAATGTGCTTGTTCCACAAACCTCAAGTACCCTGATACACTTTGGAATTCCCACGAAGCCTGTCTAGCTCAGAGAGTTGGTCGCAAAAGAGACCCATGTATGCTGACAGTGTTCCCATGCTTTTAAAATGGGATACATTCGTTTCCTTGGACTTCATTCTGTTGGACCCCTTGCACGCGAAACTTCGGCGCATGACAGCATTTTGTAGACCTTCTTGGAAGTGTGAAATAGGTCAATTGAGGTCACATTGTTCCGTTCCTGATACCAAAGTGTAGGAAAGGGTGGTTTCAGTGAAACCCGCTGCCTCCGTCTTCACCTCGATGAGCCAATGAAGACTGTACTCCATCCAGGTATAAGCAATAATGGGCCCAATCCAGAAACCTCAAGTACCCTGTTGGTCTTGTTATTCCCAAACAAGCGTCTCTAGCTCAGTGAGTTGGCTGCACAAGAGAACCGCCTATGCCGACACTGTTCTCACACTGCTCCCATGGAAATACATTTCTTTCCTGGGGCTCTGTTGGGATGTACATTGTGGAAGTGAAACTTACGCTGATGAAAACCTCTTTGTGGACCTTTTTGGAAGTGTGGCACAGGTCAATTGAGGACACATTGTTCCCGTTCCCGAGTCTAAACTGTAGCAAAGAGTGCTTTCTGGTCTAACGAGAAGAGTTAGCATTCACCTCATTGAGCCAATTAAGACTCCACTTCACCCAGGTGTAAGCAATAATGTGCTTGTTCCACAAACCTCAAGTACCCTGATACACTTTGGAATTCCCACGAAGCCTGTCTAGCTCAGAGAGTTGGTCGCAAAAGAGACCCATGTATGCTGACAGTGTTCCCATGCTTTTAAAATGGGATACATTCGTTTCCTTGGACTTCATTCTGATGGACCCCTTGCAAGCGAAACTTATGCGAATGAAAGCATTTTTGCAGACCTTCTTGGAAATGTGAAAAGGGTCAACTGAGGTCACATTGTTCCCGTTCCTGAGTCCCAAGTGTAGGAAACAGTGTTTTCATGTAGAACACGCTGCCTTCGCATTCCCTTCGCTGGGAGAATTAAGACTGCACTCCATCCTGGTGAAAGTGATAATGAGGTCGTTCCAGAACTCTTAAGTACCCTGTTCAGCTTTAGAATTCCCAACAGGCCTCCCTAGCTCAGCGAATTGATAACAAGGGAGAACCATGCATGCTGACACTATCGACACTCTGTTCCCATGGGAATTCATTCATTTCCTGGGACTTTGTAATAATTGACAATGTGGTACATAAACTTACGCCAACAAAAGGATCTCTGTGGACCTTCTCGGCAGTGTGAAACAGGTCTATTGAGGTCACATTGTACCCTTTCCTGAATGCAAAGTGTAACAAAGTGTGTTTTCCAGTGTAATGCGCTGCCTTAGCATTTGCCTCGTTGGGCCATTTAAGACTCCACTCCACCCAGGTGTAACCACTAATGATCTCATTCCACAAATCTCAAGTGCCCTGTTCATATTTGGAATCCTGAACAAGCGTCTCTAGCTCAGCGAGTTGTTCGCAGAAGAGAACCGCATATGCAGTCACTGTTCCCACGCTGCTCCCAAGGGAATTCATGCGTTTCCTGGGGCTTCCTTCTGATGTACAATTTGGAAGCGAAACTGACACCATGGTAAGCATCATTGTAGACACTCTTGGAAGTGTGAAACAGGTCATTTGAGGTCACATTGTTCCCGTTCCTGAGTCCCAAGTGTAGGAAACAGAGTCTTCCTGTGGAATGCGCTGCCTTCGCATTCACCTCCCTGGGTGAATTAAGACTGCACTCCATACTGGTGAAAGCGATAATGAGGTCATTCCAGAACTCTCGAGTATGCTCTTCAGCTTTCGAATTCCCAACAGGTCTCTCTAGCTCAGCGAATTGATCGCAAGGAAGAACCACACATGCTGACACTATCAGCACTCTATTCCCATGGGAATTCATTCATTTCCTGGGACTTTGTAATAATTGACACTGTGGTAGTGAAACTTACTCTGATGAAAGGATCTCTGCAGATCTACTCGACAGTGTGAAACAGGTCTATTGAGGTCACATTGTTCCTTTTCCACAATCCAAGGTGTAGCAAAGTGTATTTTCCAGTGTAATGCGCAGCCTTAGCATTTGCCTCGTTGGGCCAAAAAAGACTCCACTCCACCCAGGTGTAAGCGATAATGAGTTCGCTCCAAACAGCACAAATACCCAGATCAGATTTGGAACCATGAACAAGTCTCTCTACCTGTGGGAGTTTGCTGAAAATATGAAACAGGTAGTCCGATACTATACATACTCTGGTGTCACGGGAATTATTGTTTTAATGGGGATTGGTTCTGAAACACAATGTGGTGGTGAAACTCAAGCTGAGGAAGTATCTTTGTAGACCTACTTGGAAGTGTGAAACAGGTCAATTCGGGTCACAATGTTTCCATTCCTGAGTCCAAAGTGTAGGAAAGACTGCTTTCCGGTGTAAGGTGCTGCCTTAATATTCAACTCTTGGAGCCAATTTACACTTCACTTCACCCAGGTGTAGGTGAGAATAAGTTCATTCATGAAACCTCCAGGAGCATGTTAGGAATTGGGTTCTCCCAAACAAGACTCTCTAGCTCAACTAATTGTCCGTAAGCGACAAATGCGGATGCCGACTCTGTCCACATTCTGCTTTCATGGGAATTCATTCAATTCCTGAGTCATTGGACCAATTTATACAATGGAAGTGAAATGGACGTTGACGAAATCATCTCTGTGGACCTTCTTGGAAGTGTGAAACAGGTCTATTGAGGTCACATTGTTCCTTTTCCACAATCCAAGGTGTAGCAAAGTGTATTTTCCAGTGTAATGCGCAGCCTTAGCATTTGCCTCGTTGGGCCAAAAAAGACTCCACTCCACCCAGGTGTAAGCGATAATGAGTTCGCTCCAAACAGCACAAATACCCAGATCAGATTTGGAACCATGAACAAGTCTTTTACCTGTGGGAGTTTGCTGAAAATATGAAGCAGGTAGTCCGATACTATACATACTCTGGTGTCACGGGAATTATTGTTTTAATGGGGATTGGTTCTGAAACACAATGTGGTGGTGAAACTCAAGCTGAGGAAGTATCTTTGTAGACCTACTTGGAAGTGTGAAACAGGTCAATTCGGGTCACAATGTTTCCATTCCTGAGTCCAAAGTGTAGGAAAGACTGCTTTCCGGTGTAAGGTGCTGCCTTAATATTCAACTCTTGGAGCCAATTTACACTTCACTTCACCCAGGTGTAGGTGAGAATAAGTTCATTCATGAAACCTCCAGGAGCATGTTAGGAATTGGGTTCTCCCAAACAAGACTCTCTAGCTCAACTAATTGTCCGTAAGCGACAAATGCGGATGCCGACTCTGTCCACATTCTGCTTTCATGGGAATTCATTCAATTCCTGAGTCATTGGACCAATTTATACAATGGAAGTGAAATGGACATTGACGAAATCATCTCTGTGGACCTTCTTGGAAGTGGGAACCATGTCAATTCAGTTCACCTTGTTCCCAATTTGGAGCCCAAAGTGTTGGAAAAAGCATTTTCCTGGGGAAAGGTCTTCCGTAGCTTTCACCTTGTTGAACAAATACAGACTCCACTTCACCCTGGTGTAGGCGATAATGAGCATGTTCCAGAAGCATCAAGTACACGCTTTGCCTATGAAATCATGAACAGGCCCCTTCAAATCAGAGAGTTGGCCACCAAAGAGAAACGTGGATGCCAATTGTATCTGCACTCTGCTCCCACGGGAAAACACTCGTAGATTCAGGCTTCTTCAGGAATTTCAATGTGGTAGCGAAAGTTACGCCAAGGAAGGCATCTTTGTGGACCAACTTGGAAGTATGAATCTGGTCAATTCATGTCACATGGTTCTCATTTCTCAGTCGAAAGTGCAGGAAAGAGTGCTTTCCGGTGTAAGACGCTGCCTTAACATTCACCTCTTGGAGCCTATTCAGATTTCACTTCACCCAGGCGTAGGTGATAATGAGCTCATTTGTGAAACCCCAAGTAGCCTGTTCAGGATTGGGTTCCTGAATAAGACTCTCTGGCTCAGTGAATTGTCCGTAAGCGGCAAACGCAGATGCCAACTCTGTCTGCATTCTGCTTCCATGGGAATTCATTCGTTTCCTGCGTCATTGTAACGATTTCTATAATGGAAGGGAAACTTATGTTGACGAAAGCATCTCTGTGGACCTTCTTGGAAGTGAGAACCGTGTCAATTCAGTTGACCTTGTTCCCGTTTCTGAGTCCAAAGTGTTGGAAAGAGCATTTTCCTGGGGAACAGCCTTCCGTAGCTTTCACCTTGTTGAACAAATACAGACTCCACTTCACCCTGGTGTAGGCGATAATGAGCATGTTCCAGAAGCATCAAGTACACGCTTTGCCTATGAAATCATGAACAGGCCCCTTCAAATCAGAGAGTTGGCCACCAAAGAGAAACGTGGATGCCAATTGTATCTGCACTCTGCTCCCACGGGAAAACACTCGTAGATTCAGGCTTCTTCAGGAATTTCAATGTGGTAGCGAAAGTTACGCCAAGGAAGGCATCTTTGTGGACCAACTTGGAAGTATGAATCTGGTCAATTCATGTCACATGGTTCTCATTTCTCAGTCGAAAGTGCAGGAAAGAGTGCTTTCCGGTGTAAGACGCTGCCTTAACATTCACCTCTTGGAGCCTATTCAGATTTCACTTCACCCAGGCGTAGGTGATAATGAGCTCATTTGTGAAACCCCAAGTAGCCTGTTCAGGATTGGGTTCCTGAATAAGACTCTCTGGCTCAGTGAATTGTCCGTAAGCGGCAAACGCAGATGCCAACTCTGTCTGCATTCTGCTTCCATGGGAATTCATTCGTTTCCTGCGTCATTGTAACGATTTCTATAATGGAAGGGAAACTTATGTTGACGAAAGCATCTCTGTGGACCTTCTTGGAAGTGAGAACCGTGTCAATTCAGTTGACCTTGTTCCCGTTTCTGAGTCCAAAGTGTTGGAAAGAGCATTTTCCTGGGGAACAGCCTTCCGTAGCCTTCGCCTTGTTGAACCAATTCAGACTCCACTCCACCCTGCTGTAGGCAATAATGAGCATGTTTGGGAAACTTCAAGTACCCTCTTTGCCTATGAAATCATGAAGAGGCCCCTTCGAATCAGAAAATTGGCCACCAAAGAGAAACGTGGATGCCAATTCCATCCACACTCTGCTCCCACGGGAAAGCATTCGTTGATTCAGGCATCTGTATGAATTACACTGTGGTAGCGAAAGTCACGCTAATGAAGGCATCTTTGTGGACACTCTTGGAAGTATGAATCAGGTCAATTCATGTCACATGGTTCCCGTTTCTCAGTCCAAAGGGTAGGAAAGTGTGTTTTCCAGTGTAAGGCGCTACCGTGACATTCAGCTCTTTGAGCCGATTCAGACGGCACTCCACCCAGGTGTAGGCAATAATAAGCTCATTCCAGAAACCTCTAGCAGCCTGTTCAGAATTGGGATCCCAAACAAGCCTCTCTACGTCAGCGAGTTGTTTCCAAATGAGAATGGTGTTTGCTGACCTTATCCACGCTCTGTTCCCATGGGAATTCATTCATTTCCTGGGGCTTCCTTCTAATTTGCAAGGTGGGAGCAAAAACTACGCTGATGAGTGCATCTTTGCAGACCTTCTTGGAAGTGTGAAACAGGTCAATTCGGGTCACAATGTTTCCGTTCCTGAGTCGAAAGTGTAGGAAAGAGTGCTTCCCGGTGTTAGGCGCTGCCTTAACATTCAACTCTTGGAGCCAATTCAGATTTCACTTCACCCAGGCGTAGGTGATAATGAGCTCATCCGTGAAACCTCAAGGAGCTTGTTCAGAATTAGGATCCTGAACAAGACTCTCTAGCTCAGCGAATTGTCTGTAAGCGACAAATGCAGATGCCGACTCTGTCTGCATTCTGCTTCCATGGGAATTCATTCGTTTCCTGCATCATTGTAACGATTTATACCATGGAAGTGAAACTTACGTTGATGAAAGCATCTCTGTGGACCTTCTTGGAAGTGGGAACCATGTCAGTTCAGCTCACCTTGTTCCGGTTTCTGAGTCCAAAGTGTTGGAAAGAGTGTTTTCCTGTGTAACGCTCTTCCATAGCATTCACCCCGGTGAGCCTATCCAGACTCCACTCCACCTATGTAAAGGCGATAATGAGCTTGTTCCAGAAACCTCAGGTGTCCTGTTCGGATTTGGCATCCTGAACAAGACTGTCTATTTCCTAGTGTTGTTTCCAAATAAATGTTTTGGACGACACTGTCTGCACTCTTCTCCCGTGACAATTCATTCATTTCCTGGTGTTTCGTGGAGGTTTACAATGTGCTAGCGAAACTTTTGACAAAGAAGGAATCTTTGTGGACCGTATTGGAAGTATCAGAGAGGTCAATTCAGGTCACCCTGTTCCCCTTTCTGAGTCCAAAGTGTTGGAAAGAGCATTTTCCTGGGGAACAGCCTTCCGTAGCCTTCGCCTTGTTGAACCAATTCAGACTCCACTCCACCCAGGTGTAGGCGATAATGAGCATGATTCAGCAACTTCAAGTACCCTGTTTGGCTTGAAATCATGAACAAGCCCCTTCAAATCAGAGAGTTGGCCACCAAAAAGAAACGTGGATGCCGATTCTATCTGCACTCTGCTCCCATGGGAAAACCTTCATTGATTCAGGCTTCTTTATGAATTGCAAAATTACAATTTGCAAAAATTACGCCAATGATGGCATCTTTGTAGACCCTCTTGGAAGTATGAATCAGGTCAATTCATGTCACATGATTTCCATTTCTCAGTCCAAATTGTAGGAAAGCGTGTTTTCCAGTGTAAAGCGCTGCCTTAAAATTCAGCTCTTTGAGCCTATTCAGATGGCAATCCACCTAGGTGTAGGCGATAATGAGCTCATTCCAGAAACCTCAAGAAGCCTGTTCAGAAGTGACATCTCGAGCAAGACTCTCTAGCTCAGTGAATTGTCCGTAAGCGACAAACGCAGATGCCGACTCTGTCTGCATTCTGCTTCCATTGGAATTCATTTGTTTCCTGCGTCATTGTAACGATTTATACCATGGAAGTGAAACTTACGTTGGTGAAAGCATCTCTGTGGACCTTCTTGGAAGTGGGAACAATGTCAGTTCAGCTCACCTTGTTCCGGTTTCTGAATCCAAAGTGTTGGAAAGAGTATTTTCCTGTGTAATGCTCTTCCATAGCATTCACCCCGGTGAGCCTATTCAGACTCCACTCCACCTATGTAAAGGCGATAATGAGCTTGTTCCAGAAACCTCAGGTGTCCTGTTCGGATTTGGCATCCCGAACAAGACTGTCTCTGTCCCTGGGTTGTTTTCAAACAAGAAACACTTTGGCCAACAGTGTCTGCACTCTGCTCCCATGGGAATTCATTAGTTTCCTGGTGGTTGTTGCTGATTTACACTGTGCTAGCGAAACGTTTGCCAATGTGGACATCTTTGTGGACTTTCTTGGAAGTGTCAAAGAGTTCAAGTCTGGTCACCCTGTTCCTGTTTCTGAGTCAAAAGTGTTGGAAAGAGCATTTTCTGGGCGAATGGTCTTCCGTAGTATTCGTCTCTTGGAACCAATTCAAAGTCCACTCCACCCAGGGGTAGGTGATAATGAGCATGTTCCAGAAACCTCAAGTACCCTCTTTGTCCATGAAATCCCAAACAAGCCGCTCTAACTCAGAGAGTTGGCCACCAAAGAGAAACGTGGATGCCGATTCTCTCCGCACCCAGCTCCCATGGAAATTCGTTCATTTATTGAGACTTCTTTATGAATTACAATGTGGTAGCGAAAGTTACACCAATGAAAGCATCTCTGCAGACCTTCTTGGAAGTGGGAAACAGGTCAATTCAGGTGCCATTGTTCCGGTTTCTGAATCCAAAGTGTTGGAAAGAGTATTTTCCTGTGTAATGCTCTTCCATAGCATTCACCCCGTGAGCCTATTCAGACTCCACTCCACCTATGTAAAGGCGATAATGAGCTTGTTCCAGAAACCTCAGGTGTCCTGTTCGGATTTGGCATCCCGAACAAGACTGTCTCTGTCCCTGGGTTGTTTTCAAACAAGAAACACTTTGGCCAACAGTGTCTGCACTCTGCTCCCATGGGAATTCATTAGTTTCCTGGTGGTTGTTGCTGATTTACACTGTGCTAGCGAAACGTTTGCCAATGTGGACATCTTTGTGGACTTTCTTGGAAGTGTCAAAGAGTTCAAGTCTGGTCACCCTGTTCCTGTTTCTGAGTCAAAAGTGTTGGAAAGAGCATTTTCTGGGCGAATGGTCTTCCGTAGTATTCGTCTCTTGGAACCAATTCAAAGTCCACTCCACCCAGGGGTAGGTGATAATGAGCATGTTCCAGAAACCTCAAGTACCCTCTTTGTCCATGAAATCCCAAACAAGCCGCTCTAACTCAGAGAGTTGGCCACCAAAGAGAAACGTGGATGCCGATTCTCTCCGCACCCAGCTCCCATGGAAATTCGTTCATTTATTGAGACTTCTTTATGAATTACAATGTGGTAGCGAAAGTTACACCAATGAAAGCATCTCTGCAGACCTTCTTGGAAGTGGGAAACAGGTCAATTCAGGTGCCATTGTTCCCGTTTCTGAGTCCAAAGTGTAGGAAAGAGTGTTTTCTGGTGTAATGCGCTGCCTTAGCATTTGCCCCATTGAGCCAATTCAGATGCTACTCCACCCAGGTGTAGGCGATAATGAACACCTTTTACAAACCTCAAGTACCCTGTTATTCTATGAAATCTCGAACAAGCCTGTCTAGCTCAGAGAGTTGGCCGCAACAAAACCGCAAATTCCTCCACTGTTTGCATTGTTTTCCCGTGGTATTCATGCGGTTTCGGGGCTTCGTGCTGATTTACAATGTGGTAAGGAAACATATGCCAACGAAAGCATCTTTGCTGACATTCTTGGATGTGTAAAACAGGTCAATTCAGGTCGCATAGTTCCCATTCCTTAGTCCAAAGTGTAGAAAAGTGTGTTTTCCGGTGTAATGCGCTATCTGAGCATTCGCCTCATTGAGCTACTTAAGACTGCACTCCACCCACGTGTAGGCGATCAAGAGCTCGTTCCAGAAACCTCATGTACCCTGTACGGATTTGAAATCCGAAGCAAGACTCCCTAGCTCAGATAGTTGCCCACAAAAGAGAAAAGTGGATACCGTCACTTCAGTAATCTTTTCCCATGGGAATTCATTCGTTTCCTAAGGCTTCTTTCTGAATCACAATGTGGTAGCAAAACTTACACCAATGACTTCATCTGTGTTGACCTTCTTGCAAGTGTGAAACAGGTCAATTCAGGTCGCATAGTTCCCATTCCTTAGTCCAAAGTGTAGAAAAGTGTGTTTTCCGGTGTAATGCGCTATCTGAGCATTCGCCTCATTGAGCTACTTAAGACTGCACTCCACCCACGTGTAGGCGATCAAGAGCTCGTTCCAGAAACCTCATGTACCCTGTACGGATTTGAAATCCGAAGCAAGACTCCTAGCTCAGATAGTTGCCCACAAAAGAGAAAAGTGGATACCGTCACTTCAGTAATCTTTTCCCATGGGAATTCATTCGTTTCCTAAGGCTTCTTTCTGAATCACAATGTGGTAGCAAAACTTACACCAATGACTTCATCTGTGTTGACCTTCTTGCAAGTGTGAAACAGGTCAACTCAGGTCCCATTGTTCCCGTTCCTGAGTACAAGGTGTAGGAAATAGTTTCCCAGTATAACGTGCTACCTGAGAATTCGCTACTTTGAGCCAATTAAGACTCCACTCCACCCAGGTGAAGGCCATAATGAGCTCGTTCCAGGAACCTCCAGGACCTTGTTAGGCTTTGGAATCCCGAGCAAGTCTCTACCTCAGCAATTTGGCTGCAAATGGGAACCACGGATGCCGACACTGCTCACAATCTGTTTCCATGGGAATTCATTCATTTACCGGAGCTTCATTTTGACTGACAATGTGTTAGCGCAGCTTATGCCGGCAAAAGCATCTTGTAGACCCTCTTGGAAGTGTATAACAGCTCAATTCAGATCATATTTTTCCTCTTACTGACTGCAAATTGTAGGGAAGCATGTTTTCTGATGTATCGCACTGCCTTAGCATTTGCCTCGATGAGCAAATTAAGACTTCACTCCACACAGGTGCAGGTGATAATGAGCTCATTCTGGAAACCTCAAGTAGCCTGTTCAGATTTGGGTTCTCCCAAAGAAGTCTCTCTAGCGCAGCAAATTGTCCGTAAGCGACAAACGCGGATGCAGACTCTGTCCGCATTCTGCTTCCATGGGAATTCATTCGTTTCCTGCGTCATTGTAACGATTTATACAATGGAAGTGAAACTTACGTTGATGAAAACATCTTTCTGGACCTTCTTGGAAGTGGGAACCATGTCAATTTAGCTCACCTGTTTCCCGTTTCTGAGTCCAAAGTGTTGGAAAGAGTGTTTTCCTGAGATTCAACTATCCGGAGAAGACAAAAGGAAAGGTTTACAGAAAAAGCCCTTCTTGGACCAATATTTACACTCCCAAACAGGCACACTCTGCCATGTTTAACATCTTCCCTGCCTGTAAGGAAGCCTAGGACAGGCTTTGCCGGCCTTCAGTGGGATTCCCTGAAAAGAAACGGTATGTATTTGTCATAGGTGAACCAGAACCAAAGTCGAAATGGGCAAGGCCCATGCTGTCTTACCAGCTTCTTGATAGTAGTCTATTGTCAGAAATACAGAAGCTAATTCAGTGGTCATACGCTGAAAAGCGGAGTATTCTTACTAGGGCTCAGTATTGTTTCCACCTGGCAGAGGTGGAATCAGTAAAGGCTCCATTTTAAGATACAAAAGGCAAGATTTACACGAAAAGCCCTTCCTTGGGCCACATTTTACGACCCAAAGCAAGCACCCTCTGCCTTGTTTGACATGTCCCAAGTCAGTAAGACGGCCTGGGAAGAGGTTATTCTGGCCTTCAGTGGGACTGTCAGAAGAGAAAGCGGTATATATCGCCATAACGTGAAAGAGATCTAAAGTCAAAAAGGGTAGTAAATATGATCCCTTACCAGCTTCGTGATAGTAGTCTATTGGCAGAAAGACAGAAGCTAATTCAGTGGTCATACGCTGAAAAGCGGAGTATTCTTACTAGGGCTCAGTATTGTTTCCACCTGGCAGAGGTGGAATCAGTAAAGGCTCCATTTTAAGATACAAAAGGCAAGATTTACACGAAAAGCCCTTCCTTGGGCCACATTTTACGACCCAAAGCAAGCACCCTCTGCCTTGTTTGACATGTCCCAAGTCAGTAAGACGGCCTGGGAAGAGGTTATTCTGGCCTTCAGTGGGACTGTCAGAAGAGAAAGCGGTATATATCGCCATAACGTGAAAGAGATCTAAAGTCAAAAAGGGTAGTAAATATGATCCCTTCCCAGCTTCATGACAGCAGGCTACAGTCAGCGATCCAGCACCTATTTCAAGTGAGCATACACTGAAAAGCTTAGTGTAGTTTTCCAGCAAGAGGTCATTCTTGCTTACACATGGCTGAGGTGAAGTCCAAGATGGCTCTATGGGGCGAATCCAGAAGGCAAGTTTTACAGGAAAAGCCCTGCTTTGGTCACCATTTACACTCCGAAACTTTCTCAATGTGCCTTGTCTTACATATTCCATGCCCTGAAGAATGCCTCGGAAGAGGCTTTTCAGGCCTGCAGTGTGACTCTCTGAAGAGAAAGTGGTATGTATCGACATAAAGCGAAATAGATTCACATTCAAAAAGGGCAATGAACATGATGCTTTCCAAGCTTCTTGAATGCTCAATACAGTCTGAGATAAAGAAGCTAATTCAGTGATCATACCCTGAAAAGCTTAGTTGTGTTTCTGTAAAGCGCTCATCATGCTTACACTTGGTGGGGTTGGAGTCTCAGAAGCTCCTATCAGGAGAAGACAAAAGGTAAGATTTCTAGAAAAAGCTCCTTTTTGGGCAACATTTACACGGCCAAACAAGCACACTCTGCCATATTTTGCATCTTAAATGCCTGTAAGGAAGGTTGAAACAGGCTTTGCTGGCGTTCGGTGCGACTCTCTGTAAAGAAAGCAGTATGTATCTGTAATAGGTGAACTAGATCCAAAGTCGAAATTTCTCTCTGAAGAGAAAGCGATATGTATGCTGCCTTCCCAGATTCTTGATAGTAGGCTACTGTCAGAAATACAGAAGCCAATTCACTTGTCATACGCTGAAAAACTGAGTATTCTGCCAAGGGCTCTTTATTGTTTCCATCTGGCAGGGATGGAGTCAGTAATGGCTCTATTGTGGGATACAAAAGGCAAGATTTACACGAAAAGCCCTTCTTTGGGCCACATTTACATTCCAAAGCAAGCACACTCTGTCTTGTTTGACATGTCCCATGCCAGTAAGAAGGCCTGGGAAGAGATTTTTCTAGCCTTCAGTGGGAATGTCAGAAGAGAAGGTATGTATTGCCATAACGCGAAAGAGATCTAAAGTCAAAAAGGGTCATAAACATGATCCCTTTCCAGTTCCTTGATAGCAGGCTACAGTCTGAGATCCAGCAGCTAATTCAAGTGAGGATGCGATGGAAAACTTAGTTGAGTTTTCTGGCAAGAGCTCATTCTTCCTTACATATGGCTGAGGTGATGTCCAAGATGGCTCTATGGGGCGAATCCAGAAGGCAAGTTTTACAGGAAAAGCCCTGCTTTGATCACCATTTACACTCCAAAACTTTCTCGATGTGCCTTGTCTTACATATTTCATGCCCTGAAGAATGCCTCGGAAGAGGCTTTTCGGGCATACCATGTGAATCTCTGAAGTGAAAGTGGTATGTGTTGCCATGAAACGAAATAGATTCAGATTCAAAAAGGGCAGTGAACATGATGCTTTCCCAGCTTCTTGATAGCTGGATACAGTCTGAGATAAAGCAGCTAATTCAGTGATCATACGCTGAAAACTTCGTTGAGTTTTCCGGAAAGCGCTCATTCTTGCTTGCACATGTTTGGTGTGAAGTCTGAGATGCTACTATCCAGAGAAGACAAAAGGCAAGTTTCCCCGAAAAAGACCTTCCTTGGGCAACATTTACACTCCCAAACAAGCACACTCAGCTATGATTACATCTTCCATGCCGGTAAGGAGGCCTAGGAACAGGCCTTACCGACCTTCAGTGCGACTCTGAAAAGAAAGTGGTATGTTTGTGTAATAGGTGAACCAGATCCAAAGTGAAAATGGGCAATGCCCATGCTGCCTTGCCAGCTTCTTAAAAGTAGGTTACTGTCTGAAATACAGAAGCTAATTCACTGGTCATACGCTGAAAAGCTAAGTATTCTGCCAAGGGCTCGGTATTGTTTCCACCTGGAATAGGTGGAGTCAGTAATGGCTCTATTGTGGGATATAAAAGGCAAGATTTACACGGAAAGTCCTTCTTTGGGCCACATTTACACTCCAAAGCAGGCACACTCTGCCTGGTTTTTCAAGTCCCATGCCAGTAAGAAGGCCTGGGAAGAGATTTTTCTGGCCTTCAGGGGGACTGTCAGAAGAGAAAGCGGTATGTGTCGCCATAATGCGAAAGAGATCTAAAGTCAAAAAGGGTCATAAACATGATCCCTTCCCAGCTTCTTGAAAGCTGCATACAGTCTGAGATCCAGCAGCTAATTCAGTGATCATATGCTGAAAAGCTTAGTTGACATTTCTGGAAAGCGCTCATTCTTGCTTACACCTGGTTGGGGTGGAGTCTGAGATGCTACTATCTGGAGAAGACAGAAGCAATGTTTCCAGAAAAAGCTCCTCTTTGGGCAACATTAACACTCCAAAACAAGCACTCTCTCCCATGTTTTACATCTTCCATGCCGGTAAGGAGGCCTAGGAACAAGCTTTGCCGGCCTTCAGTGGGACTCTAAAAAGAAAGAGGTATGTATGTGTAATAGGTGAACCAGATCCAAAGTCGAAATGGGCAATGCCCGTGCTGCTTTCCCAGGTTCTTGATAGTAGGCTACTCTCTGAAACACAGAAGCTCATTCAGTGGCATACGCTGAAAAGCTGAGTATTCTGCCAAGGGCTCATTAGTGTTTCCACCTGGCAGAGGTGGAGTCAGTAATGGCTCTTTTGTGGGATACAAATGGCAAGATTTACACGAAAAGCCCTTCTTTGGGCCACATTTACACGCCAAAGCAAGCAAACTCTGTCTGGTTTGACATGTCCCATGCCATTAAAGGGGCCTGGGAAGAGGTTTTTCTGGCCTTCAGCGGGACTGTCTGAAGAGAAAGCTGTATGTATCGCCATAAAGGGAAAGAGATCTAAAGTCAAAAAGGGTCATGAACACGATCCCTTCCCAGTTCCTTGATAGCAGGCTACAGTCTCAGATACAACAGCTAACTAAGGTGAGCATACACTGAAAAGCTTAGTGTAGTTTTCTGGCAAGAGCTCATTCTTGCTTACACATGGCTGAGGTGTAGTCCAAGATGTTTCTATAGGGCGAATCGAGAAGGCAAGTTTTACAGGAAAAGCCCTTCTATGGGCACCATTTACACTCCAAAACTTTCTCGATGTGCCTTGTCTTACATATTCCATGCCCTGAAGAATGCCTTGGAAGAGGATTCTGGGGCCTACAGTGTGTGTCTGTGAAGAGTAAGTGGTATGTATTGCCATCAAGTGAAATAGATTCAGATGAAAAAAGCGCAATGAACATGATGCTTTCCCAGCTTCTTGAAAACTGCATGCAGTCTGAGATCCAGCAGCTAATTCAGTGATCACACGCTGAAAAGCTTCGTTGAGTTTTTTTGAAAGTGCTCATTCTTGCTTACACATGTTTGGGGTGGAGTCCGAGATGCTCCTATCCGGAGAAGACAAAAGGCAAGGTTTCCAGAAAAAGTCCGTCTTTGGGCAACATTTACACTCTCAAACAAGCACACTCGACCATGTTTTATATCGTCCATGCCGGTAAGGAGGCCTAGGAACAGGCTTTGCTGGCTTTCAGAATGACTCTCTGAAAAGAAAGTGGTATGAATCTGTAATAGGTGTGCTAGATCCAAAGTCGAAATGGGCAATGCCCATGCTGCCTTCCTTGGTTCTCGATAGTAGGCCACTGTCTGAAATACAGAAGCCAATTAGGTGGTCATGCGCTGAAAAGCTGAGTATTCGGCCAAGGGCTCAATATTGTTTCCACCTGTCAGACGTGGAGTCAGTAATGGCTCTATTGCGGGTAAAAGGCAAGTTTTACAGGAAAAGCCCTTCTATGGGCACCATTTACACTCCAAAACTTTCTCGATGTGCCTTGTCTTACATATTCCATGCCCTGAAGAATGCCTTGGAAGAGGATTCTGGGGCCTACAGTGTGTGTCTGTGAAGAGTAAGTGGTATGTATTGCCATCAAGTGAAATAGATTCAGATGAAAAAAGCGCAATGAACATGATGCTTTCCCAGCTTCTTGAAAACTGCATGCAGTCTGAGATCCAGCAGCTAATTCAGTGATCACACGCTGAAAAGCTTCGTTGAGTTTTTTTGAAAGTGCTCATTCTTGCTTACACATGTTTGGGGTGGAGTCCGAGATGCTCCTATCCGGAGAAGACAAAAGGCAAGGTTTCCAGAAAAAGTCCGTCTTTGGGCAACATTTACACTCTCAAACAAGCACACTCGACCATGTTTTATATCGTCCATGCCGGTAAGGAGGCCTAGGAACAGGCTTTGCTGGCTTTCAGAATGACTCTCTGAAAAGAAAGTGGTATGAATCTGTAATAGGTGTGCTAGATCCAAAGTCGAAATGGGCAATGCCCATGCTGCCTTCCTTGGTTCTCGATAGTAGGCCACTGTCTGAAATACAGAAGCCAATTAGGTGGTCATGCGCTGAAAAGCTGAGTATTCGGCCAAGGGCTCAATATTGTTTCCACCTGTCAGACGTGGAGTCAGTAATGGCTCTATTGCGGGTAAAAAGGCAAGATTTACACGAAAAGTCCTACTTTGGGCCACCTTTACTCTCCAAATCAAGCACACTCTGCCTTGTTTTACATATCCGATGCCAGTAAAAAGGCCTGGGAAGAGGTTTTTCTGGACTTCAGTGGGACTGTCTAAAGAGATAGCGGTACTTATCGCCATAACACGAAAGAGATCTAAAGTATAAAGGGCCATAAACATGATCAATTCCCAGCTTCTCAATAGCAGGCTACAGTCTGAGTTCCAGCAGCTAATTCAGGTGAGCATATGCTGAAAAGCTTCGTTGAGCTCTCCGGCAAGAGGTCATTCTTGCTTACGCATGGCTGAGGTGAAGTCCAAGATGGCTCTATGGGGCGAATCCAGAAGGCAAGATTTACAGGAAGAGCCCTTTTTGGGGCAACATTTACACGTGAAAACTTTCTCAGTGTGCCCTGTCTTACATAATCCATGTCTTGAAGAAAGCCTCCGAGAAGGCTTTCGGTGCTACAGTGCGACACTCTGAAGAGAAAGCGGTATGTATAGCCATAAAGCGAAATACATTCAGATTCAAAAAGCACACTGAACATGATGCTTTCCCAGCTTCATGAAAGCTGGATACAATCTGAGATACAGCAGCTAATTCAGGTGAACCTAAACTGAAAAGCTCAGTTGAGTTTTCTGGCAAGAGCTCATTCTTGCTTACATGGCTGATGTGAAGTCCAGGATGACTCTATGGGCCGATAGCAGAAGGCAAGTTTTACAGGAAAAGCCCTTCTTTGGGCAACATTTACACTCCAAAACATTCTCAAAATGCCCTGTGTTACATATTCCATGTCCTGAAGAATGCCTCGGAAGAGCCTTTTTGGCCTACAGCGCAACTCTCTGAAGACAACGTGATATGAATCGCCAACAAGTGAAATAGATTCACATTCAAAAAAGGGCAATAAGCATGAGGCTTTCCCAAATTCTTGAAAGCTGGATACAATCTGAGATAAAGCAGCGAATTCAGGTGAACCTAAACTGAAAAGCTCAGTTGAGTTTTCTGGCAAGAGCTCATTCTTGCTTACATGGCTGATGTGAAGTCCAGGATGACTCTATGGGCCGATAGCAGAAGGCAAGTTTTACAGGAAAAGCCCTTCTTTGGGCAACATTTACACTCCAAAACATTCTCAAAATGCCCTGTGTTACATATTCCATGTCCTGAAGAATGCCTCGGAAGAGCCTTTTTGGCCTACAGCGCAACTCTCTGAAGACAACGTGATATGAATCGCCAACAAGTGAAATAGATTCACATTCAAAAAGGGCAATAAGCATGATGCTGTCCCAGCTTCTTGAAAGCTGGATACAGTCTGAAATACAGCAGCTAAATCAGGGGAACCTAAGCTGAAAAGCTCAGTTGAGTTTTCTGGCAAGAGTTCATTCTTGCTTACACATGGCTGAGGAGAATTCCAGGATGGCTATATGGGGCATTGCAGAAGGCAAGTTTTACAGGAAAAGCCCTTCTTTGGGAAAAATTTACACTCCAAAGCTTTCTCAATGTGCCTTAGCTTACATATTCCATCCCTTGAAAATGCCTGGGAAGAGGCTTTTCGGGGCTATAGTGCGACTCTCAGAAGACAAAGTGGTTTGTATCGTCATCAAGCGAAATAGATACCCCTTCAAAAAGCGCAATGAACATGATACTTTCCCAGGTTCTTGAAAGGTAGATACAGTCTGACAGAAATCAGCTAATCAGTGATCATATGCTAAAAAGATAAGCTGAGTTCTCTGGAAAGAGTTCATTCTTGCTTACACATGGCAGAGGTAAAGCCCAAGACTGCTCTATGGGGCGAATCCAGAAGGCTAGTTTTACGGGAAAAGCCCTTCTTTGGGCAACATTTACATTCCAAAACTTTTTCGAAGTGCCTTGACTTACATATTCCAAGCCCTGAAGAATGCCTCGAAGAGGCTTTTCGGCCTACAGTGCGACCCTCTGAAGAAAAAGTGGTATGTATCGCCATTAAGCACAATAGATTCACCTTCAAAAAGGGATATGAACGTGATGCTTTTGCAGCTTCTGGAAAGCTAGATACAGTCTGACATAAAACAGCTAATTCAGTGATCATATGCTGAAAAGATAAGCTGAGTTCTCTGGAAAGAGTTCATTCTTGCTTACACATGGCAGAGGTAAAGCCCAAGACTGCTCTATGGGGCGAATCCAGAAGGCTAGTTTTACGGGAAAAGCCCTTCTTTGGGCAACATTTACATTCCAAAACTTTTTCGAAGTGCCTTGACTTACATATTCCAAGCCCTGAAGAATGCCTCGAAGAGGCTTTTCGGCCTACAGTGCGACCCTCTGAAGAAAAAGTGGTATGTATCGCCATTAAGCACAATAGATTCACCTTCAAAAAGGGATATGAACGTGATGCTTTTGCAGCTTCTGGAAAGCTAGATACAGTCTGACATAAAACAGCTAATTCAGTGATCATATGCTGAAAAGTTAAGTTGAGTTTTCTGGCAAGAGCTCTTTCTTGCTTGCAAAAGGCTGAGGTGAAGTCCACGATCACTCTCTGGGGCGAATCCAGAAGGCAAGTTTTACATGAAATGCCCTTCTTTGGGCACCATTTAAGCTCCAAAACTTTCTCAATGTGCCATGTCTTACATATTCCCTGCTCTAAAGTATGCCTCGGAGAGGATTTTTGGGATTACAGTGCGACTCTCCGAAGACAAATTGGTATATATTGCCATCAAGCAGAATAGATTCACCTTCAAAAAGGGCAATGAACATGATCCTTTCCCAGTTTCTTCAAAGCTGGATACAGTCTGACATAGAGCAGCTAATTCAGTGATCATACGCTTAAACCCTTTGTTGATTTTTCTGAAAAGAGCTCATTCTTACTTACACATGTCTGAAGTGAAGTCCAAAATGGCTCTATGGTGCTAATTCAGAAGGCAAGATTTACAGGGAAAGCCCTTCTTTGGGCACCATTTACACTCCAAAATTTTTAAATGTGCTATGTCTTTCATATTCCATGCCCTGAAGAATGCCATGGAAAAGGCTTTTTCGGACTATAGTGCGACTCTCTGAAGACAAAGTGGTATGTATTGCCATTAAGCGAAATAGATTCACCTTCAAAAAGAGCAATGAATATGATGCCTTCCCACGTTCTTGAAAGCCAAATACAGTCTGACATGAAAGACCTAATTCAGTGATCATATCCTGAAAAGTTAGTTGTGTAATCTGGCAAGAGCTCATTCTTCCTTACACATGGCTGAGGTGATTTTCATGATGGCTCTCAAGGGTGAATTCAGAAGGCAAGTTTTACATGAAAACCTTTCTTTGCGCAACATTTACACTCCAAAACTCTCTCAATGTGCCATGTCTTACATATGCCATGACGTGAAGAATGCCTCGATAGAGGCTTTTTGGGCCTACAGTGCTACTCTCGGAAGACAAAGTGGTATGTATCGTCATCAAGCACAATATATTTACCTTCAAAAAGGACAATGAACATGACGCTTTCCAAGGTTCTGGAAAGCTAGTTACAGTCTGACATAAAGCAGCTAATTCAAGGAGTATATGCTCTAAAACTTAGTTGAGTTTTCTGGCAAAAGCTCATTCTTGCTTACACATGGCTGTGGTGGAGTCCAAGATGGCTCTATGGTGCGAACCAGATGGAGAATTTTATAGGAGAAGCCCTTTCTTGGGCACTATTTAAGGTCCAAAACTTTCTGAATGTGCCTTATCTTAATATTCCATGCCCTGAAGAATGCCTCGGAAGAGGCTTTTTGGGCCTACAGTGCTACTCTCGGAAGACAAAGTGGTATGTATCGTCATCAAGCACAATATATTTACCTTCAAAAAGGACAATGAACATGACGCTTTCCAAGGTTCTGGAAAGCTAGTTACAGTCTGACATAAAGCAGCTAATTCAAGGAGTATATGCTCTAAAACTTAGTTGAGTTTTCTGGCAAAAGCTCATTCTTGCTTACACATGGCTGTGGTGGAGTCCAAGATGGCTCTATGGTGCGAACCAGATGGAGAATTTTATAGGAGAAGCCCTTTCTTGGGCACTATTTAAGGTCCAAAACTTTCTGAATGTGCCTTATCTTAATATTCCATGCCCTGAAGAATGCCTCGGAAGAGGCTTTTTGGGCCTACAGTGAGACTCTCTGAAGACAAAGTGGTATGTATCGCCATCAAGGACAATAGATTCAACTTCAAAAAGGGCAATGAACTTGATGCTTTGCAAGGTTCATGAAAGATAGATACAGTCTGACATAAAGCAGCTAATTCAGTGATCATATGCTAAAAAGTTTTCTTGAGTTTTCCGGCAAGAGCTCATTCCTGCTTACACATGGCTGAGGTAAAGCCAAGACTGCTCTATGGGGCGAATCCAGAAGGCAAGTTTCACAGGAAAAATACTGCTTTGGGCAACGTTCAAACGCCAAAACTTTCTCAATGTGCCATGTCTTACATATTCCATGCTCTAAAGTATGCCTCGGAGAGGCTTTTCAGGCCTACATTGCCACTCTCTGAAGACAAATTTTTATGTATTGCCATCAAGCGAAATAATTTCAGATTCGAAAGGGCAGTGAACATAATACTTTCCCAGCTTCCTGAAAGCAAGACACAGTCTGACATACAGCAGGCAATTCACGGAGCATATGCTGAAAAGCAGGGTTGAGTTTTCTGGCAAGAGCTCATTCTTGCTTACACATGGCTGAGGTGAGGTTCAAGATGGCTCTATGGCGCAAATACACAAGGAAAGTTTTACAGGAAAAGCCCTTCTTTGGGCACCATTTACAATCCAAATCTTTCCCAATGTGCCTTTTCTTACATACTCCATGCCCTGAAAAATGCCTGAGAAGAGGCTTTTCTGGGCTACAGTGTGACTCTCTGAAGAGAAAGAGGTATGTTTCACAATCAAGAAAAGTATTCACATTGAAAAAGGGAGTGAACGTGATGCTTTCCCAGCTTCCTGAAAGCAAGACACAGTCTGACATAATTCATGGAGCATAAGCAGAAAAGCTTAGTTGAGTTTTCTGGCAAGAGCTCATTCTTGCTTACACATGGCTCAGGTGAAGTCCTCGATGGTTCTATGGCGCGAATCCACAAGGAAATTTTAAGGAAAAGCCCTTCTTTGGGCACCATTTACAATCCAAATCTTTCCCAATGTGCCTTTTCTTACATACTCCATGCCCTGAAAAATGCCTGAGAAGAGGCTTTTCTGGGCTACAGTGTGACTCTCTGAAGAGAAAGAGGTATGTTTCACAATCAAGAAAAGTATTCACATTGAAAAAGGGAGTGAACGTGATGCTTTCCCAGCTTCCTGAAAGCAAGACACAGTCTGACATAATTCATGGAGCATAAGCAGAAAAGCTTAGTTGAGTTTTCTGGCAAGAGCTCATTCTTGCTTACACATGGCTCAGGTGAAGTCCTCGATGGTTCTATGGCGCGAATCCACAAGGAAATTTTAAGGAAAATCCCTTCATTGGGCAACATTTCCACTCCAAAACTTTCTCAATGTGCCTTATCATACATATTCCATACCCTGAAGAATGCCTCGGAAGAGGCTTTTCGGGCCTACAGTGCGACCCTCTGAAGAAAAAGTGGTATATATCGCCATCAAAAGAAATAGATTCATTCAAAAAAGGCAGTGAACATGATGCTCTCCCAGTTTCTTGAAAGGTGCATACAGTCTGACATAAAACAGCTAATACAGTGATCATATCCTGAAAAACTTTGTTGAGATTTCCTGCAAGAACTCATTCTTGCTGACAAATGGCTGAGGTGAAGTCCAAGATGCCTCTATGGGGCGAATCCAGAAGGCAAGTTTTACAGGATATCCCCTCTTTGGGAACCATTTACACTCCAAAACTTTCTCAATATGCCTTGTCTTACATATTCCATGCCCTGAAGAATGCCTCGGAAGAGGCTTTTTGGGTCTACAGTGCGACTCTTTGAAGACAAAGTGATATGTATTGCCACGAAGCGAAATAGATTCACCTTCAAAAAGGGCAATGAGTATGATGCTTTCCCAGGTTCCTGAAAGCTAGATACAGTCTGACATAAAGCAGCTAATTCAGTGATAATACGCTAAAAAGCTTAGTGGAGTTTTCTGGCAAGAGCTTATTCTTTCTCTTCCATTGCTGAGGTGAAGTCCAAGATGGCTGTATGGGACGAAACCAGAAGACAAGTTTTACAGGAGAAGCCCTTCTTTCGGCACCATTCACACTCCAAAACTTTCTCAATACGTCTTGTCTTATATATTCCATGCACTGAAATATGCCTAGGAAGAGGCTTTTCGGGCCTACGTGCGACTACCTGAAGAGAAAGTGATATGTATTGCCACGAAGCGAAATAGATTCACCTTCAAAAAGGGCAATGAGTATGATGCTTTCCCAGGTTCCTGAAAGCTAGATACAGTCTGACATAAAGCAGCTAATTCAGTGATAATACGCTAAAAGCTTAGTGGAGTTTTCTGGCAAGAGCTTATTCTTTCTCTTCCATTGCTGAGGTGAAGTCCAAGATGGCTGTATGGGACGAAACCAGAAGACAAGTTTTACAGGAGAAGCCCTTCTTTGGACAACATTTGCACTCCAAAACTTTCTCAATGTGCCTTGCCTTGCATATTCCATGCCCTGGCGTATGCCTTGGAAGTAGTTTTTTGGGCTTACAGTGTGACTCTCTGAAGACATAGTGGTATGCATCGACATCAAGTGAAATAGATTCACATTCAAAAAGGACAATGAACATGATGCTTTCCTATCTTGAAAGTTGGATACAGTCTGAGATACAGAAGCTAATTAAGGTGAGCCTATGTTGTAAAGCTTAATTGAGTTTTCCGGAAGAGATCACTCTTGCTTACACATGGCTGAGGTGAAGTTCAAGATGGCTCTATGAGGCAAATCCAGAAGTCAAGTCCTACAGGAAAAGCCCCCCTTTTGGGCAACATTTAAACTCCAAAACTTTCTCAAAATTCCATGTCTTACATATTCAATGCCCTGAAGAATGCCTTGAAAGAGGCTTTTTGGCCTACAGTGCGACTCTCTGAAGACAAAGTAGTATGTATCGCATTCAAGCACAATAGATTCACATTCAAAAAGGGCAATGAACATGATGCTTTCAGAGCTTCTTTAAAGCTAGATACATTCTGGCATAAAGCAGTTAATTCAGTGATCATACACTGAAAAACTCAGATGAGTTTTCTGGCATGATCTCATTCTTACTTACACATGGCTGAGGTGAAGACCAAGATGGCTCTACTTGGCGAATCCAGAAGGGAAGTTATATAGGAAAAGCCCTTCTTTGGGTAACATATACACTCCAAAGCTTCCTCAATGTGCCTAGACTTACATATTCCATGCCCTGAAGTATGTCTCAGAAGAGGCTTTTTGGCCTACAGTGCGACTCTCTGAAGACAAAGTGGTATGTATCTCCATCAAGGGAAATAGATTCACTTTGAAAAAGGCCAGTGAACATGATGCTTTCATAGGTTCTTAAAAGCTGGATAGAGTCTGACATAAACGCTAAAAAACATAGTTCAGTTTTCTGGCAAGAGCTCATTCTTGCTAACTCATGGCAGAGATGACGTCCAACATGGCTCTATAGGCTAAATCCAGGAAGTCAGTTTTACTGGAAAAGCCCTTCTTTGGGTAACATATACACTCCAAAGCTTCCTCAATGTGCCTAGACTTACATATTCCATGCCCTGAAGTATGTCTCAGAAGAGGCTTTTTGGCCTACAGTGCGACTCTCTGAAGACAAAGTGGTATGTATCTCCATCAAGGGAAATAGATTCACTTTGAAAAAGGCCAGTGAACATGATGCTTTCATAGGTTCTTAAAAGCTGGATAGAGTCTGACATAAACGCTAAAAAACATAGTTCAGTTTTCTGGCAAGAGCTCATTCTTGCTAACTCATGGCAGAGATGACGTCCAACATGGCTCTATAGGCTAAATCCAGAAGGCAAACTTTACAGGAAAAACCCTTCTTTGAGTAACATTTACACTCCAAATCTTTCTCAGTGTGCCTTGTCTTACATATTCCATGCCCTGAAGAATGCCTCGGAAGAGGCATTTCAGGCCTACAGTGCGATTCTCTGAAGACAAAGTGGTATGTATCGACATCAAGTGAAATAGATACACCTTCCAAAAGGGCAATGAACATGATGCTTTACCAGTCTCTACAAATCTAGATACAGTCTGAGATACAGCAGCCAATTCACGGAGCATGTGGTGAAATGCTTAGTTTCGTTTTCTGGCAAGAGCTCATTCTTGCTTGCACATGGCTGAGTGTAGTCAAAAATGTCTCTATGGGGCGAATCCAGAAGGCAAGTTTTACAGGAATAGCCCTTCTTTGTGCAACATTTACAATCGGACACTTTCTCAGTGTGCCTTGTCTTACATGTTCCATGCCCTGAAGAAAACCTTGAAAGAGGCTTGTTGGCCTACAGTGCGAATCTCGGAAGATAAAGTGCTTTGTATCACTATTTTGTGAAATAGATTCACATTGAAAAAGCAGTGAACATGATGCTATCCTAGTTTCTTGAATACTGCATACAGTCTTAGATACAGCAGCTAATTTAGTGATCATATCCTGAAAAGCTTAGTTTCGTTTTCGGGCAAGAGCTCATTCTTGCTTACACATGGCTGACGTGAAGTCCATGATGGCTCTAAGGAGGCAATCCAGAAGATAACTTTTACAAGAAAAGCCCTTCTTTGGACAATATTTAAACTACAAAACTTTCTCAATGAGCCATGTCTTACAAATTCCATCCCCAAAGAATGCCTTGGAAGAGGCTTTTCGGGAAAACAGTGCGACTCACTGAAGACGAATTGGTATGTATCGCCTTCAAGCAAAATAGATTCAACTTCAAAAAGGGCAGTGAACATGATGCTTTCTCAGGTTCTTAAAAGCTAGATACAGTCTGACATAAACGCTAAAAAACATAGTTCAATTTTCTGGCAAGAGCTCATTCTTGCTTACACACGGCTGAGGTGAAGTCCAAGATCGCTCTGTGGGGTGAATTCAGAAGGCAAGTTTTACAGGAAAAGCCCTTCTTTGGGTAACATTTACACTCCAAACCTATCTCAATGTGGCTTGTATTGCATATTCCATGCCCTGAAGAATTTCTCGGTAGAGGCTTTTTAGGCCCACAGTGCAACTATTTGAAGACAATGTGGTATGTAATGCCATCAAGCGAAATAGATTCACCTTCAAAAAGGGCAATGAACATGATGCTGTCCCAGCTTCTTGAAAGCAAGATACAGTCTGACATAAAGGATCTAGTTTAGTGATCATACGCTAAAAAGGTTAGTTGAGTTTTCTGGCAAGGACTCATCCTTGCTTACACATGACTGAGGTGAAGTCCAAGATGGCTCTATGGGGTGAAACCCGAAGATAACTTTTACAAGAAAAGCCCTTCTTTGGACAATATTTAAACTACAAAACTTTCTCAATGAGCCATGTCTTACAAATTCCATCCCCAAAGAATGCCTTGGAAGAGGCTTTTCGGGAAAACAGTGCGACTCACTGAAGACGAATTGGTATGTATCGCCTTCAAGCAAAATAGATTCAACTTCAAAAAGGGCAGTGAACATGATGCTTTCTCAGGTTCTTAAAAGCTAGATACAGTCTGACATAAACGCTAAAAAACATAGTTCAATTTTCTGGCAAGAGCTCATTCTTGCTTACACACGGCTGAGGTGAAGTCCAAGATCGCTCTGTGGGGTGAATTCAGAAGGCAAGTTTTACAGGAAAAGCCCTTCTTTGGGTAACATTTACACTCCAAACCTATCTCAATGTGGCTTGTATTGCATATTCCATGCCCTGAAGAATTTCTCGGTAGAGGCTTTTTAGGCCCACAGTGCAACTATTTGAAGACAATGTGGTATGTAATGCCATCAAGCGAAATAGATTCACCTTCAAAAAGGGCAATGAACATGATGCTGTCCCAGCTTCTTGAAAGCAAGATACAGTCTGACATAAAGGATCTAGTTTAGTGATCATACGCTAAAAAGGTTAGTTGAGTTTTCTGGCAAGGACTCATCCTTGCTTACACATGACTGAGGTGAAGTCCAAGATGGCTCTATGGGGTGAAACCCGAAGGCAAGTTTTACAAGAAAAGCCCTTCTTTGGGCAACATTTACACTATAAAACTTTCTCAATGTGCCTTTTCTTACATATTTCGTGCCCTGAGGAAAGCCTCAGAAGAGGCTTTTCGGGCCTACAGTGCGACTCTCTGATGACAAAGTGGTATGTAACGCCATCAAGTGAAATAGATTCACCTACAAAAAGAGCAATGAGCATGATGCTTTCCCAGCTTCTTGAAATCTGGATACACTCTGAGATAAGGTAGCTAATTCAGTGATCATACGCTGAAAATCTTACTTGAGTTTTTTGGCAAGACCTCATTCTTGTCTACACATGTCTGAGGAGAAGTCCAAGATGGATCTATAGGGCGAATCCAAAATGCAAGTTTTACTGGAAAAGTCCTTCTTTGGGCAGCTTTCACACTCCAAATCTTTCACAGTGTGCCTTATCTTACCTATTCCATGCCCTGAAGACTGCCCTGAAGAGGCTTTTCGGGCCCAGAGTGCGACTCTCTGATGACAAAGTTGTATGTATTGCCATCAAGCAAAATAGATTCACATCAAACTGGGGAATGAATATGATGCTTTCCCAGCTTCTTGAATGCTAGATACAGTCTGAGATAAGGTAGCTAATTCAGTGATCATACGCTGAAAATCTTACTTGAGTTTTTTGGCAAGACCTCATTCTTGTCTACACATGTCTGAGGAGAAGTCCAAGATGGATCTATAGGGCGAATCCAAAATGCAAGTTTTACTGGAAAAGTCCTTCTTTGGGCAGCTTTCACACTCCAAATCTTTCACAGTGTGCCTTATCTTACCTATTCCATGCCCTGAAGACTGCCCTGAAGAGGCTTTTCGGGCCTATGGTGCGACTCTCTGATGACAAAGTGGTACGTACTGCCATCAGGCGAAATAGATTCACATTCAAAAAGGGTAATGAACATGATGCTTTCCCAGCTTATTGAAAGCTGGATACAATCTGAGATAAAGCAGCTAATTCAGTGATCATATGCTGAAAATCTTCCTAGAGTTTTCTGGCAAGAGCTCAATCTTTCTTACACATGGCTGAGGTGATATCCAAGAGGGCTTGATGGGGCGAACCCAGAAGTCTAGTTTTACACGAAAAACCCTTTCTGGGCAACATTTACACTCCTAGATTTTCTCAATGTGCCTAGATTTACATATCCCATGCCCTGAAGAATGCCTCGGAAGAGGATTTTCGGGCCTACAGTGCGACTCTCTGAAGGAAAAGTGGTATGTATCGCCATCAAGCGAAATAGATTCACCTTCAAAAAGGGTAACGAACATGATGCTTTCCCAGGTTCTTGAAATCTGGATACAGTATGAGATAATGCAGCTAATTCAATTATGATACGCCTAAAAGGTTAATTGAGTTTTCTGGCAGAGCTCATTCTTGCTTGTACATGGCTGAGTTGAAGTTTAAGATGGCTCTTTGGGGCGAATACAGAAGGCAAGTTTTACAGGAAAAGTCCTTCTTTGGACACCATTTACACTCCAAAACTTTCTAAATATGCTTTGACTTATATATTCCATGTCCTGAAGAATGCCTTGGAAGATGCTTTTTGGGCCTACAGTGCGATTCTCTGAAGAAAAAATGGTTCATATCGCCATCAAGCGGTATAGACTCACTTTCAAAATGGGCAATGAATTTGATGCTTTCCCAGCTTGCTGCAAGCTGGATACAGTCTGGGCTAAAGCAGCTAATACTCTGAGCATTCGCTAAAAAAGTTAGATGAGTTATTAAGCAAGAGCCCATTCTTGCTTACACATGGCTGAGGTGGAGACAAAGATGCATCTACTTGGCGAATACAGAAGGCAAGTTTTACAGGAAAAGTCCTTCTTTGGACACCATTTACACTCCAAAACTTTCTAAATATGCTTTGACTTATATATTCCATGTCCTGAAGAATGCCTTGGAAGATGCTTTTTGGGCCTACAGTGCGATTCTCTGAAGACAAAATGGTTCATATCGCCATCAAGCGGTATAGACTCACTTTCAAAATGGGCAATGAATTTGATGCTTTCCCAGCTTGTTGCAAGCTGGATACAGTCTGAGATAAAGCAGCTAATACTCTGAGCATTCGCTAAAAAAGTTAGTTGAGTTTTTAGGCAAGATCTCATTCTTGCTTACACATGGCTGAGGTGAAGACCAAGATGGCTCTACTTGGCGAATCCAGAAGGGAAGTTATATAGGAAAAGCCCTTCTTTGGGCACCGTTAACACTCCAAAACGTTCTCAATGTACCTTGTCTTACATATTCCATGCCCTGAAGAATGCCTCGGAAGAGGCTTCAGGGGCCTACAGTGTGACTCTCTGAAGACAAAGTGGTATGTATCGCCATCAAGCAAAAAAGATTCACCTTCAAAAAAAGCAATGAACATGATGCTTTCCCAGGTTCTTGAAATCTGGATACAGGCTGAGATAAGGCAGCTAATTCAATGATGATACGCTGAAAAGCTTAGTTGAGTTTTCTGGCAAGAGCTCACTCTTGCTTACACATTGCTGAGGTGAAGTCCAGGATGGCTGTATGGGGCGAATCCAGAAGGCAAGTTTTACAGGAAAAGCCCTTTTATGGGAAACACTTACGCCTCAAAACTTTCTCTATGTGCCTTGTCTTACATATTCCATGCCCTGCAGATGCCTCTTCAGAGACTTTTTAGGCCTACAGTGCGACTCTCTGAAGAAAAAGAGGTATGTATCGCCATCAAGTGAAATAGATTCATATTCAAAAACAGAAATGACCATGATGCTTTCCCAGCTTCTTGAAACCTGGATACACTCTGATATAAAGCAGCTAATTCATCGATCATATGCTGACATGCTTAGTTGAGGTTTCTGGAAAGAGATCATTCTTGCTTACACATTGCTGAGGTGAAGTCCAGGATGGCTGTATGGGGCGAATCCAGAAGGCAAGTTTTACAGGAAAAGCCCTTTTATGGGAAACACTTACGCCTCAAAACTTTCTCAATGTGCCTTGTCTTACATATTCCATGCCCTGATGAATGCCTTGGAAGAGGATTTTCAGGCCTACAGTGCGACTCTCTGAAGACAAAGTGGTATGTATCGCCATCAAGTGAAATAGATTCACCTTCAAAAAGAGCAATGAACATGATGCTTTCCCAGCTTCTTGAAAGCTGGATACAGTATGAGATACAGCAAATACTTAAAGTGACCTTACGCAGAAAAGCTTATTTTCTTTTTCTGGGAATAGCTCATTCTTACTTATACATTGCTGGGTTGAATTCAAATATGGCTCTATGGTGCGAATCCAGAAGGCAAGATTTATAGGATAATCACTTCTTTGGGCAACATGTACACTCCAAACCTTTCTCAATGTGCTATGTCTTACATTTTCCCTACTGTGAAGACTGCCTCGGAAGAGGCTCTTCGGGACTACAGTGTGACTCTCTGAAGACAACGTGGTATGTATCGCCTACAATCGAAGTAGATTCACCTTCAAAAAGGACAATGAACATGATGCTTTCCCAGCTTATTAACAGTTGGATACAGTCTGTGATACAGCAGCTAATTCAGTGATCATATACTGAAAAGTTTTTTTGAGTTTTCTGACAAGAGCTCATTCTTGCTTACACATTGTTGAGGTGAAGTTCAAGATGGCTCTATGTGGCGAATCCAGAAGTCAAGTTACAGGAAAAGCCCTTCTTTGGGCAACATTTACACTCCAAAACTTTCTCAATGTGCCTTGTTTTACATATTGCATGCCCTGAAGAATGCCTCGGAAGAGGCTTTTTGGGCCTACAGTGCAACTTTGATAAGACAAAGTGGTATGTATCGATCAAGCACAATAGATTCACCTTCAAAAGGCCAATGAACATGATGTTTTCCCAGCTTCTTGAAAGCTGGATACAGTATGAGATTCAGCAGCTAATTCATGTGAGCCTATGCAGAAAGCTTATTTTCGCTTTCTGGGACGAGCTCATCCATGATTACGCATTGCTGAAGTGAAATCCAAGATGGCGGTATGGTGCGACTCCAGAAGGCTAGTTTTACGTGAAAAGCCCTTCTTTGGGCAACATTTACACTCCAAAACTTTCTCAATGTGCCTTGTTTTACATATTGCATGCCCTGAAGAATGCCTCGGAAGAGGCTTTTTGGGCCTACAGTGCAACTTTGATAAGACAAAGTGGTATGTATCGCAGTCAAGCACAATAGATTCACCTTCAAAAAGGCCAATGAACATGATGTTTTCCCAGCTTCTTGAAAGCTGGATACAGTATGAGATTCAGCAGCTAATTCATGTGAGCCTATGCAGAATAGCTTATTTTCGCTTTCTGGGACGAGCTCATCCATGATTACGCATTGCTGAAGTGAAATCCAAGATGGCGGTATGGTGCGACTCCAGAAGGCTAGTTTTACGTGAAAAGCCCTTCTTTGGGCAACATTTACACTCCAAAACTATCTCCATGTGCCATGTCTTGCATATTCCGTGCACTAAAGAATACCTATGAAAAGCTTTTCGACCTTCAGTGCGAGTCTCTGAAGACAAAGTGGTATGTATGGCCATGAAGCACAATAGATTCACCTTCAAAAAGGCAAATGAGCATGTTTTCCCAGCTTCTTGAAAGCTGGATAAAGTCTGAGATAAGGCAGCTAATTCAGGTGATCCGATGCTGAAAAGTTTCGTTTCGTTTTCTGGCAGAGCTCATTCTTGCTTATACATGGCTGAAGTAAAGTCCAAGATGGCTCTATGGGGTGAAATTACAAGGCAAGTTTTACAGGAAAAGCCCCTCTTTGGGCAACATATACACTCCAAAGCTTCCTCAATGTGCCTTGTCTTACACATTCCATGCCTTGAAGAATGAATCGGAAGAGGCTTTGGGGGCCTACTGTGCGACTCTCTGCAGACAAAGCGGTATGTATCGCCTTCAAGCGAAATAGATTCACACTAAAAAAGGCAGAAAACATGATGCTTTCTAGGCTTCTTGAATGCTCCATACAGTCTTAGATACAGCAGCTAATTTAGTGATCATATCCTGAAAAGCTTAGTTTGATTTTCTGTCATGAGCTCAATCTTGCTTACACATGGCTGAGGTGAAGGCCAAGATGGCTCTCTGGCGCGAATCCATAAAGCAAGATTTAGAGGAAAAGCCCTTCTTTGGGCAACATTTACACTCCAAAATTTTCTCAATGTGCCATGTCTTAAATATTCCATGCCTTGAAAATGCCGCGGAAGAGGTTTTACGGCCTACAGTGTGACTCTCTGAGGAAAAAGTGTTATGTATCGCCATCAAGCACAATAGATTCACCTTCAAAAAGGGCAATGAACATGATGCTTCCAGCATCTGGAAGGCTAGATACAGTCTGACATAAAGCAGCTATTCAGTGATCATACGCTGATAAACTTAGTTGAGTTTTCTGGCAAAAGCTCATTCTTGCTTACACATGGCTGAGGTAAAGTCCAAGATGGCTCTCTGGCGCGAATCCATAAAGCAAGATTTAGAGGAAAAGCCCTTCTTTGGGCAACATTTACACTCCAAAATTTTCTCAATGTGCCATGTCTTAAATATTCCATGCCTTGAAAATGCCGCGGAAGAGGTTTTACGGCCTACAGTGTGACTCTCTGAGGAAAAAGTGTTATGTATCGCCATCAAGCACAATAGATTCACCTTCAAAAAGGGCAATGAACATGATGCTTCCAGCATCTGGAAGGCTAGATACAGTCTGACATAAAGCAGCTATTCAGTGATCATACGCTGATAAACTTAGTTGAGTTTTCTGGCAAAAGCTCATTCTTGCTTACACATGGCTGAGGTAAAGTCCAAGATGGCTCTATGGGGTGAATCCTGAAGGCAAGCTTTACAGGATAAGCCCTTTTTTTGCAACATTTACTCTCCAAAACTTTCACAATGTGCCCTGTCTTACATATTCCATGCCCTGAAGAATGCCTCGGAAGAGGCTTTTCAGGCCTACAATGCGACTCTCTGAAGAGAAAGAGGTATGTATCGAATTAAAGCGAAATAGACTCCGCTTCAAAAAGGGCAATGAACACGATGCTTTCCCAGGTTCTTGAAACCTAGATAGAGTCAGACATAAAGCAACTAATTCAGTGATTATACGCTAAAAAGCTTAATTGAGTTTTCTGGCAAGAGCTCATTCATGCTTACACATGGCTGAAGTAAAGATCAAGATAACTCTATGGGGCAAAACCACAAGGCAAGTTTTACAGGAAAAGCCCTTCTTTGGGTAACATTTATCCTCCAAATTTTTCACAGTGTGCCTTGTCTTACATATTGCATGCCCTGAAGAATGCCTCGGAAGAGGCTTTTCGGGCCTACAGTGCAATTCTCTGAAGACAAAGTGATATGTATCACCATCTAGTGAAATAGATTCACCTTCAAAAAGGTCAAAGAACATGATGTTTTCCCAGTCTCTGAAAAGCTAGATACAGTCTGAGATACAGTGGCTAATTCATGTGTGCCTACGCTGAAAACCTGAGGTTCTTTTTCTAGGAAGAGCTCTTACTTGCTTATGAATTGCTGAGATGACGTCAAAGATGGCTCTATGGGTCGCATCCTGAGGGCAAGCTTTACAGGAAAAGCCCTTCTTTGGGTAACATTCACACTCAAACGCTTTCTCAATGTGCCTTGCCTTACATATTTCATGGCCAGAAGAATGCCTCGGATGAGGTTTTCGGGCCTACAGTGCACTTCTCTGAAGACAAAGTGATATGTATCACCATCTAGTGAAATAGATTCACCTTCAAAAAGGTCAAAGAACATGATGTTTTCCCAGTCTCTGAAAAGCTAGATACAGTCTGAGATACAGTGGCTAATTCATGTGTGCCTACGCTGAAAACCTGAGGTTCTTTTTCTAGGAAGAGCTCTTACTTGCTTATGAATTGCTGAGATGACGTCAAAGATGGCTCTATGGGTCGCATCCTGAAGGCAAGTTTTACAGGATAAGCCCTTCTTCGGGCAACAGTCACACTCCAACGCTTTCTCAATGTGCCTTGACTTACATATTTCATGGCCAGAAGAATGCCTCGGATGAGGTTTTTCGGGCCTACAGAGCGACTCTGTGAAGACAAAGTGGTATGTATCGCCATCAAGAGAAATAGATTCACCTTCAAAAAGGGCAATGAACATGAATCTTTCCCAGGTTTCTGAAATCTGGATACAATCTGAAATAAAACAGCTAATTCAGTGACCATATCCTGAAAAGCTTAGTTCAGTTTTCTGGCAAGAGCTAATTCTTGCTTATACATGGTTGAGGTGAATTCATTGGCGGCTCTATGGGGGGAAATCACAAGGCAAGTTTTATAGGAACAGCTCTGCTTTGGGCACCGTTTACAGTCCAAAACTTTCTCGGTGCACCTAGTCTTACATATTCCATGCTCTGAAGAATGCCTCGGAAGAGGCTTTTCGGGCCTGCAGTGCGACCCTCTGAAGACAAAATGGTATGTATCTCCATGAAGCAAAATAGATTCACCTTCAAACAGGGCAATGAACATGATGCTTTCCGAGCTTCTTCAAAGCTGGATACAGTCTGAGATACAGCAGCTAATTCAATAATCATAGGCTAAAAAGCATGCTTGAGTTTTCTGGCAAGAGCTCATTCATACTTACACATGGCTGAGGTGAAGTCCAAGATGGCGAATCCAGTGGCAAGTTTTACAGGAAAAGCCTTGCTTTGGGGAATATTTACACTCCAGAACTTTCTCAATGTGCCTTGTCTTACATATTCCATGCCCTGAGGAATGCCTATGAATAGGCTCCTTGGGCTTACAGTGCGACTCTCTGATGACAATGTGGTATGTAACGCCATCAAGCACAATATATGCACCTTCAAAAAGGGGAATGAACCTGATGCTTTCACAGGTTTCTGAAAGCTAGATACAGTCTGACATAAAGCAGCTAATTCAGTGATCATATGCTAAAAAGCTTAGTGGAGTTTTCCGGCAAGAGCTCATTCTTGCTTACTCATGGCTGAGGTGACGTCCAAGATGGCTCTATGGGGCGAATCCAGAAGGCAAATTTTAGAGGTAAAGCCCTTCTTGGGGCAATATTTACACTCCAGAACTTTCTCAATGTGACTTGTCTTACATATTCCATGCCCTGAGGAATGCCTATGAATAGGCTCCTTGGGCTTACAGTGCGACTCTCTGATGACAATGTGGTATGTAACGCCATCAAGCACAATATATGCACCTTCAAAAAGGGGAATGAACCTGATGCTTTCACAGGTTTCTGAAAGCTAGATACAGTCTGACATAAAGCAGCTAATTCAGTGATCATATGCTAAAAAGCTTAGTGGAGTTTTCCGGCAAGAGCTCATTCTTGCTTACTCATGGCTGAGGTGACGTCCAAGATGGCTCTATGGGGCGAATCCAGAAGGCAAATTTTAGAGGTAAAGCCCTTCTTGGGGCAACATTTACACTCGAAAACTTTCTCAATATGCCTTGTCTTACATATTCCATGCTCTGAAGAATGCCTCGGAAGAGGATTTTCGGGCCTACAGTGCAACCCTCTGAATACAAACTGGTATGTGCAGCCATCATGCGAAAGAGATTCACATTCATAAAAGGCAGTGAAAATGATGCTTTTCTGGGTTCTTGAAAGCTGGATGAAGTTGAGATACAGCAGCTAATTCAGTGATCATATCCTGAAAAGTTTAGTTTCGTTTTGTGACAAGAGTTCATTCTTGCTTACACATGGCTGAGGAGAAGTCCAAGATGGCTCGATGGGGCGAGTCAAGAAGGCACGTTTTACAGGAAAAGCCCTTCTTTGGGCCCATTTACACTGCAAAACTTTCTCAATGTGCCTTGTCTTACATATTCAATGCCCTGAAGAATGCCTTGGAAGAGTCTTTTTGGGCCTACAGTGCGACTCCCTGATGACAAAGTGGCATGTATCGCCATCAAGTGAAATAGATTCACCTTCAAAAAGGGTACTGAACATGATGCTTTCCCAGGTTCTTGAAATCTGGATACAGTCTGAGATAAGGCAGCTAATTTAATGATGATATGTTGAGAAGATTAGTTGAGTTTTCAGTCAAGAGTTCATTCTTGCTTACACATGGCTGAGGAGAAGTCCAAGATGGCTCGATGGGGCGAGTCAAGAAGGCACGTTTTACAGGAAAAGCCCTTCTTTGGGCCCATTTACACTGCAAAACTTTCTCAATGTGCCTTGTCTTACATATTCAATGCCCTGAAGAATGCCTTGGAAGAGTCTTTTTGGGCCTACAGTGCGACTCCCTGATGACAAAGTGGCATGTATCGCCATCAAGTGAAATAGATTCACCTTCAAAAAGGGTACTGAACATGATGCTTTCCCAGGTTCTTGAAATCTGGATACAGTCTGAGATAAGGCAGCTAATTTAATGATGATATGTTGAGAAGATTAGTTGAGTTTTCAGTCAAGAACTCATTCTTGCTTACAGATGGCTGAGGCGAAGTGCAAGATGGCTTGAAGAGGTGAATCCAGAAGGCAAGATTTACTTCAAAAGTCCTTCTTTGAGTACCATTTACACTCCAAAACTTTCACAATGTGCCTTGTCTTACATATTTCGTGCCCTGAAAAATGTTTGGAAAGAGAATTTACGGGCCTACAGTGTGATTCTCTGAAGACAAAATGGTATGTATCGCCATAAAGCGAAATAGATTCACCTTCAAAAAGGAAAATGAACCTGATGCTTGACACCTTCGTGAATGCTGGATACAGTCTGTGAGAAAGCATCAAATGCAACGATCATATGCTGAAAAATTTAGCTGATATTTCTGGCAAGAGCTCATTCTTGCTTACACATGGCGGAGGTGAATTCCAAGATGTCTCCATTGGGTGAAATCAGAAGGCAAGTTTTACAGGAAAAGCCCTTCATTGGGCAACATTTACTCTCCAAAACTTTTTGAATGTGCCTTGTTTTACATATTCCATGCCTTGAATTATGCCTCAGAAGAGGCTTTTTGGGCCTACAGTGCGACTCTCTGAAGACAAAGTGGTATGTATCGACATCAAGCGAAATAGATTCACCGTCAAAAAAGGGCAATGAATATGATTCTTTCCCAGCTTCTTGAAAACTGGATACAGTCTGAGATATAGCTGCTAATTCTCGTGAGCCTATGCTGAGATCTTTGTTGAGTTTTTTGGCAAGATCACATTCTGCTTACACATGGCTTAGGTGAAGTCCAAGATGACTCTATATGGCGAATCCTGAAGGCATGTTCTACAGGAAAAGTCCTTGTTCGGGGAACATTTACACTCCAAAACTTTCTCAATGTTCCTTGTCTTACATATTCCATGCCCTAAAGAATGCCTCGGAAGAGTCTTTTTGGGCCCACAGGAACTCTCTGAAGACAAAGTGGTATGTATCGACATCAAGCGAAATAGATTCACCGTCAAAAAAGGGCAATGAATATGATTCTTTCCCAGCTTCTTGAAAACTGGATACAGTCTGAGATATAGCTGCTAATTCTCGTGAGCCTATGCTGAGATCTTTGTTGAGTTTTTTGGCAAGATCACATTCTGCTTACACATGGCTTAGGTGAAGTCCAAGATGACTCTATATGGCGAATCCTGAAGGCATGTTCTACAGGAAAAGTCCTTGTTCGGGGAACATTTACACTCCAAAACTTTCTCAATGTTCCTTGTCTTACATATTCCATGCCCTAAAGAATGCCTCGGAAGAGTCTTTTTGGGCCCACAGTGAACTCGCTGAAGACAAATTGGTATGTATTGTCATCAAACGAAATAGATTCACCTTCAAAGGGGGCAATGAACATGATCTTTTCCGAGCTTTCTGAAGGCTGGGTACAGTCTGAGATAAAGTAGCTCATTCACTGTGCATACACTGAAAATCTAGGTTGAGTTATCTTGCAAGAGCTCATACTTGCTTGCACATGGCTGAGGTGAAGTTCAAAATGCATCTTTGGGGAGAATCTAGAAGGCAAGTTTTACAGGAAAAGCTCTTCTTTGGGCAACATTTACACTCTAAAACTTTCTCAATGTTCCTAGTCTTACATATTCCATGCCTTGAAGAATGCCTTGGTAGAGGCTTTTCGGGCCTACAGTGCGAATACCGTAAGAGAAATTGGTATATATCACCACGATGCAAAATACATCCAAGGTCAAAAAGTTCAAAGAAACTGAATTCTTCCCAGCTTCTTGATAGCAGGTTACAGTCTGAGATGCAGCAGCGAATTCAGTTGAGCATACGCTAAAAAGCTTCAATGAGTTTTCTGGCAAGAGCTCATTCTTGCTTACAAATGGCTAAGGTGGAATCCATAGGGCTCCATGGGGCCAATACAGAAGGCAAGATTTACAGGAAAAGCTCTTCTTTGGGCAACATTTACACTCTAAAACTTTCTCAATGTTCCTAGTCTTACATATTCCATGCCTTGAAGAATGCCTTGGTAGAGGCTTTTCGGGCCTACAGTGCGAATACCGTAAGAGAAATTGGTATATATCACCACGATGCAAAATACATCCAAGGTCAAAAAGTTCAAAGAAACTGAATTCTTCCCAGCTTCTTGATAGCAGGTTACAGTCTGAGATGCAGCAGCGAATTCAGTTGAGCATACGCTAAAAAGCTTCAATGAGTTTTCTGGCAAGAGCTCATTCTTGCTTACAAATGGCTAAGGTGGAATCCATAGGGCTCCATGGGGCCAATACAGAACGTAAGTTTTACAGGAAAGGCCCTTCTTTGTGAAACATTTACAATTCAAATGTTTCTCAATGTGCCTTGACTTACATATTCCATGCCCTGAAGAATCCTCGGAAGAGGCTTTTCAGGCCTACAGTGCGACTCTCTGAAGACAAAATGGTATGTATCGCCATAAAGCGAAATAGATTCACCTTCAAAAAGGAAAATGAACCTGATGCTTTCTCTGGTTCCTGAAAGCTAGATACAGTCTAAAATAAAGCAGCTAATTCAGTGATCATATGCAAAAAAGCTTAGTTGAGTTTTCTGGCAAGAGCTCATTATTGCTCACACATGGCTGAGGTAAAGTCTAAGATGGCTATATGGGACGAATCCAGAAGGGAAGTTTCACAGGAAAAGCCCTTGCTAGGGCAAAATTTACACTCCAAAACTTTCTCAATGTGTCTTGTCTTAATAATCCACGCCCCTGAAGAATGCCTTGGAAGAGGCTTTTCAGGCCTACTGTGTGACACTCTGAAGAAAAAGTGGTATGTATCGTCATCAAGCGAAATAGATTCACCTTCAAAAAAAGCAATGAATACGATGCTTTCACAGCTTCTTGAAAGCTGGATGTAGTCTAGATACAGCAGCTAATTCAGGTGTGCCTATGCTGAAAAGCTTAGATTCGTTTTCAGGGAAGAGCTCTTTCTTGCTTATGTATCGCTGCAGGGACGTCAAAGATGGCTTTATGGGGCGAATCCCGAAGGCAAGTTTTGCAGGAAAAGCCCTTCTTCGGGCACCATTTGCACTCTAAAACTTGCTCAATTTTCCTTGTCTTACATACTCCATGCCCTGAAGAATGCCTCGGAAGAGGCTTTTTGTCCTAGACTGCGACACGCTGAAGACAAAATGGTATGTATCACCATCAAGCGAAATAGATTCACTTTCAAAAAGGGCAAGGAACATGATGCTCTCCCAGCTTCTTGAAAGCTGGATACAGTGTGACAGAAAAAAGCTAATTCAGTGATCGTACGCTAAAAAACTTTGTTGAGTTTTTTGGCAAGAGCTCATTCTTGCTTGCACATGACTTAGGTGAAGTCCAAATGGATCTATGGAGCGAATACAGAAGGCAAGTTTTGCAGGAAAAGCCCTTCTTCGGGCACCATTTGCACTCTAAAACTTGCTCAATTTTCCTTGTCTTACATACTCCATGCCCTGAAGAATGCCTCGGAAGAGGCTTTTTGTCCTAGACTGCGACACGCTGAAGACAAAATGGTATGTATCACCATCAAGCGAAATAGATTCACTTTCAAAAAGGGCAAGGAACATGATGCTCTCCCAGCTTCTTGAAAGCTGGATACAGTGTGACAGAAAAAAGCTAATTCAGTGATCGTACGCTAAAAAACTTTGTTGAGTTTTTTGGCAAGAGCTCATTCTTGCTTGCACATGACTTAGGTGAAGTCCAAATGGATCTATGGAGCGAATCCAGAATGCAAGTTTTACAGGAGGAGCCCTTCTTTGGGCAACATTTACATTCCAAAACTTTCTCAATGTGCCATGTCTTACATACTCCATGCTCTATATAATGCCTCGGCAGAGGCTTTTCGGGGCAATAGTGCGGCTCTCTGAAGAGAAAGAAGTATGTATCCCCATTAGACAAAAAAGATTCACCTTCAAAAAGGGCAATGAACATGATGCTTTCTGATGTTCTTGAAAGCTGGATACAGAGTGACATAAACCTGCTAATTAACGGAGGATATGCTAAAATCTTAGTTGAGTTTTCTGGAAAGTGCTCATTATATTATGCATTGTTGAGGTTACATCAAAGATGGCTCTATGGGGCGAATCCAGAAGGCAAGTTTTACAAGAAAAGACTTTCTTTGGGCACCATTCACACTCCAAAACTTTCTCAATATGCTTTGTCTTGCATATTCCCTGCCCTGAAGAATGCCTCGGAAGAGGCCTTACGGGCCTACAGTTCGACTCTCTGAAGACTAGGTGGTATGTATCGCCATCAAGCGAAATTGATTAAACTTCAAAAAGGGCAATGAACATGATGCTTTCCCAGGTTCCTGAAAGGTAGATACAGTCTGTCATAAAGCATCTAATTCAGGGATAATATGCTAAAAAGCTTAGTGGAGTTTTCTGACAAGAGCTCATTCTTACTTACACATGGTGGAGGTGAAGTCCACGATGGATGTATGTGGCTAATACAGAAGGCACGTTTTATAGGCAATGCCCTTTTTTGGGCAACATTTACACTCCAAAACTTTCTCAATGTGCCATGTCCTTCATATTCCATGCCCTAAACAATGCCTCGGAAGAGGGTTTTTGGGTCTACAGTGTGACCCTCTGAAGACAAAATGGTATCTGTCGCTATCAAGTGAAATAGATTCACATTAAAAAAGGCAGTGAACATGATGCTTTCCCAGCTTCTTGAAAACTGCATACAGTCTGAGATACAGCAGCTAATTCAGTGAACATACGCTAAAAAGCTTAGTGGAGTTTTCTGACAAGAGCTCATTCTTACTTACACATGGTGGAGGTGAAGTCCACGATGGATGTATGTGGCTAATACAGAAGGCACGTTTTATAGGCAATGCCCTTTTTTGGGCAACATTTACACTCCAAAACTTTCTCAATGTGCCATGTCCTTCATATTCCATGCCCTAAACAATGCCTCGGAAGAGGGTTTTTGGGTCTACAGTGTGACCCTCTGAAGACAAAATGGTATCTGTCGCTATCAAGTGAAATAGATTCACATTAAAAAAGGCAGTGAACATGATGCTTTCCCAGCTTCTTGAAAACTGCATACAGTCTGAGATACAGCAGCTAATTCAGTGAACATACGCTAAAAAGCTTAGTTGAGTTTTATGGCAAGAACTTATTCTTGCTTACACATGGCTGAGGTCCCATCCAATGTGACTCTATGAGGCGAATCCATAAGGCAATTTTTACAGGAAAAGCAATTCTGTGGCCAAATTTTCACTTCAAATGTTTCTCAATGTGCCTTGTCTTACATATTCCATGCCCTGACTAATGCCTCGGAAGACTCTTTTCGGGCCTTCAGTAGACTCTCTGAAGACAAAGTGGTATGTATCGCCATCAAGCACAATAGATTCACCTTCACAAAGGGCAGTAAACATGATGCAGGACCAGCTTCTTGAATGCTGCTTACAGTCTGAGATACAGCAGCTAAATTAGTGATCATATACTAAAAATCTTAGTTTCATTTTCTGGCATGAGCTCATTCTTGCTTACACATGGCAGAGGTGAAGTCCAAGATGGCTCTATGGGACGAATGCAGAAGGTAATTTTTACAGGATAAACCCTTCTTTGGGCAGCATTTACACTCAAAACTTTCTCAATGTGCAGTGTCTTACATATTCCCTGCACTTAAGGATGCCTCGGAAGAGACTTTTCGGGCCTAGAGTGCAACATTCGGAAGAAAAATGATATTTATTGCCATCAGCGAAATCGTTTCACCTTTAAAAATGGCAATGAACATGATGCTTTCCCAGCTTCTTGAAAGCGAGATACAGTCTGATATAATGCAGCTAATTCAGTGATTTTATGCTAAAACACTTTTTTGAGTTTTCTGGCAAGAGCTCATTCTTGCTTACACATGGCTGAGGTGAAGACCAATATGGCTCTATTTGGCAAATTCAGAAGGCAAGCTGTACAGGAAAAGCCCTGTTTTCATCTTAATTTACACTCCAGAACTTTCACAATGTGCCATGTCTTAAGTATTGCATGCCCTGAATAAGCCTCGGAAGAGGCTTTTCCAACTACAGTGCAAATCTCTGAAGACAAAGACGTATGTATCGCCATCAAGTGAAATAGATTCACCTTCAGAAAGGGCACTGAACATGATGCTTTCCCTGTTTCTTGAAAGCTGGATACAGTCTAACATAAAGCAGATAATTCAGCGTTCATACACTGAAAAGCTTACTTGAGTTTTCTGGAAAGAGCTCATCATTGCTTACACATGGCTGAGGTGAAGACCAAGATGGCTCTATTTGGCAAATTCAGAAGGCAAGCTGTACAGGAAAAGCCCTGTTTTCATCTTAATTTACACTCCAGAACTTTCACAATGTGCCATGTCTTAAGTATTGCATGCCCTGAATAAGCCTCGGAAGAGGCTTTTCCAACTACAGTGCAAATCTCTGAAGACAAAGAGTATGTATCGCCATCAAGTGAAATAGATTCACCTTCAGAAAGGGCACTGAACATGATGCTTTCCCTGTTTCTTGAAAGCTGGATACAGTCTAACATAAAGCAGATAATTCAGCGTTCATACACTGAAAAGCTTACTTGAGTTTTCTGGAAAGAGCTCATCATTGCTTACACATGGCTGAGGTGTACTCCAAGATGGATCTATGCGGCGAATCCAGAAGGAAAGTTTTACAGGATAAGCCCTTCTTTGGGCAAAATTTACAGTCCAAAACATTCTCACTGCGCCTTGTCTTACATATTCCATGCCCTGAAGAATGCTTCGAAATAGGCTTTTCGGGCCTACAGTGCGTCTCCCTGAAGACAAAGTGGTATGTAACGCCATCAAGCGAAATAGTTTCACCTTATAAAAGGGAATTATCATGATGCTTTCCCAGGTTCTTGAAATCTAGATACAGTCTGACATAAAGCAGCTCATTCAGTGATCATACGCTAAAAACTTAGTTTTCTGGCAAGAACTCATTCTTGCTTACACATGGTTGATGTCCAGGCAATGTGACTCAATGGGGCGAATCCAGAAGGAAAGGTTTACAGGAAAAGCCCTTCTTTGGTCAACATTTACACTGCAAACTTTCTCAATGTGCCATGTATTAAATATTGCTTTCCCTGAAGAATGCTTTGGATGAGGCTTTACGGCCTACAGTGCGACTCTCTGAAGACAAAGTGGTATGTATCTCCATCAAGCGAAATAGATTCACTTTCAAAAAGGCCAGTGAACATGATGCTTTCCCAGCTTCTTGAATGCTGAATACAGTCTGAGATACAGCAGCTAATTCAGTGAACATACGCTAAAAAGCTGAGTTTCGTTTTCTGCCATGAGCTCATTCTTGCTTACACATGGCTGAGGTGAAGTCCAAGATGGCTCTATGGGGCGAATGCAGAGGGAATTTTCACAGCATAAGCCCTTCTTTGGGCAGAATTTACACTCAAAACTTTCTCAATGTGCTATGTCTTACATATTCCTGCCCTACAGAATGCCTCGTAAGAGGCTTTTCCGGCCTACAGTGCGACATTTGGAAGAAAAATGATATGTATCGCCATCAGTGAAATAGATTCTCCTTCAAAAAGAGCAATGAACATGATGCTTTCCCAGCTTCTTGAAAACTAGATACAGTCTGATATAATGCAGCTAATTCAGTGATTTTAAGCTAAAATGCTTATTTGAGGTTTCTGGCAAGAGCTCATTCTTGCTTACACATGGCTGAGGTGAAGTCCAAGATGGTTCTATGGGGCGAATCCAGAAGGCAAGGTATACAAGAAAAGCGCTGCTTTGGGCACCATTTACACTCCATAACTTTCTCAACGTGCCATGTCTTAAGTGTTCCATGCCCTGAAAAAACCTCGGAAGAGGCTTTTCGAACTACAGTGCAAATCTCTGAAGACAAAGACGTATGTATCGCCATCAAGTGAAATAGATTCTCCTTCAAAAAGAGCAATGAACATGATGCTTTCCCAGCTTCTTGAAAACTAGATACAGTCTGATATAATGCAGCTAATTCAGTGATTTTAAGCTAAAATGCTTATTTGAGGTTTCTGGCAAGAGCTCATTCTTGCTTACACATGGCTGAGGTGAAGTCCAAGATGGTTCTATGGGGCGAATCCAGAAGGCAAGGTATACAAGAAAAGCGCTGCTTTGGGCACCATTTACACTCCATAACTTTCTCAACGTGCCATGTCTTAAGTGTTCCATGCCCTGAAAAAACCTCGGAAGAGGCTTTTCGAACTACAGTGCAAATCTCTGAAGACAAAGACGTATGTATCGCCATCAAGAGAAATAGATTCACCTTCAAAAAGGGCAATGAACATGATGCTTTCCCAGCTTCTTGAAAGCTGGATACAGCCTGATATAAAGCAGATAATTCAGGGATCATACACTGAAAAACTTAGTTGAGTTTTCTGGCTAGAGCTCATCATTGCTTACACATGTCTGAGGTGTAGTCTGAGATGGATGTATACGACGAATCCAGAAGGCAAGCTTTACAGGATAAGCCCTTCTTAGGGCCTCATTTACACTCCAAAACTTTCTCAATGTGCCATGCATTACATATTCCATACCCTGAAGAATGCCTCGGAAGAGGCCTTTCGGGCCTACTGTTCGATTTTCTGAAGACAAATTGGTATGTATCGGATTCAAGCAAAATCAATTCACCTTCAAAAAGGGCAATGAACATGCTGTTTTCCCAGGTTCTTGAATGCTAGATACAGTCTGACACAAAGCAGCTAATTCACGGACCATACGCTGAAAAGCTTAGTTGAGTTTCTGGCAAAAGCTCATACTAGCTTACACATGGTTAAGGTGAAGTCCAAGATGGCTCTATAGGGTGAATCCAGACAGGAAGCTTTACAGGAAAAGCCCTTCTTTGGGCAACTATTACACTCCAAAACTTTCTCAATGTGCCCTGTCTTACATAGTGCATGCCCTGAAGAATACCTCGGAAGAGGCTTTTGGGCCTACAGTGCAACTCTCGAAGACAAACTGGTATGTATCGCCATCAAGCACAATAGATTCTCCTTCAAAAGGTAATGAACATGCTGTTTTCCCAGGTTCTTGAATGCTAGATACAGTCTGACACAAAGCAGCTAATTCACGGACCATACGCTGAAAAGCTTAGTTGAGTTTCTGGCAAAAGCTCATACTAGCTTACACATGGTTAAGGTGAAGTCCAAGATGGCTCTATAGGGTGAATCCAGACAGGAAGCTTTACAGGAAAAGCCCTTCTTTGGGCCATATTTACACTCCAAAACTTTCTCAATGTGCCCTGTCTTACATATTCCATGCCCTGAAGAATGCGTCGGAAGAGGCTTTTTGGGCCTACAGTGCAACTCTCCGAAGACAAATTGGTATGTATCGCCATCAAGCACAATAGATTCTCCTTCAAAAAGGTAATGAACATGATGTTTTACCAACTTCTGGAAAGCTGGATACAGTCTGAGATACAGCAGCTAATACATGGACCACACGTTGTAAAGCTTATTTGAGTTTCTGGCAAGAGCTCATACTAGATTACACATGGCTGAGGTGAAGTCCAAGATGGCTCTATGGGCCGAATCCAGACAGGAAGTTTTACAGGAAAGCCCTTCTTTGGAGTACTTTTACACTTTAAAGCTTTCTCAATGTGCCTTGTCTTACTTATTCCATGCCCTGATGAATGCCTTGGAAGAGGCTTTTTGGCACTACTGTGAGACTCTCTGAAGTCACATTGGTATGTATCACAATCAAGCACAATTTATTCACTTTCAAAATGGGCAATGAACATGTTGCTTTCCCAGCTTCTGGAAATCTAGATGCACTCTGACATAAAGCAGCTAATTCAGTGATCATACACTAAAAATCATAGTTGAGTTTTTGGCAAGAGCTTATTCTTGCTTACACATGGCTGAGGTCCCGTCCAATGTGGCTCTATGGGGCGAAACCAGAAGGCATTTTACACGATAAACCCCTCTTTGTTAAACATTTACACTCCAAAACTTTTTCAATGTGCCTTGTCTTGCATATTCTATGCGCTAAATAATGGCCCAGAAGAAGATTTGGGGGCCTACAGTGCGACTCCCTGACGACAAAGTGTTATGTATCGCCATCAAGCGAAATAGATTCACCTTCAAAAAGGGCAATGAACATGATGCTTTTGCAAGTACTTGAAAGCTAGATACAGTCTGACATAGAGCAGCTATTTCAGTGATCATACGCTAAAAATCTTTGTTGAGTTTTCTGGCAAGAGCTCTGTGTTGCTTACACATGGCTGAGGTGAAGTCCAAGATGCCGCTATGGGGCGAATCCAGAAGGCAATTTACAGGATAAGCCCTTCTTTGGGTACATTTAAACTTCAAAACTTTCCCAATGTGCCTTGTCTTACATATTATATGCCCTGAAGAATGCCTCCGAAGAGGGTTTATGGCCTACAGTGTAACTCTCTGAAGAAAAAGTGGTGTGTATTGCCATCAAGCACAATCGATTCACCATCAAAAGGGCAATGGACATCATGATTTCCCAGCTTCTTGAAAGCTAGATACAGTCTGACATAGAGCAGCTATTTCAGTGATCATACGCTAAAAATCTTTGTTGAGTTTTCTGGCAAGAGCTCTGTGTTGCTTACACATGGCTGAGGTGAAGTCCAAGATGCCGCTATGGGGCGAATCCAGAAGGCAATTTACAGGATAAGCCCTTCTTTGGGTACATTTAAACTTCAAAACTTTCCCAATGTGCCTTGTCTTACATATTATATGCCCTGAAGAATGCCTCCGAAGAGGGTTTATGGCCTACAGTGTAACTCTCTGAAGAAAAAGTGGTGTGTATTGCCATCAAGCACAATCGATTCACCATCAAAAGGGCAATGGACATCATGATTTCCCAGCTTCTTGAAAACTAGATGCAGTCTGACATAAAGCAGCTAATTCAGTGATCATATGCGGAAAAGCTTAGTTTAATTTTCTGGCAAGTGCTCATTCTTGCTTACACATGGCTGAGGTGAATTCCAAAATGGCTCTATGGGTCGAAACCAGAAGGCCAGTTTTACAGGAAAAGCCCTTCTTTGGGCAGCATTTACATTCCAAAACTTTTTCAATATGCCTTGTCTTACATATTCCATGCCCTGAAGAATGTCTCGGAAGAGGCTTATCGGGCCTACAGTGCGACTCTCTGAAGACAACGTGGTATGTATCACCATGAAGCACAATAGATTCACCATCAAAAAGGGAAATGAACATGACACTTTCCCAGGTTCCTTAAAGCTAGATACAGTCTGAGATACAGCAGCTAATTCACGGAGCATATGCTGAAAACCATACTTGCCTTTTCTGGCAAGAGGTCATTGTTGCTTAAACATGTCTAAGGTGAAGTCCAAGAAGGCTCCATGGGGCGAATCCAGAAGGCAAGTTTTGCAGGAAAAATCCTTCTTTTGGCGACATTTACACTCCATAAGTTTCTCAATGTTCCATGGCTTACATATTCCCTGCCTATAGAATGCCTGATAAGAGGCTTTTGGGGCCTACAGTGCGACTCTCTGAGGAGAAAATGGTACACAACGCCATCAAGTGAAATAGATTCACCTTCAAAATGTGCAATGAACATGATGATTTTCCAGGTTCTTGAAAGCTGGATACAGTCTTAGTACAGCAGCTAATTCAGTGATCATACGTGGAAAAGCTTAGTTTAGTTTTCTGGCAAGAGCTCATTCTTGCTTACACATGGCTGAGGTGAATTCCAAAATGGCTCTATGGGTCGAAACCAGAAGGCCAGTTTTACTGGAAAAGCCCTTCTTAGGGCACCATTTAGACTCGAAAACTTTCTCATTGTGAATTGTCTTACACATTCCATGACGTGAAGAATGCCCTTGGAAGTGGCTTTTCCGGCTTACAGTGCGACTATCTGAGGACAAAGTGGTATCTAACGCAATCAAGCACAATAGGTTCACCTTCAAAAAGGGCAATAAACATGATGTTCTACAAACTTCTGTAAAGCTGGATACAGTCTGAGATACAGCAGCTAATTCAAGGATCATTTGCTGAAAAGCTTAGTTTAGTTTTCTGGCAAGAGCTCATTCTTGCTTACACATGGCTGAGGTGAATTCCAAAATGGCTCTATGGGTCGAAACCAGAAGGCCAGTTTTACTGGAAAAGCCCTTTTTTAGGGCACCATTTAGACTCGAAAACTTTCTGATTGTGCCTTGTCTTACATATTCCATGACCTGAAGAATGCCCTTGAAGTGGCTTTTCCGGCTTACAGTGCGACTATCTGAGGACAAAGTGGTATCTAACGCAATCAAGCACAATAGGTTCACCTTCAAAAAGGGCAATAAACATGATGTTCTACAAACTTCTGTAAAGCTGGATACAGTCTGAGATACAGCAGCTAATTCAAGGATCATTTGCTGAAAAGCTTAATTTCCTTTTCTGGGAAGAGCTCAATCTTGCTTGCTCATTGCTGAGGTGATGTCCAACATGGCTCTATGGGGCGATTCAAGAAGGCAAATTTTACAGGAAATGCCCTTCTTTGGGAAGCATTTATGCCTCAAAACTTTCTCAATGTGCCTTGTCTTACATATTCCATGACCTGAAGAATGCCTCAGTAGAGGATTTTAGGTCCTACAGTGTGACTCTCTGAAGACAATATGGTATGTATCGCCATCAAGTGAAACAGATTCACCTTCAAAAAGGACAATGTACATGATGCTTTCCCAGTTTCTTGACAGCTGGGTACAGTCTGAGATACAGCAGCTAATTCAGGTGAACCTATGCTGAAAAACAGAGTTTCGTTTAATGGCAAGAGCTCAGTCTTGCTTGCAAATGAGCTCTAGCCAGAAAATTCAACTATGTTTTTTAGTGTATGGTCACAGAATTAGCTGCTTTGTGTCAGACTGTATCTAGCTTTCCAGAAGCTGGGAAAGCATCATGTTCATTGCCCATTTTGACAGTGAATCTACTTTGCTTGATTGAGATACATACCACTGTGTCTTCAGAGTGTCACACTGTAGGCCCTAAATGACTCTTCTGAGGCATTCTTCAGAGCATGGAATATGTAAAAGAAAGCCATTGAGAAACCTTTGGAGTGTAAAAATTGCCCAAAGAATGGCATTTCCTGTAAAACTTGCCATCTGTTTTCGACCCATAAGCCATCTGGAACTTCACCTCAGCCATGTGTAAGCAAGAATGAGCTCTTGCCAAAATACTCAAATATGTTTTTCAGCGTATGGTTACCGAATAAGCTGCTCTATGTCAGACTGTATATAGCTTTTAAAAACCGGGGAAAGCATCATGTTCATTGCCCTTTTTGAAGGTGAATCTATTTCGCTTGATGGTGATGCATAACAGTTTCTCTTCAGAGAGTCAAACTGTAGCCCTGAAAAGCCTCTTCCGAGGCATTCTTCAGGGCATGGAATATGTAAGACAAGGTACATTGAGAAAGCTTTGGAATGTAAATGTTGCCCCAAGAAGGGCTTTTCCTGTAAAACTTGCCTTCTGGATTCGGCCCATAAGCCATCTTGGACTTCACCTCAGCCATGTGTAAGCAAGAATGAGCTCTTGCCAGAATACTCAAATATGTTTTTCAGCGTATGGTTACTGAATAAGCTGCTCTATGTCAGACTGTATATAGCTTTTAAAAACCTGGGAAAGCTTCATGTTCATTGCCCTTTTTCAAGGTGAATCTATATCGCTTGATGACGATACATACCACTTTGTCTCAGAGATGCACTGAGGCGAATCTCGAGGCATTCTTCAGGCCAAGAATGACAGTTTGAGAAAGTTGAGTAAATGTTGCCCAAAAGGGCTCCTGTAAACATGTTGTTCGCCCCATAGAGACATCTAGGACTTCACCTCAGCCATGTGTAAGCAAGAATGAGCTCATGCCAGAAAACGAAATTAAGCTTTTTAGGATATGATCGCTAATTTAGCTGCTTTATGTCAGAATGTATCTAGCTTTCAAGAACTTAGAAAGCATCACGTTCATTGCTCTTTTTGAAGGTGAATGTATTTCGCTTGATGGCGATACATACATCTTTGTATTCAGAGAGTCGCACTGTAGGCCCGAGAAGCCTTTTCTGAGGCATTCTTTAGGACATGGAATATGTAAGACCAAGCACATTAAAAAAGTTTTGGAGTGTAAATGTTGCCCAAAGAAGGGCTTTTCCTGTTAAACTTGCCTTGTGGTTTCGCCCCATATGGCCAATTTGGAATCCACTTCAGCCAGGTGTAAGCAAGTATGAGCTTTAAGTAGAAAACTCAACTAAGCTTTTCACCGTATGATCACCGTAGATTCACCTTCAAAAAGGGCAATGAACATGATGTTTGACCAACTTCTGGAAAGCTGGATACAGTCTGCTTTACAGCAGCTTATTCACGCAGCATGTGCTGAAAAGCTAATTTTCGTCTTCTGGCAAGAGCTCATTCTTGCTTACACATGGCTTTGGTGAAGTCCAAGATTGCACTATGGGGCGAATCCAGAAGGCAGGTTTTACAGGATAAGACTTTCTTTTGGAAACATTTATGCCTCAAAACTTTCTCAATATGCCCTGTCTTACATATTCCATGCCCTGAAGATAGGCTCGGAAGAGGCTTTTCGGGCCTACCGTGCTAATCGGTGAAGACAAAGTGGTATGTATCGCCATCAAGTGAAATAGAATAACATTCAAAAACGGCAATGAACATGAGACTTTCCCAGCTTCTGGAAAGCTAGATAAATTCTGAGATACAGCAGCGAATTCACTGGGCATATGGTGAAAAGCTTAGTTTCGTTTTCTGGAAAGAGCTCATTCTTGCTTATGCCCTGCTGAGGTGAAGTCCAAGATGGCTCTATGGGGTGAATGCAGAAGGGAGGTTTTACAGTATAAGCCCCTCTTTGGGCAACATTTACACTCCAAAACTTTCTCAATGTGCCTTGTCTTACATATTCCATGCCCTGAAGAATGCCTCGGAAGAGGCTTTTTCGGGCCTACAATTCAACTCTCTGAAGACAAAGTGGTATGTATCGCATTCAAGCGAAATTGATTAACCTTCAAAAAGGGCAATGAACATGCTGCTTTCCCAGGTTCTTGAAAGCTAGATACAGTCAGACATAAATCAGGTAATTCAGTGATCATGTGCTAAAAAGCTGTGTTTAGCTTTCTGTCTAAAGCTCATTCTTGCTTACACATGGCTGTGGTGAAGTCCAAGATGGCTCTATGGGGCGAATCCAGAAGGCACGATTCACAGGAAAAGCCCTTCTTTGGGCCACATTTACACTCCAAAACTTTCTCATTGTGCCATGACTTACATATTCCTTGCTCTGAAGAATGCCTCGGAAGAGGCTTTTAGGGCCTACAGTTCAACTCTCTGAAGACAAAGTGGTATGTGTTGCATTTAAGCGAAATCGATTCACCTTCAAAAAAGGGGAATGAACATGCTGTTTTCTCAGGTTCTTGAAAGCTAGATAGAGTCTGACATAAAGCAGCTAATTCAGGAGCATATTGAAAAACTTAATTGAGTTCTCTGGCAAGAGCTCATTCTTGCTTACACATGGCTGTGGTGAAGTCCAAGATGGCTCTATGGGGCGAATCCAGAAGGCACGATTCACAGGAAAAGCCCTTCTTTGGGCCACATTTACACTCCAAAACTTTCTCATTGTGCCATGACTTACATATTCCTTGCTCTGAAGAATGCCTCGGAAGAGGCTTTTAGGGCCTACAGTTCAACTCTCTGAAGACAAAGTGGTATGTGTTGCATTCAAGCGAAATCGATTCACCTTCAAAAAGGGCAATGAACATGCTGTTTTCTCAGGTTCTTGAAAGCTAGATACAGTCTGACATAAAGCAGCTAATTCACGGAGCATATTGAAAAACTTAATTGAGTTCTCTGGCAAGAGCTTATTCTTGCTTACACATGGCTGAGGTGAAATCCAAGATGGCCCTATGGGGCGAAAGCAGAAGGTGAGTTTTACTGAAAAAGCCCTCGTTTGGGCAACATTTACCCTCCAAATCTGTCTCAATGTGCCTTGTCTTACATATTCCATTCCCTGAAGAATGCCTCAGAAGAGGATTTTCGGGCCTACAGTGAGACTCTCTGAATACAAAGTGGTATGTATCGCCATTAAGCAAAACCGATTCACCTTCAAAAAGGGGAATTAACATGATGCTTTCACAGGTTCTTGAAAGCTAGATACAATCTAACCTAAAGCAGCTATTTCAGATATCATACGCGGAAAAGCTAAGTTGAGCTCTGTGGCAAGAGCTCATTCTTTCTTACACATGGCTGAGGTGAAATCCAATATGGCTTTACGGGGCGAATCCAGAAGGCAAGTTTCACAGGACAAGCCCTTCTTTGGCCCACATTTACACTCCAAAACTTTATCAATGTGCCTTGACTTACATATTCCATGCTATAAATGATGCCTCGGAAGAGGCTTTTCAGGATTATTGTGCGACTCTATGAAGACAAAGTGGTATGTATCGTCATCAAGCGATATAGATTCACCTTCAAAAGGGGCAATGAACATGATGTTTTAATAACCTCTGGAAAGCTAGATACAGTTTGACATAGAGCAGCTAACTTATTGATCAAACTCTGAAAAGCTAAGTTGAGTTTTCTGGCTAGAGCTCATTCTTGTTTACACAGGGCTGAGGTGAGGTCCAAGATGGCTCTATGGGGTGAATCCAGAAGGCAAGTTTCACAGGACAAGCCCTTCTTTGGGCCACATTTACACTCCAAAACTTTATCAATGTGCCTTGTCTTACATATTCCATGCTATAAATGATGCCTCGGAAGAGGCTTTTCAGGATTATTGTGCGACTCTATGAAGCCAAAGTGGTATGTATCGCCATCAAGCGATATAGATTCACCTTCAAAAGGGGCAATGAACATGATGTTTTAATAACCTCTGGAAAGCTAGATACAGTTTGACATAGAGCAGCTAACTTATTGATCAAACTCTGAAAAGCTAAGTTGAGTTTTCTGGCTAGAGCTCATTCTTGTTTACACAGGGCTGAGGTGAGGTCCAAGATGGCTCTATGGGGTGAATCCAGAAGGCACGTTTCACAGGAAAAGCCTTTCTTTGGGTCACATTTTCACTCCAAAACTTTCTCAATGTGCCATGCATTACATATTCCATACCCTGAAGAATGCCTCGGAAGAGGCCTTTCAGGCCTACTTTTCGATTTTCTGAAGAAAAATTGGTATGTATCGGATTCAAGCAAAATCAATTCGCCTTCAAAAAGGGCAATGAACATGCTGTTTTCCCAGGTTCTTGAATGCTAGATACAGTCTTACGCAAAGCAGCTAATTCATGGAGCATATGCTGAAAAGCTTAATTGAGTTCTCTGGCAAGAGCTCATTCTTGCTTACACATGGCTGAGGTGAAGTCTAAGGTGGCTCTATGGAGCGAATCCAGAAGGTAAGTTTTACAGGAAAAGCCCTTCTTTGTGCAACATTTACACTCCAAATCTGTCTGAATGTGCCTTGTCTTACATATTCCATGCCCTGAAGAATGCCTCAGAAGAGGATTTTCAGGCCGACAGTGCGACTCTCTGAATACAAAGTTGTATGTGTCGCCATCAAGCAAAATGAATTCACCTTAAAAAGGGAATGGAACATGATGCTTTCCCAGGTTTTTGGAAGCTAGATACAGTCTGACATAAAGCAGATAATTCACGGAGCACATGCTGAAAAGCTCAATTGAGTTTTCTGGCAAGAGCTCATTCTTGCTTACACATGGCTGAGGTGAAGTCCAAGATGGCTGTACGGGACGAATCCAGAAGGCAAGTTTCACAGGACAAGCCCTTCTTTGGGCCACATTACACTCCAAAACATTATCAATGTGCCTTGTCTTCCATATTCTATTCCCTGAAGAATGCCCCAGAAGTGGATTTTTGGACTGACAGTGCGACTCTCTGAAGACAAAGTGGTTTGTATCTCCATTAAGTGAAACCAATACACCTTCAAAAAGAGCAATGAACATTATGCTTTCGCAGGATCTTGAAAGCTAGATATAGTCTGACATAAAGCAGATACTTCAGTGATCCTAAGCTGAAAAGCTCAATTGAGTTTTCTGACAAGGGCTCATTCTTACTTACACATGGCTGAGGGGAAGTCCAAGATGGATCTAAGGGGTGAATCCAGAGGGTAAGTTTCACAGGAAAAGCCCTTCTTCGGGCAACATTTACACACGAAAACTTTCTCAATGTGCCATGACTTACATATTCCATGCCCTGAATAATGCCTCGGAAGATGCTTATCGGGCCTACAGTTCAACTCTCTGACGAAAAATTGGTATGAATAGCATTCAAGAGAAATCGTTTCACCTTCAAAAAGGACAATGAACATTATGCTTTCGCAGGATCTTGAAAGCTAGATATAGTCTGACATAAAGCAGATACTTCAGTGATCCTAAGCTGAAAAGCTCAATTGAGTTTTCTGACAAGGGCTCATTCTTACTTACACATGGCTGAGGGGAAGTCCAAGATGGATCTAAGGGGTGAATCCAGAGGGTAAGTTTCACAGGAAAAGCCCTTCTTCGGGCAACATTTACACACGAAAACTTTCTCAATGTGCCATGACTTACATATTCCATGCCCTGAATAATGCCTCGGAAGATGCTTATCGGGCCTACAGTTCAACTCTCTGACGAAAAATTGGTATGAATAGCATTCAAGAGAAATCGTTTCACCTTCAAAAAGGACAATGAACATGCTGCTTTCCCAGGTTCTTGAAAGCTAGATACAGTCTGACATAAAGCAGATAATTCACAGAGCATATGCTGAAAAGCTCAATTGAGTTTCCTGCTAAGAGCTCATTCTTGCTTACACATGGCTGAGGTGAAGTCCAAGATGGCTCCACGGAGTGAATCCAGAAGGCAAGTTTCACAGGACAAGTCCTTCTTTGGGCTACATTTACACTCCAAAACGTTCTCAATGTGCCTTGTCTTACATATATCATGCTCTAAATAATGCCTCGGAAAAGGCTTTTCGGGAATATAGTGCGACTCTCTGAAGACAAAGTGGTATGTATCGCCATCAAGCACAATAGATTCACCTTCAAAAAGGGCAATGAACATGATGTTTTAAAAACTTCGGGAAAGCTAGATACAGTCTGACATAGAGCAGCTAACTCATTGATCAAAAGCTGAAAAGCTAAGTTGAGTTTTGTGGCAAAAGCTCAGTCTTCCTAACACATGGCTGAGGTGAAGTCCAGATGGCTCTATGGGGTGAATCCAGAAGGCACGTTTCACAGGAAAAGCCTTTCTTTGAGCCACATTTACACTCCAAAACTTTTCTCAATGTGCCCTGTCTTACATATTCCATACCCTGAAGAATGCCTCGGAAGAGGCTTTTCGGGCCTACTGTTCGACTTTCTGAAGACAAAGTGGTATGTGTCGCATTCAAGCGAAATCGATTCACCTTCAAAAAGGACAATGAACATGCTGTTTTCCAAGATTCTTGAAAGCTGGGTACAGTCTGAGATAAGTCAGCTAATTCAGTGATCATACGCTGTAAATCTTACTTGAGTTTTCTGGCTTGAGGTCATTCTTGCTTACACATGGCTGTGGTGAACTCCAAGTTGGATCTATGGGCGAATCCACAAGACAAGTTTACTAGAAAAGTCCTTCTTTGGGCACCTTTACACTCTGAAAAGTTCTCAATGTGCCCTGTCTTACATATTCCATACCCTGAAGAATGCCTCGGAAGAGGCTTTTCGGGCCTACTGTTCGACTTTCTGAAGACAAAGTGGTATGTGTCGCATTCAAGCGAAATCGATTCACCTTCAAAAAGGACAATGAACATGCTGTTTTCCAAGATTCTTGAAAGCTGGGTACAGTCTGAGATAAGTCAGCTAATTCAGTGATCATACGCTGTAAATCTTACTTGAGTTTTCTGGCTTGAGGTCATTCTTGCTTACACATGGCTGTGGTGAACTCCAAGTTGGATCTATGGGGCGAATCCACAAGACAAGTTTACTAGAAAAGTCCTTCTTTGGGCACCTTTTACACTCTGAAAAGTTCTCAATGTGCCTTGTCTTACATATTCCATGCCCTGAAGAATGCCTCGGAAGAGGCTTTTCGGGCCTACAGTGCGATTTTCTGAAGAAAAAGTGGTATGTATTGCCATCAAGCGAAATAGTTTCACATTAAAAAAAGGCAGTGAACATGATGCTTTTCCAGATTCTTGAAAGCTGCATACAGTCTGCGATACAGCAGCTAATTTAGTGATCATATCCTGAACATCATAGTTGACTTTTCGGGAAAGAGCTCATTCTTGCTTAGACTTGGCTGAGGTGAAGTCCAAGATAGCTCTATGGGCGAATCCAGAAGGCAAGGTTTACTGGACAAGGCCTTATTTGGGCAAGGTTTATGACTCATAACTTTCTCAAAGGGCCTTGTCTTAAATATTCTATGCCCTGAAGCATGCCTTGAAAGAGGTTTTTCGGGTCTACAGTGTGACTCTCTGAATACAAAGTGTATGTATCCCTATGAATCGAAATTGATTCACCTTAAAAAAAACCAAAGAACATGATGCTTTCCCAGTTTCTTGAATACTGGATACATGCTGAGATAAGGCATCTAATTCACTGAACATACGCTAAAGAGCTTAGTTGAGTTTTCTGTCAAGAGCTCATTATTGCTTACAGATGGCTGAGGTGAAGTCCAAGATGGCTCCCAGGGGCGAATCCAGAAGGCAAGTTTTACAGGAAAAGCTCTTCTTTGGGCAACATTTACAGTCCAAAACTTTCTCAATGTTCCTTGTCTTACATATTCCATGCCCTGAAGAAAGCCTCGGAAGAGGCTTTTCGGGCCTACAGTGCGACTATCGAAGACAAAGTGGTATGTATCGCCATCAGGCGAAATAGATTCCCCATTCAAAAAGGGCAAAGAACATGATAGTTTCCCCGATTCTTGAAAGCTTGATACAGTCTGAGATAAGGCAGCTAATTCAGTGATCATACGCTGAAAAGGTTAGTTGAGTTTTCTGGCAAGAGCTTATTCTTGCTTGCACATGCCTGAGGTGAAAATCAAGATGGTTCGATGGGGCGAATCCAGAAGGCAAGTTTTACAGGAAAAGCTCTTCTTTGGGCAACATTTACAGTCCAAAACTTTCTCAATGTTCCTTGTCTTACATATTCCATGCCCTGAAGAAAGCCTCGGAAGAGGCTTTTCGGGCCTACAGTGTGACTATCGGAAGACAAAGTGGTATGTATCGCCATCAGGCGAAATAGATTCACCGTCAAAAAAGGGCAAAGAACATGATAGTTTCCCCGATTCTTGAAAGCTTGATACAGTCTGAGATAAGGCAGCTAATTCAGTGATCATACGCTGAAAAGGTTAGTTGAGTTTTCTGGCAAGAGCTTATTCTTGCTTGCACATGCCTGAGGTGAAAATCAAGATGGTTCGATGGGGCGAATCCAGAAGGCAAGTTTTACAGGAAAACCACTTCTTTGGGCACCATTAACTCTCCAGAACATTCTCAATGTGCCTTGTCTTACATATACCATGCCCTGAAAAATGCCGTGGAATAGGCTTTTCTGACCTACAGTGTGACTCTCTGAAGAAAAAGTGGTATATATCGCCATCAAGCTAAATAGATTCACCTTCAAAAAGGGCAATGGACACGATGATTTCCCAGGGTCTTGAAAGCTAGATACAGTCTGACACAAAGCAGCTAATTCACGGAGCATATGCTGAGAAGCTTTATTGAGTTTTTTGGCAAGAGCTCATTCTTGCTTACACATGGCTGAGGTGAAGTCTAAAATGGCTCTATGGGGAGAAACCAGAATGCAAGTTTTACAGGAAAAGGCCTTAGGGCAACATTTACACTCCAAAACTTTCTCAATGTGCCTTGTCTTAAATATTCCTTGGCCTGAAGAATGCCTCGGAAGAAGCTTTTCAGCCTACAGTGCGACTCTCTGAGACAAAGTGGTATGTATCGTCATCAAGCGATATAGATTCACCTTGAAAAAGGGCAATGGACACGATGATTTCCCAGGGTCTTGAAAGCTAGATACAGTCTGACACAAAGCAGCTAATTCACGGAGCATATGCTGAGAAGCTTTATTGAGTTTTTTGGCAAGAGCTCATTCTTGCTTACACATGGCTGAGGTGAAGTCTAAAATGGCTCTATGGGGAGAAACCAGAATGCAAGTTTTACAGGAAAAGGCCTTAGGGCAACATATATACTCGAAAACTTTCTCAATTTGCCTTGTCTTACATATTCTATGCCCTGAAGTATGCCTCGGAAGAGACTTTTCGGCCTACAGTGCGACTCTCTGAGAGAAAGTGGTATGTATCACCATCATGCAAAATAGATTCACCTTCAAAAAGGGCCATGAACAAGATGCGTTCCCAGGTGCCTGAAAGAAAGATACAGTCTGACATAGAGCAGCTAATTCACGGAGTATACTCTAAATGCTTAGGTGAGTTTTCTGGCAAGAGCTCACTCTTGCATGCACATGGCTGATGTAAAAGAAAAGATTTATATATGGGGTGAATCCAGAAGGCAAATTTCACAGGAAAAGCCCTTCTTTGGACACCATTAACTCTCCAAAACTTTCTCAATGTGCCTTGTCTTACATATTCTATGCCCTGAAGAAATCCTCGGAAGAGGCTTTTCGGGCCTACAGTGTGACCTTCGGAAAACAAAGTGGTATGTATCGCCTTCAAGCGAAATAGATTCTCCGTTCAAAAAAGGGCAATGAACATGATACTTTCCGAGGTTCCTGAAAGCAAGATACAGTCTGATATAGAGCAGCTAATTCACGGAGCATACGCTAAATGCTTAGTGGAATTTTCTGGCAAGAGCTTATTCTTGCTTACACATGCCTGAAGTCAAATCCAAGGTGACTCGATGGGGCGAATCCAGAAGGCATGTTTTAAGGAAATCCCCTTCTCGTGGCACCATTTACACTCCTAGATTTTCTCAATGTGCCTTGCCTTACATATTCCATGCCCTGAAATATGCCGTGGAATAGGTTTTTCAGACCTACAGTGCGACTCTCTGAGACAAAGTGGTATGTATCACCATCAAGCTAAATAGATTCACCTTCAAAAAGGGTAATGAACATGATGTTTTCCCAGGTTCACAAAAGCTAGATACAGTCTGACATAAAGCAGCTAATTCACGGAACATACTCTAAATGCTTTGGTGAGTTTTCTGGCAAGAGCTCATTCTTGATTACACATGGCTGAGTTAAAGTACAAGATTGCTGTATGGGGCGAATCCAGAAGGCAAGTTTGAAAGGAATAGTCCTGTTTATGCACCATTTACACTCCTAGATTTTCTCAATGTGCCTTGCCTTACATATTCCATGCCCTGAAATATGCCGTGGAATAGGTTTTTCAGACCTACAGTGCGACTCTCTGAGACAAAGTGGTATGTATCACCATCAAGCTAAATAGATTCACCTTCAAAAAGGGTAATGAACATGATGTTTTCCCAGGTTCACAAAAGCTAGATACAGTCTGACATAAAGCAGCTAATTCACGGAACATACTCTAAATGCTTTGGTGAGTTTTCTGGCAAGAGCTCATTCTTGATTACACATGGCTGAGTTAAAGTACAAGATTGCTGTATGGGGCGAATCCAGAAGGCAAGTTTGAAAGGAATAGTCCTGTTTATGCACCATTTAAACTCCAAAACTTTCTCAATGTGCCTTGTCTTACATATTTTGCGCCCTGAAGAATACCTCGGAAGAGGATTTTGGGGCCTAAAGTGCGACTCTCTGAAGACAAAATGGTATGTATTGCCATCAAGCAAAATGGATTCATCTTTAAAAAGGGCAATGAACATCATGCTTTTCCACCTTCTTGAAAGCTGGATGTAGTCTGAGATAGAGCAGCTACTTCAGGTTTGCCTATGCTGAAATGCTTAGGTTCATTTTCTTGGAAGAGCTCTATCTTGCTTATGTATTTCTGAGGTGATGTCAAAGATGGCTTTTTGGGGCAAATCCCGAGGGCTAGTTCTACAGGATAAGCCCTTCTTCGGGCTACATTTACACTCTAAAACTTTCTCAATGTTCCTTGTCTTACATATTCTATGCCCTGAAGAATGCCTCGGAAGAGGCTTTTCGGGCTACAGTGCGACTCTCTGAAGACAACGTGGTATATTTCGCATTCAGCATAATAGATTCGCCTTCAAAAAGATCAAGGAACATGATGCTTTCCCAGGTTCTTGAAAGCTAGCTACAGTCTGACATCAAGCAGCTAATTCACGGAGCATATGCTGAAAAGCTTTATTGAGTTTTTTGGCAAGAGCACATTCTTCCTTACACATGGCTGAGGTGAAGTCCAAGATGGCTCTATGGGGTGAATCTAGAGGGCAAGATTTACAGGAAAAGTTCTTTTTTGGGCAACATTTACACTCCAAAACTTTCTCAATGTGCCTTGTCTTGCATATTCCATGGACTGACGAATGCCTCTGAAGATGCTTTTCGGGCCTACAGTGTGACTCTCTGAAGACAAAGTGGTATGTATCGCCATCAAGCGAAATGAATTCACCTACAGAAAGGGCAATGAACACGATGCTTTCCCAGATTCTTAAAATATAGACAGAGTCTGACATAAAGCAGCTAATTCACGCAGCATATGCTGAAAAGCTTAGTTTAGTTTTCTGGCAAGAGCTCTTTGTCTCTTGCACATATCTGGGTGAATTTCATGATGGCTCTAAGGGTCGAATCCAGAAGGCAAGTTTTACAGGAAAAGCCCTTCTTTGTGCACCTTTTACACTGCAAACTTTCTCAATGTGCCTTGTCTTGCATATTCCATGGACTGACGAATGCCTCTGAAGATGCTTTTCGGGCCTACAGTGTGACTCTCTGAAGACAAAGTGGTATGTATCGCCATCAAGCGAAATGAATTCACCTACAGAAAGGGCAATGAACACGATGCTTTCCCAGATTCTTAAAATATAGACAGAGTCTGACATAAAGCAGCTAATTCACGCAGCATATGCTGAAAAGCTTAGTTTAGTTTTCTGGCAAGAGCTCTTTGTCTCTTGCACATATCTGGGTGAATTTCATGATGGCTCTAAGGGTCGAATCCAGAAGGCAAGTTTTACAGGAAAAGCCCTTCTTTGTGCACCTTTTACACTGCAAACTTTCTCAATGTGCCTTGTCTTACATATTCCATGCCCTGAAGAATGCCTCGGAAGAGGTTTTTCGGGCCTACATGCGACGCTAAGAAGACAAATTGGTACGTATCACGATCAAACGGAATAGATTCACACTCAGGAAGGCAGTAAACATGATGCTTTCCCAGGTTCCTGAAAGGTAAATACAGTCTGACATAAAACAGATAATTCAGTGATCAACTCTATAGCGCTTAGTTGAGTTTTCTGGCAAGAGCTCTTTCTTGCTTACACATGGCTGTGGTAAAGTCCAGATTGCTATATGAGGCTTATCCAGAAGGCAAGTTTCACATGAGAAGCCCTTCTTGAGCATCATTTGCACTCCAAGACTTTCTCAATGTGCCTTGTCTTACATATTCCATGACCTGAAGAATGCCTCGGAAGAGGATTTCAGGCCTACAGTGCCACGCTCTGAAGACAAAGTGGTGTGTATCGCCATCAAGCGAAATTGATTCACCTTCAAAAAGGGCAATGAACAAGATGCTTTCCCAGCTTCTTGAAAGCTGGATACAATCTGAGATACAGCAGCTGATTCAGGTGTGCCTATGATGAAAAACTCAGTTTCGTTTTCATGGAAGAGCTCATTCTTGCTTATGCATTGAGGAGATGACGCTAAAAATGGCTATATGGGGCCTATCCGGAAGGCAAGTTTTTCAAGATAAGCCCTTCTTTGTGCACCATTTACATTCCAAAACTTTCTCAATGTGCCTTGTCCTACATATTCCGTGCCCTGAAGAATGCCTCGGAAGAGGCTTTTCCAGCCTATAGTGCGACTCTCTGAAGACAAAGTGGTACGTATCGCCATCAAGCGAAATAGATTCACCTTCAAAATGGGCAATGAACATGATGCTTTTCCAGCTTCTGGAAAGCTGGATACAGTCTGAGATACAGCAGCTACTTCAAATGTGCCTATGATGAAATGCTTAGTTTCGTTTTCTGAGAAGAGTTCTTTCTTGCTTTTGCATTGCTGAGATGATGTCAAAGATGGCTTTTTGGGGTGAATCCCGAAGGCAAATTCTACAGGATAAGCCATTCTTCGGGCAACATTTACACTCCAAAACTTTCTCAATGTGCCTTGTCCTACATATTCCGTGCCCTGAAGAATGCCTCGGAAGAGGCTTTTCCAGCCTATAGTGCGACTCTCTGAAGACAAAGTGGTACGTATCGCCATCAAGCGAAATAGATTCACCTTCAAAATGGGCAATGAACATGATGCTTTTCCAGCTTCTGGAAAGCTGGATACAGTCTGAGATACAGCAGCTACTTCAAATGTGCCTATGATGAAATGCTTAGTTTCGTTTTCTGAGAAGAGTTCTTTCTTGCTTTTGCATTGCTGAGATGATGTCAAAGATGGCTTTTTGGGGTGAATCCCGAAGGCAAATTCTACAGGATAAGCCATTCTTCGGGCAACATTTACACTCCAAAACTTTCTCAATGTTCCTTATCTTACATATTCCATGCCCTGAAGAATGCCTCGGAAGAGGATTCTCGGGCCTACAGCGCGACCCTCTGAGGACAACGTGGTATGTTTCGCATTCAATCGAAATAGATTCACCTTCAAAAAGGTAATGAATATGATGCTTTCCCAGCTTCTTCAAAGCTGGATTATTCTTAGATACAGCAGCTAATTTTGGTGTGCCTATGCTGAAAATCTTAGTTGAGTTCTCTAGCAATAGCTTACCCTTGCTTACACATGGCTGAGGTGAAGTCCAAGATGGCTCTATGGGGCAAAGCCTTAAGGCAAGGTTTACAGAAAAAGCCCTTCCATGAGCAACAGTTACACTCCAAAGCTTTCTCAATGTGCCGTGTCTTACATATTGCATGCCCTGAAGAATGTCTTGGAATAGGTTTTCGGGCCTCCAGTGCAACTCTCTGAAGAAAAAGTGGTATTATTCACCATCAAGAGACATAGATTCAACTTCAAAAAGGGCAATGAACATGATGCTTTCCCAGCTTCTTGAAAGCTGTATACAGTCTGAGATACAGCAGCTAATTCAGGTGTGCCTACGCTGAGAAGCTAATTCAGTGATCAACTCTAAAGCACTTAGTTGAGTTTTCTTGCAAGAGCTCTTTCTTGCTTACACATTGCTGAGGTGAAGTCCCAGATGCCTCTATGGGGCCAGTAAAGAAGGCAAGTTTTACAGGAAAAGCCCTTCGTTGTGCAACACTTACACATCAAAACTTTCTCAATGCACCTTGTCTTACATAGTCCATGCCCTGAAGAATGCCACGGAAGAGGATTTTCGGCCTATAGTGCAACTCTCCAAAAACAAAGTGGTGTGTATCGTCATCACCAAATAGATCACCCTAAAAAGGGTAATGAATATGATGCTTTCGCAGGTTCCTGAAGGCTAAATACAGTCTGATATTAAGCATGTAATTCAGTGATCATACGCTGAAATGCTTAGTTGAGATTTCTGGTAAGAGCTCATTCTTGCTTACACATGGCTGAGGTGAAGTCCAAGATGGCTCCCAGAGGTGAATCCAGAAGGCAAGTTTTACAGGAAAATCTCTTCTTTGGGCTACATTTACACTCCAAAACTTTCTCAATGCACCTTGTCTTACATAGTCCATGCCCTGAAGAATGCCACGGAAGAGGATTTTCGGCCTATAGTGCAACTCTCCAAAAACAAAGTGGTGTGTATCGTCATCACCAAATAGATCACCCTAAAAAGGGTAATGAATATGATGCTTTCGCAGGTTCCTGAAGGCTAAATACAGTCTGATATTAAGCATGTAATTCAGTGATCATACGCTGAAATGCTTAGTTGAGATTTCTGGTAAGAGCTCATTCTTGCTTACACATGGCTGAGGTGAAGTCCAAGATGGCTCCCAGAGGTGAATCCAGAAGGCAAGTTTTACAGGAAAATCTCTTCTTTGGGCTACATTTACACTCCAAAATTTTCTCAGTGTGCCTTGTCTTACATATTCTATGCACTGAAGAATGCCTCGGAAGAGGCTTTTCGGCCTGCAGTGCGACCCTCTGAAGACAAAGAGGTATGTATCGCCATCAAGCGAAATCGATTCACTCTCCAAAAGGAAGTGACCATGATGCTGTCCCATGTTCCTGAAAGCTAGATACAGTCTGAGATACAGCAGCTAATTCAGGTGTGCCTAGGCTGAAAAGCTGAGGTTCTTTTTCTAGGATGAGCTCTTACTTGCTTATGAATTGCTGAGGTGACGTCAAAGATGGCTCTATGGGGCGAATACAGAAGGCAAGTTTTACAGGAAAAGTCCTGCTTTGGGCAACATTTTGAGTCCAAAACTTTCTCAATGTGCCTTGTCTTACATATTCCATGGTCTGGAGAATGCCTTGGAAGAGGCTATTCCGGCCTACATTGCAACTCTCTGAAGACAACGTGGTATGTATCGCCCTCAAGAGCAATGAATTTTCACTCAAAAAGGCAGTGAACATCATGCTTTCCCAGCTTCATGAAAGCTGCATAGAGTCTGACATAAAGCAGCTAATTCAGTGACCATATCCTGAAAAGCTCACTTGAGTATTCTGGCAAGAGATCTTTCTTGCTTGCACATGTCTACGGGGTGAATCCAGAAGGCCAGTTTTACAGGAAAAGCCCTTCTTTGGGCACCATTTACACTCCAAACCTTTCTCAATGTGCCTTGTCTGATATATGCCATGCCCTGAAGTATACCTCGGAGGAGGCTCTTCGGGCCTTGAGTGCGACTCTCTGAAGACAAAGGGGTCATGTCGCCATCAATCGAAATAAATTCATCTTCAAAAAGGGCAATGAACATGATGCTTTTCCTGTTTCCGGAAAGCTAGATAGAGTCTCACATAGGGCAGCTAACACAGCGATCATAAACTAAAAAGCTTAGTTGAGTTATCTGGAAAGAGCTCATTCTTGCTTGCACATGGCTGAGGTGAAGTCCAAGATGGCTCTATGGGGCAAATACAGAAAGCAAGTTTTACAGCAAAAGCCGTTATTTGGGCACCATTTACACTCCAAACCTTTCTCAATGTGCCTTGTCTGATATATGCCATGCCCTGAAGTATACCTCGGAGGAGGCTCTTCGGGCCTTGAGTGCGACTCTCTGAAGACAAAGGGGTCATGTCGCCATCAATCGAAATAAATTCATCTTCAAAAAGGGCAATGAACATGATGCTTTTCCTGTTTCCGGAAAGCTAGATAGAGTCTCACATAGGGCAGCTAACACAGCGATCATAAACTAAAAAGCTTAGTTGAGTTATCTGGAAAGAGCTCATTCTTGCTTGCACATGGCTGAGGTGAAGTCCAAGATGGCTCTATGGGGCAAATACAGAAAGCAAGTTTTACAGGAAAAGCCATTTTGGGGCAACATTTACAGTCCAGAGCTTTTTCAACATGCCTTGTCTTACATATTCCATGCCCTGAAGAATGCCTTGAAAGTGGCTTTTTGGGCCTACAGTGCAACTCTCTGAAGACAACGTGGTATGTGTCACCATCAAGCGAAATAGATTCACACTCAAATCTGCAGTGAACATCATGATTTCCCAGGTTCTTGAAAGCTGTATAGAGTCTGACATAAAGCAGCTAATTTAGTGACCATATCCTGTAAAGCTCACTTGAGATTTCTAGAAAGTGCTCTTTCTTGCTTACACATGGCTGAGGTGGAATCCATAGAGCTCTGGGGCCATAACAGAAAGTAAGTTTTACAGGAAAACCCCTTCTTTGTGGAGCATTTACACTCCAAACCTTTCTCAATGTGCCTTTTCTGACATATTTCATGCCCTGAAGAATGCCTCAGAAGAAACCTTTCGGGCCTACAGTGCAACTCTCTGAAGACAAAGTTGTACGTATCGCCATTGAGCGAAATAGATTCACCTTCAAAAAGGGCAATGAACCTGATGCTTTCCCAGGTTCCTGAAAGCTAGATACAGTCTCTCATAAAGCAGCTAATTCACGGAGCATATGCTAAAAAGCTTAGTTGAGGTTTCTGGGAAGAAGTCATTCTTGCTTACACATGGCCGAGCTGAAGTACACAATGGCTCTATGGGGAGTATCCAGTAGGAAAGTTTTACAGGAAAAGCCCTTCTTTAGGTACCATTTACACTCTAAAACTTTCTCAATGTTTCTTGTCTTGCATATTCCATGCCCTGAAGAATACCTCGTAAGAGGCTTTTTGGGCCTAGAGTGCGAGTCTCTGAAGACAAAGTGTTATGTATCGCCATTGAGCGAAATAGATTCACCTTCAAAAAGGGCAATGAACCTGATGCTTTCCCAGGTTCCTGAAAGCTAGATACAGTCTCTCATAAAGCAGCTAATTCACGGAGCATATGCTAAAAAGCTTAGTTGAGGTTTCTGGCAAGAACTCATTCTTGCTTACACAAGGCTGAGGTGAAGTCCAAGATGGCTCTATGGGGAGTATCCAGTAGGAAAGTTTTACAGGAAAAGCCCTTCTTTAGGTACCATTTACACTCTAAAACTTTCTCAATGTTTCTTGTCTTGCATATTCCATGCCCTGAAGAATACCTCGTAAGAGGCTTTTTGGGCCTAGAGTGCGAGTCTCTGAAGACAAAGTGTTATGTTTTGCCATTAAGTGAAATAGATTCACCTACAAAAAGGGAAATGAACATGATGCTTTCCCAGGTTCCTGAAAGCTAGATACAGTCTGAAATAGAGCAGCTAATTCAGTGATCATATGCTAAAAATCTTTGTAGAGTTTTCTGGCAAGAGCTCATTCTTTCATACACACAGCCGAGGTGAAGTCCAAGAATGCTGTATGGGGAATATCCAGAAGGCAAGTATCACAGTAAAAGCCCCTCTTTAGGCATCATTTACACTCCAAAACTTCCTCAATGTGCCTTGTGTTACATATTCCATGCCCTAAAGAATGACTATGAAGAGGCTTTTCGGGCCTTCAGTGCGACACCCTGAAGACTTATTGGTATGTATCGCATTCAAGCAAAATAGATTCACCTTCAAAAAGGGCAATGAACATGTTGCTTTCCCAACTTCTTGAAAGCTGAATACAGTCTGAGATACAGCATCTAATTCAGGTGTGCCTATGCTGAAAACCTTAGGTTCGTTTTCAGGGAAGAGCTCTTTCTTGATCATGCATTGCTGAGGTGAAGTCCCAGATGGCTCTATGGGGTGAATCCAGAAGGCAAGCTTTACAGGAAATGCCCTCCTTTAGGCAACATTTACAATCCAAAACTTTCTCAATGTGCCTTGTCTTACATATTCCATGCCCTGAAGAATGCCTCAGAAGAAGACTTTTGGGCCTACAGTGCGACTCTCTGAAGACAAAGTGGTATTATCACCATCAAGCGAAATAGAAGCATTCAAAGAAGGCAGTGAACATGTTGCTTTTCAAGGTTCTTAAAAGCTGGATACAGTCTGATATACAGCAGCTAATTCAGTGATAATACCCTGAAATGATTTGTTATGTTTTCTGGCAAGAGCTCATTCTTGCTTACACAAAGCTGAGGTGAAGTCCAAGATGGCTCTATGGGGCGAATGCCGAGGGTAAGGTTTACAGGAAAAGCCCTGCTTTGGGAAACATTTTGAGTCCAACACTTTCTAAATGTGCCTTGTCTTACATATTCCATGCCCTGAAGAATGCCTCAGAAGAAGACTTTTGGGCCTACAGTGCGACTCTCTGAAGACAAAGTGGTATTATCACCATCAAGCGAAATAGAAGCATTCAAAGAAGGCAGTGAACATGTTGCTTTTCAAGGTTCTTAAAAGCTGGATACAGTCTGATATACAGCAGCTAATTCAGTGATAATACCCTGAAATGATTTGTTATGTTTTCTGGCAAGAGCTCATTCTTGCTTACACAAAGCTGAGGTGAAGTCCAAGATGGCTCTATGGGGCGAATGCCGAGGGTAAGGTTTACAGGAAAAGCCCTGCTTTGGGAAACATTTTGAGTCCAACACTTTCTAAATGTGCCTTGTCTTACATATTCCATGGCCTGGAGAATGCCTTGGAAGAGGCTTTTCGGGCCTACACTGCGACTCTCTGAAGACAACGTGGTATGTATCACCCTCAAGAGCAATGGATCTGCACTCAAAAAGGCAGTGAACATCATGCCTTCCCACTTCATGAAAGCTGCATAGAGTCTGACATAAAGCAGCTAATTCAGTGACCATATCTTGAAAAGCTCAATTGAGTTTTCTGGCAAGAGCTCTTTCTTGCTTACACATTGTTGAGGTGAAGTCCAAGATGCCTCTATGGGGCGAATCCAGAAGGCCATTTTTACAGGAAAAGCCCTTCTTTGGGCACCATTTACACTCCAAACCTTTCTCAATGTGCCTTGTCTGACATATTCCATGCCCTGAAGAATACCTCGGAAAAGGCTTTTCGGGCCTAGAGTACAACTCTCTGAAGATAAAGGGGTCGTGTCGCCATCTATGGAGATAGATTCACCTTCAAAAAGGGCAATGAACATGATGCTTTTCCAGTTTCCTGAAAGCTAGATAGAGTCTCACATAGGGCAGCTAACTCAGCGATCATAAGCTAAAAAACTTAGTTGAGTTATCTGGAAAGAGCTCATTCTTGCTTACACATGGCTGAGGTGAAGTCCAAGATGGCTCTATGGGGCGAATCCGGAAGGCAAGTTTTACAGGAAATGCTCTTCCTTGGACAACATTTCAACTCCAAAACTTTCTCAATGTGCCTTGTCTTACATATTCCATGCCCTGAAGAATGCCTCGGAAGTGACTTTTTGGGCCTACATTACGACCCTCTGAAGACAAAGTGGTATGTAGCGCCATCAAGCAAAATAGATTCGTCTTCAAAAAGGGCAATGAACCTGATGCTTTCTCAGGTTCCTGAAGCTAGAAACAGTCTGACATAAAGCAGCTAATTCAGTGATCTCACGCTAAAAAGCTTAGTTGAGTTTTCTGGCAAGAGCGCATTCTTACTTACACATGGCTGTGGTAAGGTCAAAGATTGCTCTATGGGACGAATCCATTAGGCAAGTTTTACAGGAAAAGACCTTCTTTAGGCACCATTTGCATTCTAAAACTTTTTCAATGCGCCTTGTCTTACATATTCCATGCTGTGAAGGATGCCTCGTAATAGGCGCTTCGGCCTACATTACGACCCTCTGAAGACAAAGTGGTATGTAGCGCCATCAAGCAAAATAGATTCGTCTTCAAAAAGGGCAATGAACCTGATGCTTTCTCAGGTTCCTGAAGCTAGAAACAGTCTGACATAAAGCAGCTAATTCAGTGATCTCACGCTAAAAAGCTTAGTTGAGTTTTCTGGCAAGAGCGCATTCTTACTTACACATGGCTGTGGTAAGGTCAAAGATTGCTCTATGGGACGAATCCATTAGGCAAGTTTTACAGGAAAAGACCTTCTTTAGGCACCATTTGCATTCTAAAACTTTTTCAATGCGCCTTGTCTTACATATTCCATGCTGTGAAGGATGCCTCGTAATAGGCGCTTCGGCCTACAGTGCGAGCCTCTGAAGACAAAGTGGTATGTATCGTCATCAAGCGTAATAGATTCACTCAAAAAAGGCAGTGGACATGATACTGTCCAGGCATCTAAAAAGCTGGATACAGTCTGAGATACAGCAGCTAATTCAGTGATCATATCCTGAAAAGCGTAGTTTCGTTATCTGGCACGAGCTCATTCTTGCTTACACATGGCTGAGGTGAAGTCTGAGATGGCTCTATTGGGCGAATATAGAAGGCAAGTTTTACAGAAAAAGCTCTTCTTTGGGCACCATTTACACTCAAAACTTCCACAGTGTTCTGTGTCTTACATATTCCATGCCCTGAAGAATGCCTTGGAACTGGTCTTTCCAGCCTAAAGTGCGGCTCTCTGGAGACAAAATGGTATGTATAGCCATCAAGCAAAATAGTTTCATTCAAAAAAGGCAGTGAACATGATGCTTTCCCAGGTTCTTAAAAGCTGGATACATTCTAAGATACAGCAGCTAATGCAGTGATCATATCCTGAAAAGCTTTGTTTTCTTTTCTGACAAGAGCTCATTCTTGATTAAACATTGCTGAGGTGAAGTCCCAGATGGCTCTATGGCGCTAATCCAGAAGGCAAATTTTACATGAACAGCCCTTCTTTGGGAACCATTTACACTCCCAAACTTTTTCAATGTGCCATGTCTTACATATTCCATGCTCTAACGAATGACTTGGAAGAGGCTTTTCGGGTCTACAGTGCGACCCTCTGAAGACAAAGTGGTATGTAATGTCATCAAGTGAAATAGATTCACCTTCAAAAAGGGCAATGAACCTGATGCATTCCCACGTTCCTGTAAGCTAAATACAGTCGGACATAATGCAGCTAATTTCAGTGATCATACGCTAAAACCTTTTTGACTTTACTGGCAAGAGCTCATTCGTGTTTATACATGGCTGACGTAATGTCCAGTATTGCTCTATGGGGCGAATCCAGAAAGCAATTTTCACATGAACAGCCCTTCTTTGGGAACCATTTACACTCCCAAACTTTTTCAATGTGCCATGTCTTACATATTCCATGCTCTAACGAATGACTTGGAAGAGGCTTTTCGGGTCTACAGTGCGACCCTCTGAAGACAAAGTGGTATGTAATGTCATCAAGTGAAATAGATTCACCTTCAAAAAGGGCAATGAACCTGATGCATTCCCACGTTCCTGTAAGCTAAATACAGTCGGACATAATGCAGCTAATTTAGTGATCATACGCTAAAAACCTTTTTTGACTTTACTGGCAAGAGCTCATTCGTGTTTATACATGGCTGACGTAATGTCCAGTATTGCTCTATGGGGCGAATCCAGAAAGCAATTTTCACAAGAAAAGCGCTTCTTTGGGCACCATTTGCACTCCAAAACTTTCTCATTGTACCTCGTCTTCCATATTCCATGTCCTGAAGAATGCCTCGGAAGAGGTGATTCGGGCCTGCAGTGTGACTCTCTGAAGAAAAAGTGGTATGTATCACAAGTAAGCGAAATAGATTCATTCAAAAAAGGCAGTGAACATCATGCTTTCCCAGCTTCTTAAAAGCTGGATACAGTCTGACATAGTGCATCTAATTCATGGAGCATACGCTGAAAAGCTTCATTGAGTTTTCTGGCAAGAGCTCATACTTGATTGCTCATGGGTGAGGTGAAGTCCACGATGGGTCTATGGGACGAATCCAGAAGGAAAGTTTTACAGGAAAAGCCCTTCTTTGGGCAACATTTACACTCTAAAAGTTTCTCAGTGTGCCGTGTGTTACATGTTCCATGCCATGCGGAATGTCTTGGAAGCGGTTTTTCATCCCTACTGTGCCACTCTCTGAAGACAAAGTGGTATGTATCTCCATCAAGCGAAATAGATTCACCTTAAAAAGGGCAATGAACATGATGCTTTCCCAGCTTCTGGAAAGATGTATACAGTGTGAGATGAGGCAGCTAATTCAGTGATAATATGCTGAAAATCTTAGTTGAGTTTTTGGCAAGAGTCAGTCATTCTTGCTTGCACGTGACTGAGGTTAAGTCCAAGATGATTCGATAAGTCGCAAACAGAAGGCAAGTTTTAAAGGAAAAACCCTTCTTTGGGCAACATTTACACTCAGAAATGTTTCCATGTGCCTTCTCTTAATATTCCATGCCCTGAAGAATGCCTCAGAAGAGACTTTTCGGGCCTAAAGTGCAACTATCAGAAGTCAAATTTGTGTGTATCGCCATGAAGCGAAATAGATACACATTCAAAAAGTTCAATGAACATGATGTTTTCCCAACTTTTTGAAAGCTGGACACAGTCTGAGATAAGGCAGCTAATTCAGTGATCCTACGTTGAAAATCTTACATGATTTTTCTGGCAATAGCTCATTCTTGCTTACACATGGCTGAGGAGAAGTCCAACATGGCTCTATGTGGCGAATCCAGAAGGCAAGTTTTACAGGAAAAGACCTTTTTTGGCCTATATTTAACTGCAAAATTTTCCAATGTGCCTTGTCTTACATAATCCATGCCCTGTAGAATGCCTCGAAAGAGGCTTTTTGGGCCTACAGTGCGACTCTCGGAAGACAAAGAGGGACGTATCGCCATCAAGCGCAATAAATTTATCCACATAAGGGGCAATGAACATGATGCTTTCTCAGGTTCTTGAAAGCTAGATACAGTCTGACATAAAGCAGCTATTCATGGATCCTACGTTGAAAATCATAGATGAGTTTTCTGGCAAGAGCTCCTTCTTGCTTACACATGGCTGAGGAGAAGTCCAACATGGCTCTATGTGGCGAATCCAGAAGGCAAGTTTTACAGGAAAAGACCTTTTTTGGCCTATATTTAACTGCAAAATTTTCCAATGTGCCTTGTCTTACATAATCCATGCCCTGTAGAATGCCTCGAAAGAGGCTTTTTGGGCCTACAGTGCGACTCTCGGAAGACAAAGAGGGACGTATCGCCATCAAGCGCAATAAATTTATCCACATAAGGGGCAATGAACATGATGCTTTCTCAGGTTCTTGAAAGCTAGATACAGTCTGACATAAAGCAGCTATTTCATGGAGCATACGCTGAAAAGCTTAGTTGAGTTTCCTGGCAAGAGCTCATTCTTGCTTACACATGGGTGAGGTGAAGTCAAAGATAGCTGTATTGGGCGAATCCTGAAGGCATGTTTTACAGCATAAGCCCTTCTTTGGGCAACATTTACACTCTAAAACTTTCTTAATGTGTCTGTCTTACATATTCTTTGCACTGAAGAATGCCTCGGAAGAGTATTTTCGGGCCTACAGTGCGACTCTCTGAACATAAAGTGGTATGTATGGCCTTCAAGCGAAATAGATTCACCTTCAAAAAGGGCAATGAACCTGATGCATTCCCAGGTGCCTTAAAGCTAGATATAGTCTGACATAAAGCAGCTAATTCAGTGATCATACGCTGAAAAGCTCAGTTGATTTTTCTGGCAAGAGCTCATTCTTGCTTACACATGGCGGAGGTGAAGTTCAAGATGGTTGAATGTGGCGAATCCAGAAGGCAAGTATTACAGGAAAAGCCCTTCTTTGGACGACATTTGCACTTCAAACCTTTTTCAATGTGCATTGTCTTACATATTTCATGCCATGAAGAATGGGCGGAAGAGAATTTTGGGGCCTACAGTGCGAATTTGTGAAGGCAATGTAGTATGCATCGCTATTAAGCGAAATAGATTCAACTTCAAAAAGGGCAATGAACCTGATGCTTTCCCAGCTTCTTAAAAGTTGGATACATTCTGAGATACAGCAGCTTATTCAGTGCTCATATGCTGAAAAGCTAGTTGATTTTTCTGGCAAGAGCTCATTCTTGCTTACACATGGCGGAGGTGAAGTTCAAGATGGTTGAATGTGGCGAATCCAGAAGGCAAGTATTACAGGAAAAGCCCTTCTTTGGACGACATTTGCACTTCAAACCTTTTTCAATGTGCATTGTCTTACATATTTCATGCCATGAAGAATGGGCGGAAGAGAATTTTGGGGCCTACAGTGCGAATTTGTGAAGGCAATGTAGTATGCATCGCTATTAAGCGAAATAGATTCAACTTCAAAAAGGGCAATGAACCTGATGCTTTCCCAGCTTCTTAAAAGTTGGATACATTCTGAGATACAGCAGCTTATTCAGTGCTCATATGCTGAAAAGCTAAGTTGAGTTCTCTGGCAAGAGCACATTCTTGCTTACACATGGCTGAGGTGAAGTCCAAGAAGGCTCTATGGGGCAAATTCAGAAGGCAAGTTTTAGAGGAAAAGCCCCTTTTGGGCAATATTTACACTTCAAAACTTTCTCACTGTTCCTTTTCCTAATATTCCATGCCCTGGAGAATGCCTCAGAAGGGGCTTTTCGGGCCTACAGTGCGAATCTCTGAAGACAAAGTGGTATGTATCGCCATCAAGCGAAATAGGTTCACCTTCAAAAAGGGAAATGAACCTGATGCTTTCCAAGGTTCCTGAATGCTATATAGTGTCTGACATAAAGCAACTAATTCAGTGATCATGCGCTGAAAGTCTTAGTTGAGTTTTCTGGCAGAAACTCATTCTTGGTTACACATGGCTGAGGTGAAGTCCAAGATGGCTCTAAGAGGTGAATCCAGAAGGCAAATGTTACAGGAAATTCCCTCTTTTGGGCAATATTTACAGTACAAAACTTTCTCACTGTGACTTTCTTACATACTCCATACCATGAAGAAGGCTTCAGAATAGGATTTTTGGCCTACAGTGTGACTCTCTAAACACAAATTGGTATGTATCGTTATCAAGCAAAATAGATCACCTTCAAAAAGGGCAATGAGCATGATTCTTTCCCAGGTTTTTGAAAGCTAGATACAGTCTGACATAGACTAGCTAATTCAGTGATCATATGTTAAAAAGCTTAGTTGAGTTTTGTGGCAAGAGCTCATTCTTGCTTACACATGGCAAAGGTAAAGTCCAAGATTGCAGTATGGGGTGCAGCCAGAAGGCAAGTTTCACAGGAAAGGCCCTTCTATGGGCAACATTTGCAGTCCAAAAAGTTCTCAATGTGCCTTGTCTTACATATTCCATGCCCTGAAGAATGCCTCGGAAGAGGCTTTTCAGGCCTACAGTGCGATCTCTGAAGACAAAGTGGTATGTATCACCATCAAGCGAAATAGATTCACCCTAAAAAAGGGAATGAACCTGATGCTTTCCCATATTCCTAAAAGCTAGATACAGTCTGACAAAAAGCAGCTAATTCAGTGATCATAGGATAAAAAGCTTAGTTGAGTTTTCTGGCAAGAGCTCATTCTTGCTTACACATGGCAAAGGTAAAGTCCAAGATTGCAGTATGGGGTGCAGCCAGAAGGCAAGTTTCACAGGAAAGGCCCTTCTATGGGCAACATTTGCAGTCCAAAAAGTTCTCAATGTGCCTTGTCTTACATATTCCATGCCCTGAAGAATGCCTCGGAAGAGGCTTTTCAGGCCTACAGTGCGATCTCTGAAGACAAAGTGGTATGTATCACCATCAAGCGAAATAGATTCACCCTAAAAAAGGGAATGAACATGATGCTTTCCCAGGTTCTTGAAAGCTAGATACAGTCTGACATAGAGCAGCTAATTCAGTGATCATACGCTAAAAAGATTAGTTGATTTTTCTGGCAAGAGCTCATTCTTGCTTGCACATGGCTGAGGTGAAATCCAAGATGTCTCTATGGGGTGAAGCCAGAATGCAAGCTTTGCAGGAAAAGCCCTTCATTTTGAACCATTTACAATCCAAAACTCTCTCAATGTGCCTTTTCTGACATTTCCCATGCCCTGAAGAATGCCTCCGAAGAGGCTATTTGGCCTTCAGTACGACTCTCTAAAGACAAAGCGGTATGTATCGCCATCAAGCGAAATAGATTCACCTTCAAAAAGGGCAATGAACATAATGCTTTCCCAGGTTCTTGAAAGCTAGATACAGTCTGACATAGACCAGCTAAATCAGTGATCATATGCTGAAATGCTAAGTTGAGTTTTCTGGCAAGGGCTCATTCTTGCTTATGCATTTCAGAAGTGACGTCAAAGATGGCTCTATGGGGAGAATGCAGAAGACAAGTTTTACAGGAAAAGTCCTTCTGTGGGCAACATTAACACTCGAAAAATTTCTCAATGTGCCATGTCTTACATATTCCATGCCTAAAGAATGCCTCGAAGAGGCTTTTCGCGGCTACAGTAGGACTCTCTGAAGACAAAGGGGTATATATCACCATCAAGCGAAATAGATTCACCTTCAAAAAGGGCAATGAACATGATACTTTCCCAGGTTGTTGAAAGCTAGATACAGTCTGACAAAAAGCAGCTAATTCAGTGATCATATGCTGAAATGCTAAGTTGAGTTTTCTGGCAAGGGCTCATTCTTGCTTATGCATTTCAGAAGTGACGTCAAAGATGGCTCTATGGGGAGAACGCAGAAGACAAGTTTTACAGGAAAAGTCCTTCTGTGGGCAACATTAACACTCGAAAAATTTCTCAATGTGCCATGTCTTACATACTCCATGCTCTAAAGAATGCCTCGAAAGAGGCTTTTCGCGGCTACAGTAGGACTCTCTGAAGACAAAGGGGTATATATCACCATCAAGCGAAATAGATTCACCTTCAAAAAGGGCAATGAACATGATACTTTCCCAGGTTGTTGAAAGCTAGATGCAGTCTGACATAGAGCAGCTAATTGAGAGATCATAGGCTGAAAATATACGTTGAGTTTTCTGGCCAGAGCTCATTCTTTCTTACAAATGGCTGAGGTCAAGACCAAGATGGTTCTATGGGGTGAATCCAGAGGGCAAGTTTTACAGGAAAAGCCCTTCTTTAGGCAACATTTACATGCCAAAACTAGCTCAATGTGCCATGTCTTACTTATTCCATGTTCAAAAGAATGCCTCGGAAGTGGCTTTTAGTCCCTACAGCGTGACTTTCTGAAGACAAAGTTATACATATCGCCATCAAGCGAGATATGTTCACCTTCAGAAAGGGCAATGAACATGATGCTTTCCCAGGTTCCTGAAAGCTAGATACAGTCTGACACAGAGAAACTAATTCAGTGATCACACACTGAAAATCTTTGTTGAGTTTTCTGGCAAAAACTCATTCTTGCTTACACATGGCTGTGTTGAAGTCCAAGATAGCTTTATGGGGTGAAACCAGAAGACAAGCTTTACAGTAAAAGCCCTTCTGTAGGCTCCAACTACACTCCAAAACTTTCTCAATGTGCCTTGTCTTACATGTTGCATATCCTGAAGAATGCCTCGGAAGAGGCTTTTCGGGGCTACAGTGCAGCTCTTGGAAGACAAAGTCGTATGTATCACCATCAAGCAAAATAGATTCACCTTCAAAAAGGGCAATGAACACGATGTTTTCCCAGGTTCTTGAAAGCTAGATACAGTCTCACATAAAGCAGCTAATTCACGGAGCATATGCCGAAATGCTTAATTGAATTTTCTGGCAAGATCTCATTCTTGCTTACACATGGCTGAGGTGAAGTCCAAGATGGCTCTGCGGGGCGAATCCAGGAAGCAAGTTTTACCGGAAAAGCCGTTCTTTTGGCAACATTTACACTCCAAAACATTCTCAATGTGCCATGTCTTACATATTTCATGCTCTAAGGAATGCCTTGAAAGAGCCTTTTTGGGCCTACAGCGTGACTCTCTGAAGACAAGGTGGTATGTATCACCATCTAGAAAAATAGATTCACCTTCAAAAAGGGCAATGAACATGATGCTTTCCCAGGTTCTGGAAAGATAGATACAGTCTGACATAGAGCAGCTAATTCACAGAGCATATATGGAAAAGCTTAAAGGAGTTCTCTGGCAAGAGCTCATTCTTGCTGACATATGGCTGAGTTGAAGTCAAATATGGCTCTATGGGGCAAATCCAGAAATCAAGTTTTACAGGAAAACCCCTTCTTTGGGCAATATTTACACTCAAAACTTTCTCAGTGTACCTTGTCTTACCTATTCCATGCCCTGAAGAATGCCTTGGAAGGGGCTTTATGGGACTACCGTGCGACTCTCTGAAAACAAAGAGGTATGTATCACCATCAAGCAAAATAGATTTACCTTAAAAAGGGCAATGAACATGATGCTTTCACAGGTTCTGGAAAGATAGATACAGTCTGACATAGAGCAGCTAATTCACAGAGCATATATGGAAAAGCTTAAAGGAGTTCTCTGGCAAGAGCTCATTCTTGCTGACATATGGCTGAGTTGAAGTCAAATATGGCTCTATGGGGCAAATCCAGAAATCAAGTTTTACAGGAAAACCCCTTCTTTGGGCAATATTTACACTCAAAACTTTCTCAGTGTACCTTGTCTTACCTATTCCATGCCCTGAAGAATGCCTTGGAAGGGGCTTTATGGGACTACCGTGCGACTCTCTGAAAACAAAGAGGTATGTATCACCATCAAGCAAAATAGATTTACCTTAAAAAGGGCAATGAACATGATGCTTTCACAGGTTCTTGAAAGCTACATACAGTCTGACATAGAGCAGCTATTTCAGTGATCATACGCTGAAAAGCTAAGTTGAGTTTTCTGGCAAGAGCTCATTCTTGCTTATGCATTTCTTTTTTTTTTTTTTTTTTTACACATTTATTCATTTATTTATTTTGGCGGGGTGGGGAGGGATGGGGGCAGGCAGGCCACTCCTATCGGTCTTCATTTGTCTAGTTTCATTCGTCTTTGTTCTTTGGCCCTTGTGCGCCTCCCATCGCGGTGGCGTCTGTTGTTGCAGAGCACGGTCTCTGGGCGCATGCGCTCCAGAGCTCTGGCTCGGTAATTGGACATATCGGTCCAACCGCTCCGCAGCACGTGGGATCTTCCCAGTCCAGGGATCGAACTGGCGCCCTTTCCACTGCAAGGCGGTGTCCTTACCCACTGGACCACCAGGGAAGCCACTTGCTTATGCATTTCTGAGGTGACGTTAAAGATGGCTCTATAGGACGAATCCAGAAAGAAAGTTTTACAGGAAAAGCCCTTCTTTGGGCAACATTTACACTCTAAATCTTTCTCAATGTGCATATTCTTACATATTCCATGCTCTAATGAATGCTTGGAAGAGGCTTTTCGGCCTACAGTGCGACTCTCTGAAGACAAAGTGGTATGTATTGCAATCAAGAGAAATAGATTCACCTTCAAAAAGAGCAATGAACATGATGCTTTCCCAGGTTCTTGAAAGCTAGATACAGTCTGACATAGAGCAGCTAACTCAGTGATCATACACTGAAAAACTTAGTTGAGTTTTCTGGCAAGAGCTCATTCTTGCTTACACATGGCTGAGGTGAAGTCCAAGATGGCCCTATGGAGTGAATTCAGAATGCAAGTTTCACAGGTAAAGCCCTTCTTTGGGCAACAGTTTCACTCCAAAACTTTCTCAAAGTGCCATGTCTTACATATTCCATGCCCTGAAGAATGCCTCGGAAGGGGGTTTTCGCGGCTACAGTGCGACTCTCTGAAGACAAATCGTATGTTTCTCCATCAAGCAAAATAAATTCACCTTCAAAAAGGGAAATGAACATGATGCTTTCCCAGTTTCTTGAAATCTAGATACAGTCTGACATAAAGCAGTTAATTGATGGAGCATACACTGAAAACTTAGTTGAGTTTTCTGGCAAGAGCTCATTCTTGCTTACACATGGCTGAGGTGAAGTCCAAGATGGCCCTATGGAGTGAATTCAGAATGCAAGTTTCACAGGTAAAGCCCTTCTTTGGGCAACAGTTTCACTCCAAAACTTTCTCAAAGTGCCATGTCTTACATATTCCATGCCCTGAAGAATGCCTCGGAAGGGGGTTTTCGCGGCTACAGTGCGACTCTCTGAAGACAAATCGTATGTTTCTCCATCAAGCAAAATAAATTCACCTTCAAAAAGGGAAATGAACATGATGCTTTCCCAGTTTCTTGAAATCTAGATACAGTCTGACATAAAGCAGTTAATTGATGGAGCATATACTGAAAAGCTTAACTGAGTTCTCTGGCAAGAGTTCATTCTTGCTTACACATGGCTGAGGTGAAGTCCAAGATGGCTCTATGCGGCGAATCCAGAAGGCAAGTTTTACAGGAAAAGTCCTTCTTTGGTCAACATTTACACTCCAAAACTTTCTCAATGTGCCATATCTTATATACTCCATGCTCTAAAGAATGCCTCGGAAGAGACTTTTTGGGCCTACATTGCGACTCTCTGATTGAGAAAATGGTACGTATCGCAATCAAGCTAAATAAATACACCTTCAAAAAGGCAATGAACATGATGCTTTCCCAGGTTCTTGAAAGCTAGATACAGTCTGACAAAGCAGATACTTCAGTGAACGTACGCTAAAAAGCTCAGTTGAGTTTTCTGGCAATCGCTCATTCTTGCTTGCACATGGCTGAGTTGAAGTCCAAGACGGTTCTATGGGGAGAATCCAGAAGGCAAGTTTTACAGGAAAAGGCCTTCTTTAGGCAACATTTACACGCCAAAATTAGTTCAATGTGCCATATCTTACATATTCCATGTTCTAAACAATGCCTCGGAAGTGGCTTTTCGGGCCTACAGTGCGACTTTCTGAAGACAAAGAGGTATATATCACCATCAAGTGAAATATATTCACCTTCAAAAAGGGCAATGAACATTATTCTTTCCCAGGTTCTTGAAAGCTAAATACAGTCTGACCTAGAGCAGCTAATTCAGTGATCATACGCTGAAAAGCTAAGTAGAGTTTTCTGGCAAGAGCTCATTCTTGCTTATGCATTTCTGAGGTGACTTCGAAGATGGCTTTATGGGGAGAATCCAGAAGGCAAGTTTTACAGGAAAAGGCCTTCTTTAGGCAACATTTACACGCCAAAATTAGTTCAATGTGCCATATCTTACATATTCCATGTTCTAAACAATGCCTCGGAAGTGGCTTTTCGGGCCTACAGTGCGACTTTCTGAAGACAAAGAGGTATATATCACCATCAAGTGAAATATATTCACCTTCAAAAAGGGCAATGAACATTATTCTTTCCCAGGTTCTTGAAAGCTAAATACAGTCTGACCTAGAGCAGCTAATTCAGTGATCATACGCTGAAAAGCTAAGTAGAGTTTTCTGGCAAGAGCTCATTCTTGCTTATGCATTTCTGAGGTGACTTCGAAGATGGCTTTATGGGGCGAATCCTGAAGGCAAGTTTTACAGGAAAAGCCCTTCTGGGGCAACATTTACACTCTAATCTTTCCCAATGTGCCTTGTCTTACATATTCCATTCCCTGAAGAATGCCTCGAAAGAGGCTTTTCCGGGTACAGTGCGACTCTCTGAAGACAAATTGGTATGCATCGCCTTCATGAAAAACAGATGCACCTTCAAAAAGTTTAGTGTCCATGATGCTTCCCCAGGTTCTTTAAAGCTAGATACAGTCTGACATAGAGCAGCTATTTCAGTGATCATACACAAATAAGCAACTTGAGTTGTCTGGCAGGAACTCATTCTGGCTTACACATGGCTGAGGTGAAGTCCAAGATGGCTCTATGGGGTGAATGCAGAAGGCAAGTTTCACAGTAAAAGCCCTGCTTTGGGCAAAATTTGCTCTCCAAAACTTTCTCAATGTGCCATGTGTTACATATTCCATGCCCAGAATAATGCCTCAGAAGATGCTTTTCTGGCCTACAGTGCGACTCTCTGAGGAAAAATTAGTATGTATCACCATCCAGTGAAAGAGATTCACCTTCAAAAAGGATAGTGAACATGATGCTTCTCCAGGTTCTTTAAAGCTAGATAGAGTCTGACGTAAAACAGCTATTTCAGTGATCTTACGCGAAAAAGCAAAGTTGAGTTTTCTGGCAAGAGCTCATTCTTACTTACATATGACTGAGGTGAAGTCCAAGATAGCTCTATGCGGCAAATACAGATGCAAGTTTTACAGGAAAAGCCCTTCTTTGGGAAACATTTACAATCCAAAGCTTTCTCAATGTGCCATGTCTTACATATTCCACGCTCTTAAGGATGCCTCGGAAGAGGGTTTTCAGGCCTAAAGTGAGACACTCTGAAGACTAAGTGTTATGCATCGCCATGAAGCCAGGTAGATACATGTTCAAAAAGGGCAATGAACATGATGCTTTCCGAGGTTCTTGAAGCTAGATAGAGTCTGACGTAAAACAGCTATTTCAGTGATCTTACGCTGAGAAGCATAGTTGAGTTTCCTGGCAAGAGCTCATTCTTACTTACATATGACTGAGGTGAAGTCCAAGATAGCTCTATGCGGCAAATACAGATGCAAGTTTTACAGGAAAAGCCCTTCTTTGGGAAACATTTACAATCCAAAGCTTTCTCAATGTGCCATGTCTTACATATTCCACGCTCTTAAGGATGCCTCGGAAGAGGGTTTTCAGGCCTAAAGTGAGACACTCTGAAGACTAAGTGTTATGCATCGCCATGAAGCCAGGTAGATACATGTTCAAAAAGGGCAATGAACATGATGCTTTCCGAGGTTCTTGAAGCTAGATACAGTCTGACATAAAGGAGATACTTCAGTGATCGTACGCTGAAAAGCTCAGATGAGATTTCGGGCAAGAGCTCATACTTGCTTACACATGGCTGAGGTGAAGTCCAAGATGTCTCTACTGGGTGAACCCAGAAGGCAAGTTTTAAAGGAAATGCCCTTCTTTGGGGAACATTTATACACCAAAACTTTCTCAATGTGTCTTGTCTTACATATTCCATGCCATGTAGTATGCCGTGGAAGGGGTTTTTCAGGCCTAGATTGCGACTAGCTGAAGACAATGTGGTATGTATCACCATCAAGCATAATAGATTCACCTTCAAAAAGGGCAATGGACATGATGCTTTCCCAGCTTCTTGAAAGCTAGATACAGTCTGACATGGAGCAGCTAATTCAGTGATCATATGCTGAAAAGCTTAGTTGAGTTTTCTGGCAAGAGCTCATTCTTCCTTACACATGGCTGTCCTGAATCCCACGATGGCACTATGGGGCAAATCCAGAAGGCAAGTTTTACAGTAAAAGCCCTTCTTTGGGCAACATTTTCAATCCAAAGCTTTCTCAATGTGCCTTGTCTTACATATTCCTTGCCCTGAAAAATGCCTTGACTTTACGGGCCTGCAGTGCGTGTCTGAAGACAAAGTGGTATGTATCACCATCAAGGGAAATAGATTCATTTTAAAAAGCCAGTGAACATGAGGCTTTCCCAGTTTCTTAAAAATGGATACAGTCTGACATGGAGCAGCTAATTCAGTGATCATATGCTGAAAAGCTTAGTTGAGTTTTCTGGCAAGAGCTCATTCTTCCTTACACATGGCTGTCCTGAATCCCACGATGGCACTATGGGGCAAATCCAGAAGGCAAGTTTTACAGTAAAAGCCCTTCTTTGGGCAACATTTTCAATCCAAAGCTTTCTCAATGTGCCTTGTCTTACATATTCCTTGCCCTGAAAAATGCCTTGACTTTACGGGCCTGCAGTGCGTGTCTGAAGACAAAGTGGTATGTATCACCATCAAGGGAAATAGATTCATTTTAAAAAGCCAGTGAACATGAGGCTTTCCCAGTTTCTTAAAAAATGGATACAGTCTGAGATACAGCAGCTAATTCAGTGATCATACCCTGAAAAGCTAAGCTGAGTTCTCTGTCAAGAGCTCATTCTTCCTTACACATGGCTGAAGTTAAGTCAAAGATGGCTCCATGTGGCGAAACCAGAGGCAAGTTTTACAGGAAAATCCCTGCTTTGGGCAATTTTTACACTCCATCACTTTCCCAATGTGCCATGCCTTACATATTCCGTGCTCTAAAGAATGACTCAGAAGAGGCTTTTCGGGCCTACAGTGCGAATCTCTGAAGACAAAGTGGGATGTATCGCCTTCAAGCGAAATAGATTCACCTTCAAGAGGGCAATGAACATGATGCTTTCTCAGGTTCTTGAAAGCTAGATAGAGTCTGACATAAAGCAGCTAATTCACGGAGCATACACTGAAAAACTTAGTTGAGTTTTCTGGCAAGAGCTGATTCTTGCTTATACAAGTTTTACAGGAAAAGCCCTTGTTTGGGCACCATTTATATTCCCAAACTTTCTCAATGTGCCTTGTCTTACATATTCCAAGCCCTGAAGAATGTCTCGGAAGAGGCTTTTCGGGGCTGCAGTGCGACTCCCTGAAGAGAAAGTGGTATATATCGCCACCAAGCGAAATACATCCAAAGTCAAAAAGGGAAATGAGTATGAATGCTTCCCAGCTTTCTGATAGCAGGCTACAGTCTGAGATACAGCAGCTAATTCAGGTAAGCACACGCTGAAAATCTTAGTCGAGTTTTCTGGCAAGAGCTCATTCTTGCTTACACAATGGCTGAGGTGGAATCCAAGAGGGCTCTATACAACGAATACCGAAAGTCAGTTTTACAGGAAAAGCCCTTCTTTGGGCAATATTTACACTCCCAAACCTCCTCCATGTGACTTGTCGTATATATTCCAAGCCCTGAAAAATGCCTCGGAAGAGGCTCTTCTGGCCTGCAGTGCGACTCTGTGAAGAAAGTGGTATGTAACGCCATATGCGAGACACTCTAAGTTAAAAAGCACAATGACCATGAATTTTTCCCAGCTTCTTGATTGCAGGCTACTATGTGGTATACAGCAGCAAATTCATGTTAGCATACGCTGAAAATCTTAGTTGAGTTTTCTGGCGAGAGCTTATTCTTGCTTACACATGACTGAGGTGGAATTCAAGAGGGCTCTATGGGGCGAACACAGAAAGTCAGTTTTACAGGAAAAGCCCTTCTTTGGGCAACATTTACACTCCAAAACCTTCTCAATGTGCCTTGTCATACATATTCAAAGCCCTAAACACTGCCTCAGAAGAGGCTCTTCTGGCCTGCAGTGCGACTCTGTGAAGCGAAAGTGGTATGTAACGCCATATGCGAGACACTCTAAGTTAAAAAGCACAATGATCATGAATTTTTCCCAGCTTCTTGATTGCAGGCTACTATCTGGTATATAGCAGGTAATTCAGGTGAGCAAACGCTGAAAATCTTAGTTGAGTTTTCTGGCAAGAGCTCATTCTTGCTTACACATGTCTGACTTGGAATCCAAGAGGGCTCTATGGGTCGAATACAGAAAGTACGTTTCAGGAAAAGCCCTTCATTAGGGAATACTTACATTCAAAAACTTTCTCAATGTGCCTTGTCTTAGGTATTCCATGCCGTGAGGAATGACTCGGAAGAGCTTTTTCGGGCCTGCAGTGCAACTCCCTGAATAGCAAGTAGTATATATCTCCACCACGTGAAATACTTCCAAAGTCAAAAAAGGCAATGAGCATGAATTCTTCCCAGCTTCTTGATAGCAGGCTACAGTCTGAGATACAAGATACAGCAGCTAATTCAGGTGAGCATATGCTGAAAAGCTTAGTTAAGTTTTCTGGCAAGAGCTCATTGTTGCTTACACATGGCTTTGGTAGAATCCAAGAGGGCTCTATGGGGCGAATACAGAAAGTAAGGTTTCATGAAAAACTCTTCTTTAGGGAACATTTACAGTCGAGAAATTTCTCAACGTGCCTTGTCTTATGCATTCCAAGCCCTGAGGAATGCCTCAGAAGATGCTTTTCGGGCCTAGACTGCGACTCCCTGCAGAGAAAATGGTATGTATCTCCACCACGCGAAATAGATCCAAAGTCCAAAAGGGCAATGAGCATGAAATTTTCCCAGCTTCCAGATAGCATGCTACAGTCTGAGATACAGCAGCTAATTCAGGTGAGTATATGCTGAAAAGCTTAGTTGAGTTTTCTGGCAAGAGCTCATTCTTGCTTACACATGGCTGGATGAAGTCGAGGATGGCTCTATGTGGTGAATACAGAAAGTCAATTTTTACAGAAAAGCTCTTCTTTGGGCCATATTTCCACTCCAAAACCTTCTCAATGTGCGTTGTCATACACATTCAAAGCCCTGAAGAATTCCTCTGAAGAGAGTTTTTTGAGGTTGCAGTGTGACTCCCTGACGAAAAAGTGGTCTGTAAGGCCATAACGCGAGATACACCCTAAGTCAAAAAGGGTAATGAGCATGAATTCTCCCTCTTTCCAGATAGCAGGCTACAGTCTGAGATACAGCAGCTAATTCAGGTGAGTATATGCTGAAAAGCTTAGTTGAGTTTTCTGGCAAGAGCTCATTCTTGCTTACACATGGCTGGATGAAGTCGAGGATGGCTCTATGTGGTGAATACAGAAAGTCAATTTTTACAGAAAAGCTCTTCTTTGGGCCATATTTCCACTCCAAAACCTTCTCAATGTGCGTTGTCATACACATTCAAAGCCCTGAAGAATTCCTCTGAAGAGAGCTTTTTGAGGTTGCAGTGTGACTCCCTGACGAAAAAGTGGTCTGTAAGGCCATAACGCGAGATACACCCTAAGTCAAAAAGGGTAATGAGCATGAATTCTCCCCTCTTTCCTGAGAGCAGGCTACAGTCTGAGATAGAGCAGCTAATTCAGGTGAGCATATGGTGAAAAGCCTAGTTGAGTTTTCTGGCAAGAGCTCATTCTTGCTTACACATTGCTGAGGTGGAGTCCAAGTGGGCTCTACGGGGGGAATCGAGAAAGTCAGTTTTACAGGAAAAGCCTCCTTTGGGCAACATGTACACTCCAAAACTTTCTCAATGTGCCTTGTCTTATGTATTCCATGCCTTGAGGAATGCCTCGGAAGAGGCTTTTCGGGCCTACACTGCGACTCCCTGAACTGAGGGTGGTATGTAACGACATAACGCAAGATACATCCAAAGTCACAAAGGGCAATGAACATGAACTCTTTCCTGCTTCCTGAGAGCAGGCTACAGTCTGAGATACAGCAGCTAATTCAGCTGAGTATACGCTGAAAAGCTTAGTTGAGTTTTCTGGAAAGAGCTCATTCTTGCTTACACATGTCTGACTTGGAATCCAAGAGGGCTCTATTGGGCGAACACAGAAACTCAGTTTTACTGGAAAAGCCTTCTTTGGGCAACATTAACACCCCAGAACATTCTCAATGCGTCTTGTCTTACGTATTCCAAGCCTTGAGGAATGCCTCCGAAGAGGGTTTTCGGGCCTACACTGCGACTCCCTGAAGAGAAAGTGGTATTTAACGACATAACGTGAGATACACCCTAAGTCCAAAAGGGCAATGATCATGAATTCTTCCCTGCTTCCCGAAAACAGGCTACTGTCTGAGATACAGCAGTTATTTCAGGTGAGCATACGCTGAAAAGCTTAGTTGATTCTTATTGCAAGAGTTCTTGCTTGCTTACACATGGCTGAGTTGGAGTCCAGGATGGCTCTATGGGGTGAACACAGAAAGTCAGTTTTACAGGAAAAGCCCTTCTCTGGGCAACAATTACACTCCAAACCTTTCTCTATGTGCCTTGTCTTATGTATTCCATGTCAGGAGGAATGCCTCAGTAGAGGCCTTTTGGGCCTGCAGTGCGACACCCTGAACAGAAAGTGGTATATGTTGCCATCATGCAAAAGACATCCAAAGTCAAAAAGGGCAATGAGCATGAACTCTTCCCTTCTTCCTGAAAACAGGCTACTGTCTGAGATACAGCAGTTATTTCAGGTGAGCATACGCTGAAAAGCTTAGTTGATTCTTATTGCAAGAGTTCTTGCTTGCTTACACATGGCTGAGTTGGAGTCCAGGATGGCTCTATGGGGTGAACACAGAAAGTCAGTTTTACAGGAAAAGCCCTTCTCTGGGCAACAATTACACTCCAAACCTTTCTCTATGTGCCTTGTCTTATGTATTCCATGTCAGGAGGAATGCCTCAGTAGAGGCCTTTTGGGCCTGCAGTGCGACACCCTGAACAGAAAGTGGTATATGTTGCCATCATGCAAAAGACATCCAAAGTCAAAAAGGGCAATGAGCATGAACTCTTCCCTTCTTCCTGAGAGCAGGCTACAGTCTGAGATACAGCAGCTAATTCAGGTGAGCATATGCTGAAAAGCTTAGTTGAGTTGTCTGGCAAGAGCTCATTCTTGCTTACACATTGCTGACATGGTATCCAATAGGAATCTAAGGGGTGAATAAAGAATGTCAGTTTTACAGGAAAAACCCTTCTTTGGGGATCATTTATCTCCAGAGTGTTCTCTATGCGCCTTTTCTTACGTAGTCCATGCTGTGAGAAATGCCTCGGAAGAGGATTTTCGGGCCTGCAGTGCGACTCCCTGAAGAGAAAGTGATATATATTGCCATTACGTGAAATACATCCAAAGTGAAAGAGGGCAATGAGCATGAATTCTTCCCAGTTTCTTGATAGCAGGCTACAGTCTGAGATACAGCAGCTAATTCAGGTGAGCATATGCTGAAAAGCTTAGTTGAGTTCTCTGGCAAGACGTCTTTCTGCTCACACACGACTGAGTTGCATTCCATGAGAGCTCTACACGACGAATAGAGAAAGTAAGGTTTACAGGAAAAACCCATTTTTGGTCAACATTTACACTCCAAAACCTTCTCAATGTGCCTTGTCATAAATATTCCAAGCCCTGAAGAATGCCTCTGTAGACAGTTTTTGGGCCTACACTGTGACTCTCTGAAGAGAAAGTGATATGTAATGCAATAACGCGAGATATATCCAAACCCAAAAAGGGCAATGATATGAATTCTTCCCTGCTTCCTGAGAGCAGGCTCGAGTGTGCGATACAGCAACTAATTCAGGTGAGCATATGCTGAAAAGGTAAGTTGAGTATTCTGGCAAGAGCTCATTCTGTTCACACATGTCTGAGATGGATTCCATGAGAGCTCTATGTGGCGAATACAGAAGGTAAGTTTTACAGGAAAAGCCCTTCTTTGGGAAACATTTACACTCCAAAACTTTCTCAATGCCCCTTGTCTTACATACTCCATGCCCTGAAGTACACAACAGAAGAGTCTTTTCGGGCCTGCAATGCGACTCCCTGAAGAGAAAGTGGTATTTAACGCCATTACGCGAGACACATCCAAATTCAAAAAGGGCAATGAACGTGAAATCTTCCCAGCTTCTGGATAGCAAGCTACAAGCAGGCTACATTCTTAGATACTGCTGCTACTTCAGGTCAGCATACATTGAAAAGCTTAGTTGCGTTTTCCGGGAAGAGCTCATTTTTCCTCACACATGACTGCAGTGGTATCCAAGAGGGCTCTTTGAGGCGAATACAGAGAGTAAATTTTACAGGAAAAGCCCTTCTTTGAGCAACATTTACACTCCAAAACTTTCTCAATGCCCCTTGTCTTACATACTCCATGCCCTGAAGTACACAACAGAAGAGTCTTTTCGGGCCTGCAATGCGACTCCCTGAAGAGAAAGTGGTATTTAACGCCATTACGCGAGACACATCCAAATTCAAAAAGGGCAATGAACGTGAAATCTTCCCAGCTTCTGGATAGCAAGCTACAAGCAGGCTACATTCTTAGATACTGCTGCTACTTCAGGTCAGCATACATTGAAAAGCTTAGTTGAGTTTTCTGGCAAGAGCTCATTTTTCCTCACACATGACTGAGGTGGATTCCAAGAGGCCTCTTTGGGGCGAATACAGAAAGTAAATTTTACAGGAAAAGCCCTTCTTTGGGAAACATTTACACTCCAAAACATTCTCAATGTGCCTTCTCTTACATATTCAATGCCCTGAAGTAGGCCTCGGAAGAGGCTTTTTGGGCCTACACTGCGACTCCTTGAAGAGAAAGTGGTATGTAACACCATTACGCGAGACACATCCAAATTCAAAAAGGGAAATGAACGTGAATTCTTCCAAGCTTCTTGATAGCAGGCTACAAGCAGGCTAAAGTCTTAGATACAGCAGCTACTTCAGATTAGCATACATTGAAAAGCTTAGTTGAATTTCCTAGCAAGAGCTCATTCTTGCTGACACATGACTGTGGTGGATTCCAAGAGGGTTCTATTGGGCGAATACTGAAAGTAAATTTTATAGGCAAAGCCCTTATTTGGGTAACATTTCCACTCCAAAACTTTCTCAAAACGCCTTGTCTTTCATATTCCATGCTCTGAAGTATGCCTCGGAAGAGGCTTTTCTGGCCTAAACTGTGACACCCTGAAGAGAAAGTGGGACATAAAGCCATTAAGCGAGATACATCCAAAGTCACAGAGTACAATGAACATGAATTCTTCCCACCTTCTTGATAGCAGGCTACAGTCTGAGAAACAGCAACTAATATAGCTGAGAATATGCTGAAAAGATAAGTTGAGGTTTCTGGCAAGAGCTCATTCTTCCTCACACTTGAATGAGGTGGATTCTAAGAGTGCACTAAGGTTCGAATACAGAAAGTAAGTTTGACAGGAAAGGCCCTTCTTTGGGCAACAGTTACACTCCAAAACATTCTCAACGCGCCTTGTCTTACATATTCCATGCCCTGAAGTATGCCTCGGAACAGGCTTTTCGTGCCTACATTGCGACTCACAGAAGAGAAAGTGGGATGTAGCGCCATAACGCGAGACACATCCAAAGTCACAGAGTACAATGAACATGAATTCTTCCCACCTTCTTGATAGCAGGCTACAGTCTGAGAAACAGCAACTAATATAGCTGAGAATATGCTGAAAAGATAAGTTGAGGTTTCTGGCAAGAGCTCATTCTTCCTCACACTTGACTGAGGTGGATTCTAAGAGTGCACTAAGGTTCGAATACAGAAAGTAAGTTTGACAGGAAAGGCCCTTCTTTGGGCAACAGTTACACTCCAAAACATTCTCAACGCGCCTTGTCTTACATATTCCATGCCCTGAAGTATGCCTCGGAACAGGCTTTTCGTGCCTACATTGCGACTCACAGAAGAGAAAGTGGGATGTAGCGCCATAACGCGAGACACATCCCAAGTCAAAAAGGGCAGTGAACATGAATTCTTCTCAGCTTCTTGATAGCAAGCTACAGTCTGAGACACAGAAGCTAATTCAGCTGAGAATACGCTGAAAATCTAAGTTGAGATTTCTGGCAAGACCTCATTCTTTCTCACACATGACTGAGGTTGATTTCAAGAGGGTGCTATGTGGTCAATACAGAAAGTAAGTTTGACAGGAAAGGCCCTTCTTTGGGCAACATTTACACTCCAATACTTTCTCAATGTCCCTTGTCTTCCATATTCCAAGCCCTGAAATATGCCTCGGAAGAGGATTTTCGGGCTTACATGCGACCACATGAAGAGAAAGTGGTGTGCAACGCCATTACGTGAGATACATTCAAATTCAAAAAGGGCAATGAACATGAATTCTTCACAGTTTCTTGACAGCAGGTTGCAAGCAGGCTACAGTCTTAGATACAGCTGCTACTTCAGGTCAGCATACATTGAAAAGGTTATTTGAGTTTACCGGCAAGAGCTCATTTTTCCTCACACATGACTGAGGGGGATTCCAAGCGGGCTCTATGGGGCGAATACAGAAATTAAATTTTATAGGAAAAGCCCTTCTTTGGGTAACATTTCCACTCTAAAACTTTCCAAATCCGCCTTGTCTTACATATTCCATGCCCTCAAATATGCCTCAGAAGAGGCTTCCTGGGACTACACTGCAACTCCCTGAAGAGAAAGTGGTATGTAACGCCATTAAGCAAGATTCATCCCACGACAAAAAGGCCAATGAACATGAATTCTTCACAGCTTCTTGATACCAAGCTACAACCTGAGATACAGCAGCTAATTCAGCTGAGAATATGCTGAAAAGCTAAGTTGAGGGTTCTGGCAAGAGCTCATTCTTCCTCACACATGACTGAGGTGGATTCCAAGAGGATGCTATGGGGCGAATACAGAAAGTAAGTTTTTCAGGAAAAGCCCTTCTTTGGGCAACATTTACACTCCAAAACTTTCTCAGTGCGCCTTGTCTTACATATTCCATTCCTTGAAGTATGCCTCTGAAGAGGCTTTTCATGCCTAAACTGCGACTCCCTGAAGAGAAAGTGGTGTGTAACGCCATTAAGCAAGATTCATCCCACGACAAAAAGGCCAATGAACATGAATTCTTCACAGCTTCTTGATACCAAGCTACAACCTGAGATACAGCAGCTAATTCAGCTGAGAATATGCTGAAAAGCTAAGTTGAGGGTTCTGGCAAGAGCTCATTCTTCCTCACACATGACTGAGGTGGATTCCAAGAGGATGCTATGGGGCGAATACAGAAAGTAAGTTTTTCAGGAAAAGCCCTTCTTTGGGCAACATTTACACTCCAAAACTTTCTCAATGCGCCTTGTCTTACATATTCCATGCCCTGCAGTATGCCTCAGAAGAAGCTTTTCGGGCCTAAACTCCGAAACCCTGAAGAGAAAGTGGAATGGAAAGCCATTACGTGAGATACATCCAAAGTCACAAAGGCAAATAAATATGAATTCTTCCCAGCTTCTTCAAAGCAGCCTACAAATAGGTTACAGTCTTACATACTGCATCTACTTCAGGTGAGCGTAGGCTAAAATCTAAGTTGAGTTTTCTGGAAAGAGCTCATTCTCCCTTACACATGACTGAGGTGGATTCCAAGAGGGCTCTATGGGGAGAATACAGAAAGTAAGTTTTACAGGAAAAGCCCTTCTTTAGGAAACATTTACACTTCCAAACTTTCTCAATGCGCCTTTACTTGCATATTTCATGCCCTGATATGCCTCGGAAGAGGCTTTTCGTGCCTAAACTGCAACTCCCTGAAGAGAAAGTGGGATGTAACGTCATTACGCGATATACATACAAAGTCAAAAAGGGCAATGAATACGAATTTTTTCCAGCTTCTTGATAGCAGGCTACTCTCTGAGATACAGCTGCTAATTCAGCTGAGAATACTCTGTAAATCTAAGTTGAGTTTCCAGGGAAGAGTTCATTCTTGCTCACAAATGACTGAGGTGGATTCCAAGAGGCCTTTATGGGGCGAATACAGAAAGACAGTTTTACAGGAAAATCCCTTCTTTGGGCAACATTTACACTCCAAAACTATTTCCGTTCGCCTTGTCTTACATATTGCATGCCCTGAAGTATGCCTCAGAAGTGGCTTTTCGGGCATACACTGCGACTCCCTGAAGTGACAGTGGGATTTAACGCCAATACAAGAGATACATCCAAAGTCACAAAGGGCAATGAAAATGAATTCTTCCCAGCATCTTGATAGCAGGCTACAGTCTGAGATACAGCAGCTAATTCAGCTGAAAATACTCTGTAAATCTAAGTTGAGTTTCCAGGGAAGAGTTCATTCTTGCTCACAAATGACTGAGGTGGATTCCAAGAGGCCTTTATGGGGCGAATACAGAAAGACAGTTTTACAGGAAAATCCCTTCTTTGGGCAACATTTACACTCCAAAACTATTTCCGTTCGCCTTGTCTTACATATTCCATGCCCTGAAGTATGCCTCAGAAGAGTCTTTTCGGGCATACACTGCGACTCCCTGAAGAGAAATTGTGATGTAACGCCATTACGTGAGATACACCCAAAGTCAAAAAGGGCAAGGAACATGAATTCGTCCCAGCTTCTTGATAGCAGGCTACAGTCTGAGATACAGCAGCTAATTCAGCTGAGAATACGCTGAAAAGCTAAGTTGAGTTTTCTGGCAAGTGCTCATTCTTTCTCACACTTGAGTGAGGTTGATTCCAAGAGGGCACAATCGGGCGAATACAGAAAGTAAGTTTTACAAGAAAAGCCCTTCTTTGAGCAACATTTACACTCCAAGACTTTCCTCAATGCGCCTTGTCTTACATATTTCATGCCCTGAAGTGTGCCTCAGAACAGGCTTTTCGGGCCTACACTGCAACTCCCTGACGAGAAAGTGGGATGTAACGCCATTACGCGAGATACCTCCAAAGTCCAAAAGGGCAATGAACATGAATTCTCCCCAACTGCTTGATAGCAGTCTAACGACTGAGCCTAATCCTGCTGAGAAAACGCTGAAAAGCTAAATTGAGTTTTCTTTTAAGAGCTCATTCTTCCTCAAACATGACAGAGGTTGATTCCAAGAAGGCTCTAAAGTGCAATTACAGAAACTAAGTTTTACAGGAAATGCCCTTCTTTGGGCAACATTTACACTCCATACCTTTCTAAATGCGTCTTGTCTTACATATTCTATTCCCAGAAGTATGCCTTGGAAAAGACTTTTGGGACTTACACTGCCACTCCCTGAAGAGAAAGTGCTATGTAACCCCATTAAACAAGATACATTCAAAGTCAAAAAGGACAGTGAACATGAACTCTTGCCAGCTTCATGATAGCAGACTACAGTCTGAGATACAGCATCTAATTCAGCTGAGAATATGCTGGAAACCTCAGTTGAATTTTCTGTCAAGAGCTCATTCTTCCTCACACGTGACTAAGGTGGATTCCAGGAGGGCGCTATGGGGGGAATAAAGAAAGCAGGTATAACAGGAAAAGCCCTTCTTTGGGTAACATTTACACTCATAACTTTCTCAATGCGCCTTGTCTTACATATTGCATGCCCTGAAGTATGCCTCGGAAGAGGATTTTTGGGCCTACACTGTGATTCACTGAAGAGAAAGTGGGATGTAACGCCATTACTCGAGATACCTCCAAAGTCAAAAAGGAAAATGAACGTGAATTCATCCCCGCTAGATTATAGCAGGCTACAGTCTGAGATACAGCATCTAATTCAACTGAGAATACGCTGAAAACCTCAGTTGAGTTTTCTGGCAGGAGCTCATTCTTCCTCACACGTGGCAGAGGTGGATTTCAAGACGACTCTATGGGGTGAATACAGAAAGTAAGTTTTACAGGAAAAGCCCTTCTTTGGGCAGCATTTACACTCCATAACTTTCACAATGGCCTTTTCTTACATATTCTATTCCCTGAAGTATGTCCTGGAAAAGGCTTTTCGGGCCTACACTGCGACTACCTGAAGAGAAAGAGGTATGGAACGCCAGAAAGTAAGATAGATTCAAAGTCAAAAAGGGTAACGAACATGAATTTTTCCCTGCTTCTTGAGAGCAGGTTACAGTCTGAGATACAGCATCTAATTCAACTGAGAATACGCTGAAAAGCTCATTTGAGTATTCCGGCAAGAGCTAATTCTTCCTCACACTTTGCAGAGGTGTATTTCAAGAGGGCTCTATGGAGCGAATCTAGAAAATAAGTTTTACAGGAAATGCCCTTCTTTGGGCAGCATTTACACTCCATAACTTTCACAATGGCCTTTTCTTACATATTCTATTCCCTGAAGTATGTCCTGGAAAAGGCTTTTCGGGCCTACACTGCGACTACCTGAAGAGAAAGTGATATGTAAGGCGAGTAAGTAAGATACATCCAAAGTCAAAAGGGGCAATGAACATGAATTCTTCCCAGCTTCTTGATAACAGTCTACAGTCTGAGATACAGCAGCTAATTTAGCTGAGAATACGCTGAAAATCTAAGTTGAGATTTCTGGCAAGAGCTCATCCTTCGTCACACTTTACAGAGGTGGATTCCAAGAGGGCTCTATGGGGCGAATACAGAAAGTAAGTTTTACAGGAAAACCCTTCTTTGGGCAGCATTTACACTCCAAAACTTTCTCAATGCACCTTGTCTTACGTATTGCATGTCCTGACGTATGCCTCAGAAGAGGCTTCTCGGGCCTACACTGGGCCTCCCAGTAGAGAAAGTGGTATGTAACGACATAACACGAGATACATCCCAATTCAAAAAGGGCAAAGAACATGAAAACTCCCCAGCTTAATGACAGCATGCTACAGTCTGAGATACAGCATCTAATTCAGCTGAGAATACGCTGAAAAGCTAAACTGAGTTTTCTGGCAAGAGCTCATTCTTCATCACACTTGACAGAGGTGGCTTCCAAGGGGGCTAATGGCCCGAATCCAGAAAGTTAGTTTCACAGGAAAAACCCTTCTTTGGGCAACATTTACACTCCAAATTTTTCCCAATGCACCTTGTCTTACATATTACATGCCCTGAAGTATGCCTCAGAAGAGGCTTTTCGGGCCTACACTTCAACTCCCTGAAGAAAAAGTGGTATGTAACGCCATTACGCGAGATACCTTCCAAGTCAGAAAGGGCAATGAACATGATTTCCTCCCAGCTTCTTGATAGCAGTCCACAGCCTGATATACAGCAGTTAATTCAGCTGAGAATACGCTGAAAAGCTAAGCTGAGTTTTCTGGCAAGAGCTCATTCTTCCTCATACATGACTGTGTTGGATTCCAAGGGGGCTCTAGGGGGTGAATACAGAAAGTTAGTTTCACAGGAAAAACCCTTCTTTGGGCAACATTTACACTCCAAATTTTTCCCAATGCACCTTGTCTTACATATTACATGCCCTGAAGTATGCCTCAGAAGAGGCTTTTCGGGCCTACACTTCAACTCCCTGAAGAAAAAGTGGTATGTAACGCCATTACGCGAGATACCTTCCAAGTCAGAAAGGGCAATGAACATGATTTCCTCCCAGCTTCTTGATAGCAGTCCACAGCCTGATATACAGCAGTTAATTCAGCTGAGAATACGCTGAAAAGCTAAGCTGAGTTTTCTGGCAAGAGCTCATTCTTCCTCATACATGACTGTGTTGGATTCCAAGGGGGCTCTAGGGGGTGAATCGAGAAAATTACTTTTACAGGAAAAGCCCTTCTTTGGGAAACATTTACACTCCAAAACTTTCTCAGTGCGCCTTGTCTAATATATTGTATACCCTGAATTATGCCTCAGAAGAGGCTTTTCAGGCCTACACTGCCACTCGCTGAAGGGAAAGTGGAATGTTACGCCATAATACGAGATACATCCCAAGACATAAAGGACAATGAACATGAATCCTTACAAGCTTCTTGAGAGCAGGCTACAGTCTGAGATATAGCAGCTAATTTAGTTGAGATTACCCTGAAAAGCTAAGTTGAGTTTTCTGGCAAGAGCTTATTCTTCCTCACACTTGACTGAGGTGAATTCCAAGGGGGCTCTATGGCGTGAATCCAGAAAGTTAGTTGTACAGGAAAAGCTCTTTTTTGGGCAACATTTACATGCCAAAACTCTCTCAATGTGCCTTCTCTTACGTATTAAATGCCCTGAAGTATGCCTCGGAAGAGGCTTTTCGGGCCTACAGTGCGACTCCCTGGAGAGAAATTCAGATGTAACGCCATTACGGGAGATACATTAAACTCAACAAAAGGAATGAACATGATTTCTTCCCAGTTTCTAGATAGTAGGCTACAGTCTGAGATACAGCAGCTAATTCAGCTGAGAATATGCTGAAAAGCTAAGTTGAGTTTTCTGGCAAGAGCTCATTCTTCTTCACACCTGACTGAGGTGGATACCAAGAGTGTGCTATGGGATGAATCCAGAAAGTAATTTTTACAGGAAAAGCCTTTCTTTGGGCAACATTTACACTCCAAAACTTTCCCAATGAGGCTTGCTTACATATTCCATGCCCTGAAGTATGTCTCAGAAGAGGCTTTTCGTGCCTGCACTGCGAATCCCTGAAGAGAAAGTGGGATGTAACACCATTAAGAGAGATACATCCAAAGACAAAAAGGGCAGTGAACATGAAATCTTCCCAGCTTCTTAATAGAGGTCCACAGTCTGAGATACAGCAGGCAATTCAGCTGAGATTACGCGGAAAAGCTAAGTTGAGTTTTCTGGCAAGAGCTCATTCTTCTTCACACCTGACTGAGGTGGATACCAAGAGTGTGCTATGGGATGAATCCAGAAAGTAATTTTTACAGGAAAAGCCTTTCTTTGGGCAACATTTACACTCCAAAACTTTCCCAATGAGGCTTGCTTACATATTCCATGCCCTGAAGTATGTCTCAGAAGAGGCTTTTCGTGCCTGCACTGCGAATCCCTGAAGAGAAAGTGGGATGTAACACCATTAAGAGAGATACATCCAAAGACAAAAAGGGCAGTGAACATGAAATCTTCCCAGCTTCTTAATAGAGGTCCACAGTCTGAGATACAGCAGGCAATTCAGCTGAGATTACGCGGAAAAGCTAAGTTGAGTTGTCTGGCAAGAGCTCATTCTTCCTCACATTTGACAGAGGTGGATTCCAAGGGGGCACTGTTGCCCGAATCCAGAAAGTTAGTTTCACAGGAAAAGTCCTTCTATGGGCAACATTTACACTCCAAAACATTCTCAACGCGCCTTGTCTTACATATTCCATGCCCTGAAGTATGCCTCGGAAGACACTTTTTGGGCCTACTCTGCGACTCCCTGAAGAGAAAGTGGGATGTAACACCATTAAGAGAGATACATCCCAAGTCAAAAAGGGCAGTGAACATGAATTCTTCCCAGCTTCTTGATAGCAGGGTAGAGTCTGAGATACGGCACCTAATTCACCTGAGAATACGCTGAAAAGCTAACTTGAGTTTTCTGGCAAGAGCTCATTCTTCTTCACACTTGACTGAAGTGGATACCAAGAGTGCGCTATGAGGCGAATACAGAAAGTAAGTTTTTCAAGAAAAGCCATTTTTTGGCAACATTTACACTCTAAATCTTTCTCAATGCACCTTGTCTTACATATTCCATGTCTTGAAGGATGCCTCGGAAAAGGCTTTTCGGGCCACAACTGTGATTCCCTGAAGACAAAATGGGATGTAAAGCAATTACGCGAGATACACCCAAAGACAAACGGGGCAATGAACATGAAATCTTCCCAGCTTCTTGATAGCAGTCCACAGCCTGAGATACAACACCTAATTCAGCTGAGAATACGCTGAAAAGCTAAGTTGAGTTTTCTGGCAAGAGCTCATTCGTCCTCAAACATGACGGAGGTTGATTCCAAGAGCGCTCTATGAGGCGAATACAGAAAGTAAGATTTTCAGGAAAAGCCCTTCTTTGGGCAACATTTACACTCCAAAACTTTCTGAATGGGCCTTGTCTAATATAGTCCATGCCCTGAAGTATGCCTTGGAAAAGGCTTTTCGGGCCTTCACTGCGACTCCCTGAAGTGAAAGTGGGATGTAAAGCCATTAAGAGAGATACATCCACAGACCAAAAAGGCAATGAACATGAAATCTTCCCAGCTTCTTGATAGCAGTCCACAGCCTGAGATACAACACCTAATTCAGCTGAGAATACGCTGAAAAGCTAAGTTGAGTTTTCTGGCAAGAGCTCATTCGTCCTCAAACATGACGGAGGTTGATTCCAAGAGCGCTCTATGAGGCGAATACAGAAAGTAAGATTTTCAGGAAAAGCCCTTCTTTGGGCAACATTTACACTCCAAAACTTTCTGAATGGGCCTTGTCTAATATAGTCCATGCCCTGAAGTATGCCTTGGAAAAGGCTTTTCGGGCCTTCACTGCGACTCCCTGAAGTGAAAGTGGGATGTAAAGCCATTAAGAGAGATACATCCACAGACCAAAAAGGCAATGAACATGAAATCTTCCCAGCTTCTTGATAGCAGTCCACATCCTGAGATACAGCAGCTAATTCAGCTGAGAATACGCTGAAAAGCTAAACTGGGTTATCTGGCAAAAGCTCAGTCTTCCTCACAATTGACTGAGGTGGATTCTAAGGGCGTTAGTCCATAAAGTTAGTTTTACAGGAAAAGCCATTCTTTGGGCAACATTTAGTCTCCAAAACATTCTCACCGCGCCTTGTCTTACATATTGCATGCCCTGAAATATGTCTCAGAAGAGATTTCTCGGGCCTACACTGTGACTCCCTGAAGAGACAGTGGGATGTAACGCCATTAAGCGAGATACATCCAAAGTCAAAAAGGGCAATGAAAATGAATTCTTCCCAGCTTCTTGATAGCAGGTTACAGTCTGAGATACAGCAGCTAATTCAGCTGAGAATACGCTGAAAAGCTAAGTTGAGTTTTCTGCCTAGAGCTCATTCTTCCTCACACTGACTGAGGTTGATTCCAAGAGCGCACTATGTGGCGAATACAGAAAGCAAGTTTTTCTGGAAAAGCCCTTCTTTGGACAACATTTACACTCCAAATCTTTCTCAGTGCACCTTGTCTTACATAATACTTGCCCTGAAGTATGCCCCGGAAAAGGCTTTTTGGGCCTACACTGCGACTCCCTGAAGAGAAAGTGGGATGTAACGCCATTACGGGAGATACATTTAGAGTCAACAAAAGCAATTAACATGATTTCTTCCCAACTTATAGATAGCAGGCTACAGTCTGAGATACAGCAGCTAATTCAGCTGAGAATATGCTGAAAAGCAAGTTGAGTTTTCTGGCAAGAGCTCATTCTTCCTCACACTTGACTGAGGTGGATACCAAGAGGTGCTATGGGGCAAATACAGAAAGTAAGTTTTACAGGAAAAGCCCTTTTTTTGGCAACATTTACACTCCAAAACTTTCTCAATGCACCTTGTCTTACATAATACTTGCCCTGAAGTATGCCCCGGAAAAGGCTTTTTGGGCCTACACTGCGACTCCCTGAAGAGAAAGTGGGATGTAACGCCATTACGGGAGATACATTTAGAGTCAACAAAAGCAATTAACATGATTTCTTCCCAACTTATAGATAGCAGGCTACAGTCTGAGATACAGCAGCTAATTCAGCTGAGAATATGCTGAAAAGCTAAGTTGAGTTTTCTGGCAAGAGCTCATTCTTCCTCACACTTGACTGAGGTGGATTCGGCGAGGGCGCTATGGGGCGAATCCAGAAAGTAAGTTTTATAGGAAAAGCCCTACTTTTGGCAATATTTACACTCCTAACCTTTCTCAATGCACCCTGAATTACATATTCCATGCCCTGAAGTATGCCTCGGAAGAGGATTTTCGGGCCTGCGCTGAGGCTCATAGAAGAGAGAGTGGTATGTAACGTCATTACACGAGACACATCCAAAGTCAAAAAGGGCTATAAACATGAATTCTTCCCAGTTTCTTGATAGCAAGCTACAGTCTGAGATACAGCAGTTAATTCAGCTGAGAATATGCTGAGAAGCTAAGTTTAGTTTTCTGGAAAGAGCCCAAATTTCCTCACACTTGACTGAGGTAGATTTCATGAGGGCTCTATGAGGTGAATGCAGAAAGTAAGTTTTACGGGAAAAGCCATTCTTTGGGCAACATTTATACTCAACCACTTTCTCAATGCACCTTCTCTTGCATATTCCGTGCCCTGAAGTATTCCTCGGAAGAGTCATTTCGGGTACTCTGCGACTCCCTGAAGAGAAAGTGGTATGTAACAACATAACGCGAGGTATATCCCATGTCAGAAAGGGCAATGCACATGAATCCTTCCCAATTTCTTGATAGAAGGCTACAGTCTGAGATACAGCAGCTAATTCAGCTGAGAATACGCTGAAAAGCTAAGTTGAGTTTTCTGGGAAGAACTCATCCTTCCTCACACATGTCTAAGGTGGATTCCAGAATGGCTCTATAGGGCCAATACAGAAAGGAGGTATTTCAGGAAAAGCCCTTCTTTGGGCAACACTTACACTACAAAACTTTCTCGTTACGCCTTGTCTTACTTATTCCATGCCCTGAAGAATGCCTCGGAAGAGGTTTTTCGGGCCTTCTCTGCGACACCCTAAAGAGAAAGTTGTATGTAATCACATCACGCGAGATACAGCACAATTTACAAATGGCAATGAACATGAATTCTACCCAGTTTTTTGATAGCAAGCTACAGTCTGAGATACAGCAGCTAATTCAGCTGAGAATACGCTGAAAAGCTAAGTTGAGTTTTCTGGGAAGAACTCATCCTTCCTCACACATGTCTAAGGTGGATTCCAGAATGGCTCTATAGGGCCAATACAGAAAGGAGGTATTTCAGGAAAAGCCCTTCTTTGGGCAACACTTACACTACAAAACTTTCTCGTTACGCCTTGTCTTACTTATTCCATGCCCTGAAGAATGCCTCGGAAGAGGTTTTTCGGGCCTTCTCTGCGACACCCTAAAGAGAAAGTTGTATGTAATGACATAACGCGAGATAAAGCCCAATTTAAAAAGGGCAATGTACATGAATCCTTCCCAGCTTCTTGATAGCAAGCTACTGTCTGAGATACAGCAGCTAATTCAGCTGAGAATACGCTGAAAAGCTAAGTTGAGTTTTCTGGCAAGAGCTCAGTCTTCCTCACACTTGACTGAGGTGGATTTCAAGATTGCTCTATAAGGTGAATACAGAAACTAATTTTTACAGGAAAAGCCCTTCTTTGGGCAACATTTACACTCGAAACCTTTCTCAGTCTGCCTTGTCTTACATATTGCATGCCCTGAGGTATGCCTCGGAAGAGGCTTTTCGGGCCTACACTGCGACTCCCTGAAGAGAAAGTGGGATGTAACGACATAACACGAGATACATCAAAAGTCAAAAAGGGCAATGAACATGAAATCTTCCCAGCTTCTTGATAGCAGTCTACAGTCTAAGATAGAGCAGCTAATTCAGCTGAGAATATAGTGGAAAGCTAAGTTGAGTTTTCTGGCAAGATCTCATCATTTCTCACACTTGACTGAGGTGGCTTTTCGGGCCTATGCTGCTGTATTTCGGGCTGTGGACTGCTATCAATAGGCTGGGAAGAATTCATGTTCATTTCCTTTGTGACTTTGAATGTTTCTCGCCAAATGGTGTTACATACCTGTTTCTTTTCTGTGAGTCGCAGTGTTAGCCTGAAAATCCTCGTCCAAGGCATACTTTGGGGCATGGAATATGTAAGACAAGGCGCATTGAGAAATGTTTTGGAGCGTAAATGTTGCCCCAAAAAGGGCTTTTCCTGTAGAACTTACTTTCTATATTCTCCTCATAGAATCAGCTCAGAATCCACATCGGACACATGTGAGGAAGAATGAGCTCTTTCTAGTAAACTCAAGTTACCTTTTCAGCGTATTCTCATCTGCATTAGCTGCTGTATCTCAGACTGTAGCCTGCTATCAAGAAGCTTGTAAGGATTCATGTTCATTGCCATTTTCGACTTAGGATGTATCTCACTTTATGCCCTTACATACCACTTTCTCTTCAGGCAGTCGCAGTGTAGGTCCGAAAAGCCTCTTCCGAGGCATACTTCAAGGCATGGAATATGTACAACAAGGTGCATGGAGAAATCTTTGGAGTCTAAATGTTTCCCAAAGAGGGGCTTTTCCTGTAAATCTTACTTTCTGAATTCGCCCCATAGAGCCCTCTGAGAATCGACATCAGTCATGTGTGAGGAAGAATGAGCTCTTGCCAGAAAGCGCAACTTACATATTCAGCGTATTCTGAGCTGTATTAGCTGCTGTATGTCAGATTGTAGCCTGCTATCAAGAAGCTTGTAAGGATTCATGTTCATTGCCATTTTCGACTTAGGATGTATCTCACTTTATGCCCTTACATACCACTTTCTCTTCAGGCAGTCGCAGTGTAGGTCCGAAAAGCCTCTTCCGAGGCATACTTCAAGGCATGGAATATGTACAACAAGGTGCATGGAGAAATCTTTGGAGTCTAAATGTTTCCCAAAGAGGGGCTTTTCCTCTAAATCTTACTTTCTGTATTCGCCTCATAGAACGCTCTTGGAATCAAACTCAGTCATGTGTGAGGAAGAATGAGTCTTGTCAGAAAGCTCAACTATGATTTTCAGCATATTCTCAACTGAATGAGCTACTGGATCTCTGATTGTAGAATGCTGTCAAGAAGCTGGAAAGAATTAATGTTCATTGCCTTTTTTGACTTGGGATGTATCTCGCTTAATGGTGTTACATACCACTTAGTCTTCAGGGAGTCGCAGTGTAGTCCCAAAAAGCCTCATCCGAGGCATACTTCAGTTAATGGAATATGTAAGACAAGTCGCATTGAGAAAGTTTTGGAGTGTAAATGTTGCCCAAAAAAGGGCTTTTCCTGTATAACTAACTTTCTGGATTCGCTCCATAGAGCCCTATTGGAATCCTCCTCAGTCAAGTGTAGGAAGAATGAGCTCTTTCCAGAAAACTCAACTTACCTTTTCAGCGTATTCTCAGCTGAATTAGCTGCTGTATCTCAGGCTGTGGGCTGCTATCAAGAGGTTGGGAAGATTTCATGTTCCTTGCCCTTTTTGACTTGGGATCCATCTCGTTTTATGGCGTAACATACCACTTTTGTTTCAGGGAGTCATATTGTTGGCACAGAAAGCCTCTTCTGAGACTTACTTCTGGGCATGGATTATGTAAGAGAAGGCGCATTCAGAAAGTTTTGGAGTGTAAATGTTGCCCAAAGAAGGGCTTTCACTGGAAAACTTACTTTCTTTATTCGCCCCATAGAGCCCTCTTTGAATCCACCTGTCAAGTGGGAGGAAGATGAGCTCTTGCCAGAAAACTCAACTTCGTTTTCAGCGTATTCTCAGCTGGATTAAGCTCAGGTGGTAGACTATTATCAAGAAGTTGGGAAGAATTCATGTTCATTGCCTTTTGTGACTTTGGAGGTATCTTGTGTAATGGCATTAAATACCACATTTTCTTCAGGGAGTCGCAGTGCAGGCCCGAATAGCCTCTTCCGAATCATACTACAGGTCATTAAATATCTAGACCAAGGCGCATTGAGAAAGTTTTGGAGTGTAAATGTCGCACCTAGAAGGACTTTTCCTCTAAAACTTGCTGTCTGTATTTGCCCCATAGCGCTCTTCGAATCCACCTCAGTCAAGTGTGAGGAAGAATGAGTTCTTGCCAGAAAACTCAACTTAGTTTTTCAGCGTATTCTTACCTGAATTAGCTGCTCTATCTCAGACTGTAGCCTGCTATCGAGAAGCTGGGAAGATTTCATGTTCATTGCCCTTTTTGACTAGTGATATATCTCGCTTAATTGCATTACAAACAACTTTCTCGTCAGGGAGTCGCAGTGTAGGCCCGAAAAACCACTTTCGAATAATAATTCAAGGCATGCAATATGTAGGACAAGGCGCATTGAGAAAGTTTTGGAGTGTAAATGCTGCCCAAAGAAAGGCTTTTCCTGAAAAACTTACTCTCTGTATTCACTTAATAGAGCCGTCTCAGAATCCACATCAGTCATGTGTTAGGAAGAATGAGTTCTTGCCAGAAAACTCAACTTAATTTTTCAGCGTATTCTTACCTGAATTAGCTGCTCTATCTCAGACTGTAGCCTGCTATCGAGAAGCTGGGAAGATTTCATGTTCATTGCCCTTTTTGACTAGTGATATATCTCGCTTAATTGCATTACAAACAACTTTCTCGTCAGGGAGTCGCAGTGTAGGCCCGAAAAACCACTTTCGAATAATAATTCAAGGCATGCAATATGTAGGACAAGGCGCATTGAGAAAGTTTTGGAGTGTAAATGCTGCCCAAAGAAAGGCTTTTCCTGAAAAACTTACTCTCTGTATTTGCCTCATACCGCGCTCTTGGAATCCACCTCAGTCATGTGTGAGGAAGAATGACCTCCTGCCAGAAAACTCAGCTTAACTTTTCAGTGTATTCTCAGCTGAATTAGCTGCTGTATGTCAGACTGTAGCCTGCTATCAAGAAGCTGGGAAGAATTCATGTTCACTGCCCTTTTGACTTGGGATGTATCTCGCGTAATGTCGTCACATCCCACTTTCTCTTCAGGTAGTCGCAGTGTAGGCCCAAAAGCCTCTTCCGAGGCATACCTCAGGGCATGCAATTTGTAAGACAAGGCGAATTGGGAAAGTTTTGGAGTGTAAATATTGCCCGAAGAAGGGCTTTTCCTGAAAAACTTGCTTTTTGTATTCGCCTCATACTACGCTCTAGGAATCAACCACAGTCATGTGTGAGGAAGAATGAGTTCTTGTCACAAAGCTCAAATTAGCTTTTCAGCATATTCTCAGCTGAATTAGCTGCTGTATCTCAGACTGTAGCCTGCTATCAAGAAGCTGGGAAGGATTCTAGTTCATTGCTCTTTTTGACTTGGGATGTATTTCGTGTTATGGCATTACATACCACTTTCTCTTCAGGGAGTCAAACTGTAGGCCCGAACAGCCTCTTTTGAGGCATACTTCAGGCCATGGAATATGTAAATCAAGGCACATTGGGAAAGTTTTGGAGTGTAAATATTGCCCAACGAAGGGCTATTCCTGAAAAACTTCATTTCTGTATTCCCCTCGTAGCGTGCTCTTGGAATCAACCTCAGTCATGTGTGTTGAAGAATGAGCTCCTGCCTGAAAGCTTAACTTAACTTTTCAATGTATTCTCAGCTGAATTAGCTGCTGTATCTCAGACTGTAGCCTACTATCAAGAAGCTGGGAAGAATTTGTGTTCATTGCCTTTTTGACTTGGGATGTATTTCGTGTTATGGCATTACATACCACTTTCTCTTCAGGGAGTCAAACTGTAGGCCCGAACAGCCTCTTTTGAGGCATACTTCAGGCCATGGAATATGTAAATCAAGGCACATTGGGAAAGTTTTGGAGTGTAAATATTGCCCAACGAAGGGCTATTCCTGAAAAACTTCATTTCTGTATTCCCCTCGTAGCGTGCTCTTGGAATCAACCTCAGTCATGTGTGTTGAAGAATGAGCTCCTGCCTGAAAGCTTAACTTAACTTTTCAATGTATTCTCAGCTGAATTACCTGCTGTATCTCAGACTGTAGCCTACTATCAAGAAGCTGGGAAGAATTCATGTTTACTGCCCTTTTTGACTTGGGATGTACCTCGGGAAATGGTGTTACATCCCACTTTCTCTTCAGGGAGTAGCAGTGTAGGCCCGAAAAGCCTCTTCCGAGGCATACTTCAAGGCATGGAATATGTAAGACAAGGCACATTGAGAATGTTTGGTGTGTAAATGCTGCCCAAAGAAGGGCTTTTCCTGTAAAACTTACTTTCTGTATTCGCCTCATAGAGCCAGCTCGGAATCCACATCAGTCAAGTGTGAGGAAGAATGAGCACTTACCAGAAAAGTCCACTTAGATTTTCAGCGTATTCACGGCTGAATTAGCTGCTGTATCTCAGACTGTAGCCTGCTATCAAGAAGCTGGGAAGAATTCATGTTCACTGCCCTATTTGACTTGGGATGTATCTCGCTAAATGGTGTTACGTCCCAATTTCTCTTCAGAGAGTCACAGGGTAGGCCCGAAAAGCCTCTTCCGAGGCCTACTTCAGGGCATGGAATATGTAAGACATGGTGCATTGGGAACGTTTTGGAGTGTAAATATTGCCCAAAAAAGGGCTTTTCCTGAAAATCTTACTTTCTGTATTCGCCTCATAGTGAGCTTTTGGAATCATCCTCAGTCATGTGTGAGAAAGAATGAGCTCTTACCAGAAAGCGCAACTTAGCTTTTCAGCGTATTCTCAGCTGAAGTAGCTGCTGTATCTCAGACTCTTGCCTGCTATCAAGAAGCTGGGAAGAATTCATGTTCATTGCTTTTCTTGACTTTGGAGGTATCTCACGTAATGTCGTTACATAACACTTTCTCTTCAGGGAGTCGCAGTGTAGACCCGAAAAGCTTATTCTGAGGCATGCTTCAGGGCATGGAATATCTAAGACAGGTCCCATTGGAAAAATTTTGGTGTGTAAATGCTGCCCAAAAAAGAGTTTTTCCTCTAAAACTCACTTTCTGGATTCGTCCCATGGCGCCTCTTGGAATCCACCTCAGTCATGTGTGAGAAAGAATGAGCTCTTACCAGAAAGCGCAACTTAGCTTTTCAGCGTATTCTCAGCTGAAGTAGCTGCTGTATCTCAGACTCTTGCCTGCTATCAAGAAGCTGGGAAGAATTCATGTTCATTGCTTTTCTTGACTTTGGAGGTATCTCACGTAATGTCGTTACATAACACTTTCTCTTCAGGGAGTCGCAGTGTAGACCCGAAAAGCTTATTCTGAGGCATGCTTCAGGGCATGGAATATCTAAGACAGGTCCCATTGGAAAAATTTTGGTGTGTAAATGCTGCCCAAAAAAGAGTTTTTCCTCTAAAACTCACTTTCTGGATTCGTCCCATGGCGCCCTCTTGGAATCCACCTCAGTCAAGTGTGAGGAAGAATGAGCTCTTGGCAGAAAACTCAACTTAGCTTTTCAGCGTATTCTCAGCTGAATTAACTGCTGTATCTCAGACTGTAGCCTGCTATGAAGATGCTCAGAAGAATTCATGTTCACTGCCCTTTTTTACTTGGGATGTATGTCGCGTAATGACGTTACATCTCACTTTCTCTTCAGGGAGTCGCAGTGTAGGCCTGAAAAGCCTCTTCCGAGGCATACTTCAGGGCATGGAATATGTAAGACAAGGCGCATTGAGAATATTTGGAGTGTAAATGCTGCTGAAAGAAGGGCTTTTCCTGTAAAGATTACTTTCTGTATTCGCCTCATAGAGCCAGCTCAGAAACCACATCAAAATGTGTGAGGAAGAATGAGCACTTTCCAGAAACTCCACTTAGCTTTTCAGCGTATTCACAGCTGAATTAACTGCTGTATCTCAGACTGTAGCCTGCTATCAAGAAGCTGGGAAGAATTCATGTTCATTGCCCTTTTTGACTTGGGATGTATCTCGCTTAACGGCGTTACATTCCACTGTCTCTTCAAGGAGTCGCAGTGTAGGCCCAAAAAGCCTCTTCCAAGGCATACTTCAGTGCATGCAAAATGTAAGAGAAGGCACATTGAGAAAGTTTGGGAGTGTAAATGTTACTCAAAGAAGGACTTTTCCTGTAAAATTTAATTTCTGCATTCGCCCCATAGAGCCCTCTTGGAATACACCTCTGTCAGGCTTGAGGAAAAATGAGCCCTTGCCAGAAAACTCAACTACCTATTCAGCGTATTCTCAGCTTACTTATTTGCTGTATCTAAGACTGTAGCCTGCTATCAAGAAGCTGGGAAGAATTCATGTTCATTGCCCTTTTTGACTTGGGATGTATCTCGCTTAACGGCGTTACAACCCACTTTCTCTTCAAGGAGTCGCAGTGTAGGCCCAAAAACCTCTTACAAGGCATAGTTCAGGGCATGCAACATGTAAGACAAGGCACATTGAGAACGTTTTGGAGTGTAAATGTTACCCAAAGAAGGGCTTTTCCTGTTAAACTTATTTTCTAGTTTCGCCCCATAGAGCCCTCTTGGAATACACCTCTGTCATGTATGAGGAAGAATGAGCTCTTGCCAGAAAACTGGAATTAAATTTTCAGTGTATTCCAGCTGAATTAACTGCTGTTTCTCAGACTGTAACCTGCTATCTAGAAGCTGGGAAGAATTCATATTCATTGCCCTTTTTGCTTTGGATGTATGTCGCATAATGGCATTACATACCACTTTCTCTTCAGGGAGTCGCAGTGTAGGCCGAAAAGCCTCTTCTGAGGCATACTTCAGGGCATGGAATATGTAAGACAAGGCGATTGAGAAAGTTTTGGAGTGTAAATGTTGCCCAAAGAAGGGTTTTTTTTCTAAAACTTACTTTCTTCATTCGGCCCATAGAGCCCTCTTGGAATCCATCTCAGTCAAGTGTGAGTTAGAATGAGCTCTTGCCAGAGAACTGAACTTAGATTTTCAGCGTATTCTCAGCTGAATTAGCTGCTGTATCTCAGATTGCAGCCTGCTATCCAGAAGCTGGTAAGAATTCATTTTCATTGCCCTTTATGACTGTGTATATGTCTCGCTTAATGGCGCTTCATCCCACTTTTTCTTCAGGGAGTCGCAGTGTACGCCCGAAAATCCTCTTCAGATTCATACTTCTGGGGATCCAATATGTGAAACAAGGCGCATTGGGAAAGTTTTGGAGTGTAAATGTTGCCCAAAAGAGGGTTTTTCTGTAAAACTTGCTTTCTGTATTTGCCTCACAGAGTCTACTCAGAATCCACTTCATTCATGTGTGAGGAAGAATGAGCTCCTTCCAGAAAGCTATACTTAGCTTTTCAGCGTATTCTCAGCTGAATTAGCTGCTGTAGCTAAGACTCTAGCCTACGATCAAGAAGCTCGGAAGAATTCATGTTCACTGCCCTTTGTGACTTGGGATGTATTTCGCTAAATGGCGTTTCATCCCACTTTCTCTTCAGGGAGTCGCAGTATAGGCCCCAAAATCCTCTTCCGAGTCATACTTCTGGGCATACAATATGTAAAACAAGGCGCATTGGGAAAGTTTTGGAGTATAAATGTTGCCCAAAGGAGGGTTTTTTCTGTAATACTTGTTTTCTCTATTAGCCTCACAGAGCCTTCTCGGAATCCACCTCAGTCACTTGTGAGGTAGAATGAGCTCCTTCCAGAAAGCTAAGCTGAAATTTTCAACGTATTCTCAGCTGAATTAGCTGCTGTAGCTAAGATGCTAGCCTACGATCAAGAAGCTCGGAAGAATTCATGTTCACTGCCCTTTGTGACTTGGGATGTATTTCGCTAAATGGCGTTTCATCCCACTTTCTCTTCAGGGAGTCGCAGTATAGGCCCCAAAATCCTCTTCCGAGTCATACTTCTGGGCATACAATATGTAAAACAAGGCGCATTGGGAAAGTTTTGGAGTATAAATGTTGCCCAAAGGAGGGTTTTTTCTGTAATACTTGTTTTCTCTATTAGCCTCACAGAGCCTTCTCGGAATCCACCTCAGTCACTTGTGAGGTAGAATGAGCTCCTTCCAGAAAGCTAAGCTGAAATTTTCAACGTATTCTCAGCTGAATTAGCTGCTGTAGCTAAGATGCTAGCCTGCTATCAAGAACCTCGGAAGAATTCATGTTCACTGCCCTTTGTGACTTGGGATGTATTTCGCTAAATGGCATTACATACCACTTTCTCTTTAGGGAGTAGCAGTGTAGGCCCGAAATGTCTTGTCCTAGGCATATTTGAGGGAATGGAATATGTAAGACAAGGTGCATTGGTAAAGTTTTGGAGTGTAAATGTTGCCCAAAGAAGGGCTTTTCCTGAAAAAGTACTTTCTTTCTGTGTTTGCCTCATAGAGCCCTCTCAGAATCCACCTCAGTCATGTGTGAGGACGAAAGAACTCTTGACAGAAAACTCAAAATAGCTTTACAGTGTATTATCAGGTGAATTAGCTGCCGTATCTCAGACTGTAGAGGGTTATCATGAAGCTTGGAAGAATTCATGTTCATTGCCATTTTTGACTTTGGATGTATCTTGCTTAATGGCGATACAAACCACTTTCTCTTCAGGGAGTCTCAGTGCAGGCCCGAAAAGCTTTATCCGAGACATTCTTCAGGTTATAGAACATGTAAGAAAAGCCACATTGAGAAAGTTCTGGAGTGTAAAAGTAGCCCAAAAAAGGGCCTTTCCTGTAAAACTTACTTTCTGTATTCGCCCCAGAGAGCCCTCTTGTAATCCACCACAGTCAAGAGTGAGGTAGAAAGTGCTCTTGTCTGAAAACTCAACTTAGTTTTCCATCGTATTCTCAGCTGGATTAGGCTCAGGCGGTAGACTACTATCAAGAACCTGGGAAGAATTCATGTTCATTGCCCTTTTTGACTTGGGATGTATCTCGCGTAATTGCGTTACGTACCACTTTCTCTTCAGGGAGTCAAAGTGTAGGCCCGAAAAGCCTCTTCCGAGGTATACTTCAGGGCATGCAATATGTAAGACAAGGCACATTGAGAAACTTTTGACGTGAAAATGTTTCCCAAAGAAGGGCTTTTCCTTTAAAACTTATTTTCTGGTTTCGCCCCAGAGCGCCCTCTTGGAATCCGCCACCGTCACGTGTGAGAAAGAATGAGCTCTTGCCAGAAAACTCAATTTAGCTTTTCAGCATATTGTCAGTTGAATGAGCTGCTGTCTCTCTGACTGTATCTTGCTATCATGAAGCTGGGAATAGTTCACGTTCATTGCCCTTTTTGACTTTGGATATATTTTGCTTAATGATGCTACATACCACTAGCTCTTCAGGGAGTCGCAGTGTTATCCCGAAAAGCCTTTTCCGAGGCATATCAGGGAATAGAATATGTATGAAAAGGCGCATTGAGAAAACTTTGGAGTGTAAATGTTGCCCAAATAAGGGCTTTTTGTGTAAAACTTATTCTCTGGATTCGCATCATAGTGACCTCTTGGAATCCACCTCAATCAAATGTGAGGAAGAATGAGCTCTTGCCAGAAAACTCAATTTAGCTTTTCAGCATATTGTCAGTTGAATGAGCTGCTGTCTCTCTGACTGTATCTTGCTATCATGAAGCTGGGAATAGTTCACGTTCATTGCCCTTTTTGACTTTGGATATATTTTGCTTAATGATGCTACATACCACTAGCTCTTCAGGGAGTCGCAGTGTTATCCCGAAAAGCCTTTTCCGAGGCATATCAGGGAATAGAATATGTATGAAAAGGCGCATTGAGAAAACTTTGGAGTGTAAATGTTGCCCAAATAAGGGCTTTTTGTGTAAAACTTATTCTCTGGATTCGCATCATAGTGACCTCTTGGAATCCACCTCAATCATGTGTGAGGAATAATGAGCTCTTGCAAGAAAACTCAACTTAGCTTATCAGTGTATTCTCAGCTGAATTAGCTGCTGTATCTCAGACTGTAGCCTGCTATCAAGAAGCTGGATAGTATTCATGTTCATTGCTCTTTTTTTCTTGGGATGTATCTCGTGTTCTGCTGTTACATACAACTTTCTCTTCAGGAAGTCTCACTGGAGGCCCGAAAAGCATCTTCCGAGGCAAACTTCAGACTATGGAATATGTAAGACAAGGTGCATTGAGAAACTTTTGTAGTGTAAATGGTGCCCAAAGAAGGGCTTTTCCTGTAAAACTTACTTTCGGTATTCGCACCATAGAGCCCTCTTGGAATCCACTTCAGTCCAGTGTGAGGAAGAATGAGCTCTTGGCAGAAAACTCAACTTAGATTTTCAGCGTACTCTCAGCTGGATTAGGCTCAGGCGGTAGACTACTATCAAGAACCTTGGAAGAATTCATGTTCATTGCCCTATTTGACTGTGGAGGTATCTCTCGTAATGGCGTTACATCCCACTTTCTCTTCAGCAAGTCGCAATGTAACCCCATAAAGCCTCTTCAGAAGCATACTTCATGGCATGGAGTATATAAGACAAGGTGGAATGAGAAAGTTTTGGAGTGTAAGTGTTTCCCAAAGAAGGGCTTTTCCTGTAAAAAATACTTTCTGGATTCGCCTCATAGCACGATCTTGGAATCTATCTCGGTCATGTGTGAGGAAGAATGAGCTTCTGGTAGAAAACTCAATTTAGATTTTCCACATATTTACAGCTGAATTAGCTGCTGTATCTCAGACTGCAGTATGCTCTGAAGAAGCCTGGAAGAATTCATGTTCATTGCCCTTTTTGACTTTGGATGAATCTTGCTTAATGGCTTTACATACCAATTTCTCTTCAGGGAGTCGCAGTGTAGGCCCGAAAAGCCTCTTCCGAGAAATACTTAAAGGCATGGAATATGTAAGACAAGGCTCATTGGGACAGTTTTGGAGTGTAAGTGTTTCCCAAAGAAGGGCTTTTCCTGTAAAAAATACTTTCTGGATTCGCCTCATAGCACGATCTTGGAATCTATCTCGGTCATGTGTGAGGAAGAATGAGCTTCTGGTAGAAAACTCAATTTAGATTTTCCACATATTTACAGCTGAATTAGCTGCTGTATCTCAGACTGCAGTATGCTCTGAAGAAGCCTGGAAGAATTCATGTTCATTGCCCTTTTTGACTTTGGATGAATCTTGCTTAATGGCTTTACATACCAATTTCTCTTCAGGGAGTCGCAGTGTAGGCCCGAAAAGCCTCTTCCGAGAAATACTTAAAGGCATGGAATATGTAAGACAAGGCTCATTGGGAAAGTTTTGGAGTGCAAAAGTTACCCAAAGATGGGCTTTTCCTATAGAACTTACTTTCTGTATTCTCCATTTAGCCGTCTCGGAATCCACCTTCATCTAGTGTGAGGAAGAATGAGCTCTTGAGAGTAAACTCAATTTAAATTTTCATCGTATTCTCAGCTGAATTGGCTGCTGTATCTCAGACTGTAGCCTACTATCAAAAAACGGAAGAATTCATGTTCTTTGCCCTTCTTGAGTTGAGATATATCTCGTGTAATGGCATTTCATACCACTTTCTCTTCAGGGATTCACAGTGTAGGCCCAAAATGCCTCTTTCGATGCATACTTCAGGGCATGTAATATGTAAGACAAGGAGCATTGAGAAAGTTTTGGAGTGTAAATGTTGCCCAAAGAAGGGCTTTTACTGTAAAACTTACTTTCTGTATTTGCCCCATAGCACCCTCTTGGAATCCACATTAGTCAAGTGTGGGGAAGAATGAGCTTGCACCAGAAAACTCAATTAAGGTTTTCAACCATGCTTGCCTGAATTAGATGTTGTATCTCAGACTGTAAACTGCTATCAGGAAGCTGGGGATATTTCATGTTCATTGCCATTTTTGACTTTGGATGTGTCACGTGTTATGGCGTTACATATGAATTTCTCTTCTGGTAGTCGCAGTGTGGGCCCGAATAGCCTCTTCCGAGGCATACTTCAGGGCATGCAATGTGTAAGACAGGCGCATTGAGAAAGTTTTGGAGTGAAAATTTTGCCCAAAGAAGGGCTTTTTCTGTAAAACTTACTTTCTTTATTCACCCTGTAGAGCTCTCATTGATTCCAACTCAGTCATGTGTGAGCAGAAAGAGCTCTTGCCCGAAAACTCATCTAACATTTTAAGCGTATGCTCACCTGAATTAGCTGCTGCATCTTAGACTGTAGCCTGCTATCAAGAAGCATGGAAGGATTCATGTTCATTGCCATTTTGACTTTGGATGTGTCACGTGTTATGGCGTTACATATGAATTTCTCTTCTGGTAGTCGCAGTGTGGGCCCGAATAGCCTCTTCCGAGGCATACTTCAGGGCATGCAATGTGTAAGACAGGCGCATTGAGAAAGTTTTGGAGTGAAAATTTTGCCCAAAGAAGGGCTTTTTCTGTAAAACTTACTTTCTTTATTCACCCTGTAGAGCTCTCATTGATTCCAACTCAGTCATGTGTGAGCAGAAAGAGCTCTTGCCCGAAAACTCATCTAACATTTTAAGCGTATGCTCACCTGAATTAGCTGCTGCATCTTAGACTGTAGCCTGCTATCAAGAAGCATGGAAGGATTCATGTTCATTACCCTTTTTGACTTGGGGTGTATCTCGTGTTATGGCGTTAGATATCACATCCGCTTCAGGGTGTCATAGTGTAGTCCAGAAATTCATCTTCCGAGGCTTAATTCAGAGCATGGAATATTGAACACAAGGTACATTGAGAAAGTTTTGGAGTGGAAACGTTGCCCAAAGAAACGCTTCTCCTGTAAAACTTACTTTCTGTATTCAACTCATAGAGCCCTCTCAGAATCCACCTCCATTAAATGTGAGGAAGGATGAGCTCTTTCCAAAAAACTTACCTTAGCTTTACAGCATATTCTCAGCTGAATTATCTGCAGTATCTTAGACTGTAGCATGTGTGGAGCCTGCTACCAAGAAGCCGCGAAGAATTCATGTTCATTGCCCTTTTGACTTTGGATGTATCTTGCTTAATGGAGTTACATCCCACTTTCTCTTCAGGGAGTCGCAGTTTAGGCCCAAAAAGCCTCCTGCGAGGCATACTTCAGGGTATGGAATATGTAAGACAAGGTGCAGTGAGAAAATTTTGGAGTGTAAATGTTGCCCAAAGAAGGGCTTTTCCTGTAAAACTTGCTTTCTGTATTCACCCCATAGCGCCCTCTTTTAATCCACCACAGTCATTTGTGAGGAAGAATGAGCTCTTGCCAGAGAAATCAACTAAGCTTTTCAGCGTATTCTAGATTTAATTAGCTGCTGTTTTTCAGACTGAAGTCTGCAATCAAGAAGCTGAGAAGGATTCATGTTCATTGCACTTTTGGCTTGGGATGCATCTCGTTTTATGGCGTTACGTATCACTTTCTCTTAAGGGAGTCGCAGTATAAGCCCGAAGAACCTCTTCCGAGGCATACTTCAGGGTATGGAATATGTAAGACAAGGTGCAGTGAGAAAATTTTGGAGTGTAAATGTTGCCCAAAGAAGGGCTTTTCCTGTAAAACTTGCTTTCTGTATTCACCCCATAGCGCCCTCTTTTAATCCACCACAGTCATTTGTGAGGAAGAATGAGCTCTTGCCAGAGAAATCAACTAAGCTTTTCAGCGTATTCTAGATTTAATTAGCTGCTGTTTTTCAGACTGAAGTCTGCAATCAAGAAGCTGAGAAGGATTCATGTTCATTGCACTTTTGGCTTGGGATGCATCTCGTTTTATGGCGTTACGTATCACTTTCTCTTAAGGGAGTCGCAGTATAAGCCCGAAGAACCTCTTCCGAGGCATACTTCAGGGCATGCAATACGTAAGACAAGGTGCATTTAGAAAGTTCGGCAGTGTAAATGTAGCCCAAAAAGGGCTTTTCCTGCAAAACCTTCTTTCTGTATTCGCCTCATAGAGCCCTCTCAGAATTCCCCACAGTCATGTGTGTGGAAGAATGAGCTCTTGCCAGAAAACTCAAATTAGATTATCAGGGTATTCTCAGCTGAATTAGCTGCTGTATCTCAGACTGTAGCCTGCTATCAAGAACCTGGGAAGAATTTATGTTCATTGCCCTTTTTGAGTTGGGATGTATCTCACGTTCTTGCGTTATATACATCTTTCTCTTCAAGGAGTTGCATTGTAGGCCCGAAAAACCTCTTCGAGGAACACTTCAGGGAATGCAATATGTAAGACAAGGCACATTGTGAAAGTTTTGGAGTGTAAATATTGCCCAAGAAAGGCTTTTCTTTAAAACTTACTTTCTGTATTCCCCTCATAAAACACTCTTGTAATTCACCTCAGTCATGTGTGAGGAAGAATGAACTCTTGCCAGAAAACTCAACTTAGCTTTTCAGGGTATTCTCCGCCGAATTAGCTGCTGAATCCCAAACTGTAGCCTTCTCTCAAGAAGCTGGGAAGAATTCATGTTCATTGCCCTTTTTGTCTTTGAATGTGTCTCCCGTAATGGCGTTACATACCACTTTCTCTTCAGGGAGTCGCAGTCTAGGCCCGAAAAGCCTCCAAGTCATACTTCAGGGCATGGAATATATAAGACAAGGCGCATTGAGAAAGGTTTGGAGTGTCAATGTTGCCCAAAGAGGGGCTTTTCCTGTAAAACTTACTTTCGGTATTTGCCTCATAGTGCCCTATTGGAATCCACCTCAGTCGTGTGTGAGGAAGAATGAGCTCTTGACAGAATACTCAACTTAGCTTTTCAGCGTGTTCTCAGCTGAATTAGCTGCTGTATTTCAGACTGTAGCCTGCAATCAAGAAGTTGGGAAGAATTCATGTTCCTTGCCCTTTTCTGACGTGGGATGTATCTCGCTTAATGTCGTTACGTACCACTTTCTCTTCAGGGAGTCGCAGTGTAGGCCCGAAAATCCTCTTCCGAGGCATAATTCAGGGCATGGAATATATAAGACAAGGCTCTTTGAGAAAGGTTTGGAGTGTAAATGATGCCCAAATTGGGCTTTTCCTGTAAAACTTACTTTCATTATTCGCCACATAGAGCGCTCTTGGAATCCACCTCAGTCATGTGTGAGGAAGGATGAGCTCTGGCAGGAAAATTCAACTTAGCTTTTCAGCGTATTCTCAGCTGAATTAGCTGCTGTATTTCAGACTGTAGCCTGCAATCAAGAAGTTGGGAAGAATTCATTTTCCCATTGCCCTTTTCTGACGTGGGATGTATCTCGCTTAATGTCGTTACGTACCACTTTCTCTTCCGGCAGTCGCAGTGTAGGCCCGAAAATCCTCTTCTAAGGCATACTTCAGGGCATACAATATGTAAGACAAGGCGTATTGAGAAAGTTTTGGGGTGTAATTGTTGTCCAGAGATGGGCTTTTCCTGTAAAAATTACTTTCTGTATTCGCCTCATTCAGCTTTCTCAGAATACACATCTTTCATATGTGAGGAAGAATGAGTTCTTGCCAGAAAACTTAACTTAGATTTTCAGCATATTCCAAACTGAAATATCTGCTGTATCTCATACTGTGCTCTGCTATCAATAAGCTGGGAAGAATTCATGTTCATTGCCCTTTTTGACTTTCGATGTATCTCGTGTTATGGCATTACATACAACTTTCTCTTCAGCGAGTCGCAGTGTAGGCCCGAAACCCCTCTTCCAAGGTATACATCAGGGCATGCAACGTGTAAGAAAGGCGCATTGAGAAAGTTTTGGAGTGTATATGTTGCCCAAAGAAGGGCTTTTCCTGTGAAACTTACTTTCTGTATTCGCCTCAGAGAACCCTCTTGGAATCCACCTCAGACATGTGTGAGGAAAAATGAGCTCTTTCCAGAAAACTCAACTTAGCTTTTCAGCGTATTCTCAGCTGTGTTAGCTCTGTATCTCAGGCTGTGGACTGCTATCAAGAAACCGGGGAGAATTATGTTCATTGCCCTTTGTGACTTGGGATGAATCTCACGTAGTGGCGTTACATACCACTTTCTCTTCAGGGAGTCGCAGTGTAGGCTCGAAATGCCTCTTCCGAGGCATACTTCAGTGAATGGAATATGTAAGACAAGGCACATTGAGAGAGTTTTGGAGTGTAAATGTTGCCCAAAAAAAGGTTTTTCCTGTTAAACTCACTTTCTGGATTCGCCCCATGATGCTCTCTTGGAATCCATCAAAGTCAAGTGTGAGGTATAATTAGCTCTTGCTAGAAAACTCAACTTAGCTTTTTAGGGTATTCTCAGCTGATTTTGGTACTGTATCTCAGACTGTAGCCTGCTATCATGTCGCTGGGAAGAATTCCTGTTGATTGCCCTTTGTGACTTGGGATGAATCTCACGTAGTGGCGTTACATACCACTTTCTCTTCAGGGAGTCGCAGTGTAGGCTCGAAATGCCTCTTCCGAGGCATACTTCAGTGAATGGAATATGTAAGACAAGGCACATTGAGAGAGTTTTGGAGTGTAAATGTTGCCCAAAAAAAGGTTTTTCCTGTTAAACTCACTTTCTGGATTCGCCCCATGATGCTCTCTTGGAATCCATCAAAGTCAAGTGTGAGGTATAATTAGCTCTTGCTAGAAAACTCAACTTAGCTTTTTAGGGTATTCTCAGCTGATTTTGGTACTGTATCTCAGACTGTAGCCTGCTATCATGTCGCTGGGAAGAATTCCTGTTGATTGCCCTTCATGATTTGGGATGTACCTCGCTTAATGGTGTTACATACCAATTTCTCTTTATGGAGTCCCTGTGTAGGCCTGAAAAACCACTTCCTATGCATACTTCAGGAATTGGAATATTAAAGACAAGGTGCTTTGAGAAATTATAGGAGTGTAAATGTTGCCCAAAAAGAGCTTTTCCTGTGAAACTTAATTTCTGTATTCACCCCATCGCGTGCTCTTGGAATCAACCTCCGTCATGCGTGAGGAAGAATCAGCTCTTGCCAGAAAACTCAACTTAGCTTTTCAGCGTATTCTCAGCTGAATTAGCTGCTGTATCTCAGACTGTAGCCTGCTATCAAGAAGATGGGAAGAGTTCATGTTCTTGCCCATTTTGACTTCCGATGTATCTCGTGTTATGGCGTTACATACCACTTTCTCTTCAGGGAGTCGCAGTGTAGTCCTGAATAGCCTCTTCCGAGGCATACTTCAGGGCTTTGAATATGTAAGACAAGGAGCATTGAGAAAGTTTTGGAGTGTAAAATTTGTCCCAAGGACTGCTTTTCCTGTAAAACTTACTTTCTCTATTCGCCCCATAGTGCCCTCTTGGAATCTACCTCAATCAAGTGTGAGGCAGAATGAGCTCTTGCCCGACAACTCAACTTAGCTTTTCAGCATATTCTCAGCTGAATTAGCTGCTGTATCTCAGACTGTAGCCTGCTATCAAGAAGCTGGGAAGAATTCATCTTCATTGCCCTTTTTGACTTGGGATGTATCTTACTTAATGGTGTGACATTCCAATTTCTCTTCAGGGAGTGCCAGTTCAGGCCCGAAAAGGCACTTCCTATGCATACTTCAGGACCTTGAGTATGAAAGACAAGGCACATTGAGAAAGTTCAGGAGTGTAAATGCTGCCCAAAGAGTGTCTATTCCTGTAAAGCTTACTTTCTGTATTCACCACAGAGTGCCCTATTGGAATGCACCTCATTCATGTGTGAGGAAAATAGAGCTATTGCCACAAATCAACTTCAATTTTCAGCATATTCTCAGCTGAATTAGCTGCTGTATCTCAGACTGTAGCCTGCTATCAAGAAGCTGGGAAGAATTCATCTTCATTGCCCTTTTTGACTTGGGATGTATCTTACTTAATGGTGTGACATTCCAATTTCTCTTCAGGGAGTGCCAGTTCAGGCCCGAAAAGGCACTTCCTATGCATACTTCAGGACCTTGAGTATGAAAGACAAGGCACATTGAGAAAGTTCAGGAGTGTAAATGCTGCCCAAAGAGTGTCTATTCCTGTAAAGCTTACTTTCTGTATTCACCACAGAGTGCCCTATTGGAATGCACCTCATTCATGTGTGAGGAAAATAGAGCTATTGCCACAAAACTCAACTTCAATTTTCAGGGTATTCTCAGGTGAATTAGCTGCTGTATCTCAGACTGTAGCCTGCTGTCAAGAAGCTGGGAAGAATTCTTGTTCATTGCCCTTTTTGACTTTGGATGTATCTCGTGTAATGGTGTGATATACCACTTTCTCTTCAGGGAGTAGCAGTTGTAGGCCCGAAAAGCCTCTTCCAAGGCATATTTAGGGCATGTAATATGTAAGAAAACACTCATTGAGAAAGATTTGGAGTGTAAATGTTGCCCAAAAAAGGGCTTAAACTGTACAACTTACTTTCTGTATTCACCTCATAGAGCCCTCTTGGAATCCACCTCAGTCATGTGTGAAGAAGAATGAGCTCTTTCCAGAAAACTCCACTAATCTTTTAAAAATATGCTCACCTGAATTAGCTGGTGTATCTTAGACTGTAGCCTGCTTGTAACCTGCTATCATGAGCTGGGAAGTATTCATGTTCATTGCCTTTTTTAACTTCGGATGTATCTCGTGTTATGGCATTACATACCACTTCCGCTTCAGGCAGTCGCAATGTAGGTTTCGAAAAACCTCTTCCAAGACATACTTCAGGCCATGGAATATGTAAGACAAGGCGCATTTAGAAAGTTTTGGAGTGTAAATGTTGCCCAAAGAAGGGCTTTTCCTGTAAACCTTACTTTCTGGATTCGCCTCACAGAGCCTTCTCAGAATCCATCTCAGTCATATGTGAGGAAGAATCACCTCCTTCCAGAAAGCTAAACTTAGATTTTCTGCATATTCTCAGCTGAATTAGCTGCTGTAGCTAAGACTCTAGCCTGCTATCAAAAAGCTGGGAAGAATTCATATTCATTGCCCTTTTTGACTTGGGATGTAGCTCACATAATGGCGATACATACTACTTTCTCTTCTGGAAGGCGCAGTGTAGACCCGAATATACTCGTCCGAGGCATACTTCAAGGCATGGAATATGTAAGACAAGGCGCATTGAGAAAGTTTTGGAGTGTAAATGTTGCCCAAAGAAGGGATATTCCTGTAAAACATACTTTCTGTGTTCACCACAGAGTGCCCTCTTGGAATCCACCTCAGTCATTTGTGAGGAAGAATCACCTCCTTCCAGAAAGCTAAACTTAGATTTTCTGCATATGCTCAGCTGAATTAGCTGCTGTATCTCAGCCTGTAGCCTGCTATCAAAAGCTGGGAAGAATTCATATTCATTGCCCTTTTTGACTTGGGATGTAGCTCACATAATGGCGATACATACTACTTTCTCTTCTGGAAGGCGCAGTGTAGACCCGAATATACTCGTCCGAGGCATACTTCAAGGCATGGAATATGTAAGACAAGGCGCATTGAGAAAGTTTTGGAGTGTAAATGTTGCCCAAAGAAGGGATATTCCTGTAAAACATACTTTCTGTGTTCACCACAGAGTGCCCTCTTGGAATCCACCTCAGTCATTTGTGAGGAAGAAAGAGCTCCTGCAAGAAAACTAAACTTAAATTTTCAGGATATTCTCAGCTGATTTGGCTGCTCTATCTCAGACTGTAGCCTGCTCTCAAGAAGCTGGGAAGAATTCTTGTTCATTGCCCTTTTTGTCTTTGGATGAATCTCGCATAATGAAGTTACGTACCATTTTCTCTTCAGGGAGTCAGTGTAGGCCCGAAAAGCCTCTTCCGAGGCATACTTCAGGGTATGGAACATGTAAGACAAGACACATTGAGAAAGATTTGGTGTGTAATCGTTGCCCAAAGAAGGGCTTATCCTGTAAAACTTATTTTCTGCATTCGCCTCATAGAGCCCTCTTTGAATCCACCACAGTCATGTGTGAGGAAGAGTGAGCTCTTGCCAGAAAACTCAACTAACCTATTAAGCTTATGCTCACCTGAATTAGCTGCTGTATCTTAGACTGTAGCCTGCTTGTAGCCTGCTCTCACGAAACTGAGAGGAGTTCATGCTCATTGCCCATTTTGACTTGGGATGTATCTCGTGTTATGGCGTTACATACCACTTTCTCTTCTGGGAGTTGCAGTGCAGTCCCAAATAGCCTCTTCCAAGGCATATTTCAGGGCATGGAATATGTAAGACAAGATGTATTGAGAAATATTTGTTGTGTAAATGTTGCCCAAAGTAGGGCTTAACCTATAAAACTTACTTTCTGTATTCACCTCATAGAGCCCTCTTTGAATTCACCACAGTCATGTGTGAGGAAGAGTGAGCTCTTGCCAGAACACTCAACTAACTTTTTAAGCTTATGCTCACCTGAATTAGCTGCTGTATCTTAGAGTCTAGCCTGCTTGAAGCCTGCTATTAAGAAGCTGGGAAGAATTCATGTTCTTTGGACTTTTTGACTTGGGATGTATCTCGTGTTATGGCGTTACATACTACTTTTTTTTCAAGGAGATGCAGTGTAGGCCCGAAAAGCCTCTTACGAGACATACTTCAGGCCATGGAATATGTAAGACAAGGTGCATTGACAAAGTTTAGGAGTGAAAATGCTGCCCAAAGAAGTGATTTTCCTGTAAAATTTACTCTGTATTTGCCTCATGGAGCCCTCTCTGATACCACCTTTGTCATGTGTAAGGAAGAATGAGCTCTTGCCAGAAAACTCAACTTAAATTTTCAGGCTATTCTCAGCTGAATTAGCTGCTGTATCTCAGACTGTAGCATTCTATTGAGTAGCTGGGAATATTTCATGTTCATTTCTTTTTCTGACTTTGAATGTATCTCGCATAATGGCGTTACATATGAATTTTTCTTCAGGCTGTTGCAGTGTAGGTCGGAAAAGCCTCTTCCGAGGCATACTTCAGGCCATGGAATATGTAAGACAAGGTGCATTGACAAAGTTTAGGAGTGAAAATGCTGCCCAAAGAAGTGATTTTCCTGTAAAATTTACTCTGTATTTGCCTCATGGAGCCCTCTCTGATACCACCTTTGTCATGTGTAAGGAAGAATGAGCTCTTGCCAGAAAACTCAACTTAAATTTTCAGGCTATTCTCAGCTGAATTAGCTGCTGTATCTCAGACTGTAGCATTCTATTGAGTAGCTGGGAATATTTCATGTTCATTTCTTTTTCTGACTTTGAATGTATCTCGCATAATGGCGTTACATATGAATTTTTCTTCAGGCTGTTGCAGTGTAGGTCGGAAAAGCCTCTTCCGAGGCATATTTCAGGGCATGAAATATGTAAGACAAGTCTTATTGAGAAACTTTTGGAGTGTTAAGATTGCCCAAAGAAGGGCTTTTCCTTTAAAACTTACTTTCTGTATTCGCCTCATAGAGCTGTCTTAGAATCTTCCTCTGTCATGTGTGAGGCAGAATGAGCTCTTCCCAGAAAACTCCAGAAACTTTTTAAGCTTATGCTCACTTGAATATGCTGCTGTATCTTAGACAGTAGCCTGCTTGTTGCCTGCTATCAGGAAACTGGGAATATTTCATGTTCATTGCCCTTTTTGTCTTGGGATGTATCTCGTGTTATGGCGGTACATACCACTTTCTCTTCAGGGAGTCACAGTGTAGGCCCGAAAAGCCTCTTCTGAGGCATACATCAGGGCATGCAATATGTAAGACAAGATGCATTGAGAAACTTTTGGAATGTAAATGTTGCCCCAAGAAGGGCTTAAACTGTAAAACTTGCTTTCTGTATTCGCCTCATAGATCCCTCTTGGAATCCAACTCAGGCATGTATGAGGAAGGATGAGCTCTTGCCAAAAAACTCAACCTAGCTTTTCAGCGTGTTCTTAGCTGAATTAGCTGCTATATCTTAGACTGTAGCCTGCTATTAAGAAGCTGGGAAGAGTTCATATTCATAGCCCTTTTTGACTTGGGATGTATCCTGTCTTATGGCAATACGTACGACTTTCTCTTCAGGGAGTCACAGTGTAGACTCAAAAAGCCTCTTCAGAGGCATACTTCAGGACATGCAATATGTAAAACAAGGCTCATTGAGAAAGTTTTGTAGTGTAAATGTTGTCCAAAAAGGGATTTTCCTGTAAAATTAACTTTTTGTATTCACCGCATAGCAGCCTCTTGGAATCCACCTTAATCAAGTGTGAGGAAGAATGATTTCTTGCCAGAAAACTCCACTAACCTTTTAAGAATATGCTCACATGAATTAGCTGCTGTATCTTAGACTGTAGCCTACTTGTAGCCTGCTATAAAGAAGCTGGGAATTATTCTTGTTCATACCCTTTTGACCTGGGATATATCTTGTTTTATGGCGTTACATAAAACTTCCACTTCAGGGAGTCGCAGTGTAGGTTTCGAAACTCTTGCGAGGTATACTTCAGGGTATGCAATATGTAAGACAAGGCTCATTGAGAAAGTTTTGTAGTGTAAATGTTGTCCAAAAAGGGATTTTCCTGTAAAATTAACTTTTTGTATTCACCGCATAGCAGCCTCTTGGAATCCACCTTAATCAAGTGTGAGGAAGAATGATTTCTTGCCAGAAAACTCCACTAACCTTTTAAGAATATGCTCACATGAATTAGCTGCTGTATCTTAGACTGTAGCCTACTTGTAGCCTGCTATAAAGAAGCTGGGAATTATTCTTGTTCTTTGCCCTTTTTGACCTGGGATATATCTTGTTTTATGGCGTTACATAAAACTTCCACTTCAGGGAGTCGCAGTGTAGGTTTCGAAACTCTTCCGAGGCATACTTTAGGGCATGCAATATGTATGACAAGGAGCATTGAGAAAGTTTTGGGAAATAAATTTTGCCCAAAGAAGTCCTTTTCCTGTAAAACTTACTTTCTGTATTCGCCTCATAGCGTCCTCTTGGAATCCACCTCAGTCAAGTGTGAGGAAGAATTAGTTCTTGCCAGAAAACTCCACTAACCTTTTAAGCTAATGCTCACCTGAATTAGCTGCTGTATCATAGACTGTAGCCTACTTGTAGCCTTCTATAAAAGAGCTGGGAAGGATTCATGTTCATTCCCCTTTTTGACTTCGGATTTATTTCGTGTTATGGCGTTACATACCACTTCCGCTTCAGGGAGTCGCAGTGTAGGTTTCGAAAAACCTCTTCCAAGCATACTTCAGGGCATGGAATATGTAAGACAAGGCGCATTGAGAAAGTTTTGGAGTGTAAATGTTGCCCCAAGAAGGGCATTTCCTGTAAAACTTACTTTCTGTAATCACCACATAGCGACCTCTTGGAATCCACCTCAGTCAAGTGTGACGAAAAATGAGAACTTGCCAGAAAACTCAACTTAGATTTTTAGCATAATCTCAGCTGAATTAGTTGCTGTATATTAGACTGTAGCCTGCTTGAAGTATGCTATCAAGAAGCTGGGAAGAATTCATATTCATAGCCCTTTTTGACTTGGGATGTATACTGTGTTATGGCATTACGTATCAATTTCTCTTCAGGGTGTCACAGTGTAGGCCCGAAAAGCCTCTTCCGATGCATACTTCAGGGCATGGAATATGTAAGACAAGATGAATTGAGAAATATTTGGAGTGTAAATGTTTCCCAAATTAGGGCTTGACCTGTAAAACTTACTTTCTGTAATCACCACATAGCGACCTCTTGGAATCCACCTCAGTCAAGTGTGACGAAAAATGAGAACTTGCCAGAAAACTCAACTTAGATTTTTAGCATAATCTCAGCTGAATTAGTTGCTGTATATTAGACTGTAGCCTGCTTGAAGTATGCTATCAAGAAGCTGGGAAGAATTCATATTCATAGCCCTTTTTGACTTGGGATGTATACTGTGTTATGGCATTACGTATCAATTTCTCTTCAGGGTGTCACAGTGTAGGCCCGAAAAGCCTCTTCCGATGCATACTTCAGGGCATGGAATATGTAAGACAAGATGAATTGAGAAATATTTGGAGTGTAAATGTTTCCCAAATTAGGGCTTGACCTGTAAAACTTACTTTCTGTATTTGCCTCATAGAGCCCTCTTTAAATCCACCGCAGTCATGTGTAAGGAAGAGTGACCTCTTGCGAGAAAACTCATCCTACCTTTTAAGCTTATGCTCACCTGACTTAGCTGCTGTATCCTAGACTGTAGCCTGCTTGTAGCCTGCTATCAAGAAGCTGGGAAGGATTCATGTTCATTGCCCTTCTTGACTTGTGGTGTATCTGTTGTTATGGCGTTATGTAACAGTTTTTTTTCAAGGAGTCTCATTGTAGGCCCGAAAGACCTCTTCCGAAGCATACTTCAGGGCATGGAATATGAAATACAAGTCTTACTGAGAAAGTTTTGGAGTGTAAATGTTGCCCAAAGATGGTCTTTCCCTGTAAAACTTAGTTTCTGTATTCGCCCCAGAGCGCCCTCTTGGAATCCACCTCAGTCAAGTGTGAGGAAGAATGAGCTCTTGCCAGAGAACACAACATAGCTCTTCAAGGTATTCTCAGGTGTATTAGCAGCTGTATCTCAGACTGTAACCTCCTATCAAGAAGCTGGGAAGAATTCATGTTCATTGCCCTTTTTGACTTTAGATGTATCTCGTGTTATGGCGATACGTACCATTTTCTCTTCAGGGAGCAGCAGAGTAGGCCCGAAAATCCTCTACCGAGGCATATTTCAGGCCATGCAATATGTAAGAGATGGTGAATTGAGAAAGTTTTGGAGTGTAAATGTTGCCCAAAGAAGGGGATTTTTCTGTAAAACTTACTTTCTGTATTCACCTCATAGAGTCCTCTTGGAATCCACCTCAGTCGTGTTTGAGGAAGAATGAGCTCTTGCCAGAAAACTCCACTAACCTTTTAAGCTTATGCTCACCTGAATTAGCTGCTGTAGCTTAGACAGTAGCCTGCTTGTTGCCTGCTATCAGGAAGCTGGTGAGATTTCATGTTCATTGCCCTTTTTGACTTTAGATGTATCTCGTGTTATGGCGATACGTACCATTTTCTCTTCAGGGAGCAGCAGAGTAGGCCCGAAAATCCTCTACCGAGGCATATTTCAGGCCATGCTTATGTAAGACAAGGCGCATTGAGAAAGTTTTGGAGTGTAAATGTTGCCCAAAGAAGGGGATTTTTCTGTAAAACTTACTTTCTGTATTCACCTCATAGAGTCCTCTTGGAATCCACCTCAGTCGTGTTTGAGGAAGAATGAGCTCTTGCCAGAAAACTCCACTAACCTTTTAAGCTTATGCTCACCTGAATTAGCTGCTGTATCTTAGACAGTAGCCTGCTTGTTGCCTGCTATCAAGAAGCTGGGAATATTTCATGTTCAATGCCCTTTTTGACTTGGGATGTATCTTGTGTTATGGTGTTACAAACTACTTTTTTTCAAGGAGTCCCAGTGTAGGCCCGAAAAGCATCTTCCGAGGCATACTTCAAGGCATGGTATATGTAAGAAAAGGCGCAGAGAGAAAGTCCTGGAGTGTAATCGTTGCCCCAAGAAGGGCTTTTCCTGTAAAACTTACTTTCTCTATTTGCCCAATAGATTCCTCTTGGAATCCACCTCAGTCAAGTGTGAAGAAGAATGAGCTATTGCCAGAAAACTCAACTTAGCTTATCAGCGTACTCTCAGAAGAAATAGCTGCTGAATCTTAGACTGTAGCCTGCTGGTAGTCTGCTATCAAGAAACTGGGAAGATTTCATGTTCATTGCCCTTTTTGACTTGGAATGTAACTCGCGCAATGGCGTTACATAACCCTTTTTCGTGAGGGTGTCGCAGTGTAGGCCGAAAAGCCTCTTCCGAGGCATACATCAGGTCATGGAATATGTAAGATAAGGCGCATTGAGAAAGTTTTGGAGTGTAAATATTGCCCAAAGAAGGGCTTTTCCTGTAAAACTAAATTTCTGTATTCGCCTCATAGAACCCTCTTGGAATCCACCTCAGTCATGTGTGAGGAAGAATGAACTTTTCTTAAAAGGCAACTTAGCTTTTCAGCATATTCTCAGCTGAATTAGCTGCTGTATCTCAGACTGTAGCCTGCCTTCAGGAAGCTGGGAAGAATTCATTTTCATTGCCCTTTGAGACTTTGGTTGTATCTCGCGTAATGGCGTCACATACGAATTTCTCTTCTGAGAGTCGCAGGAAAGTCCCTAGAAGTCTCTTCCAAGGCATAATTCAGGGAAAGCCACATGTAAGACATGCGCATTGAGAAAGCTTTGGAGTGTAAATGTTGCCCAAAGATGGTCTTTCCCTCTAAAACTAACTTTCTCTATTCACCCTGTAGAGCTCTCATGAAATCCACCTCAGTCATGTGTGAGCAGAATGAGCTCATGCCAGAGAACTCAAATGAGCTTTTCAGCGTATGCTCACCTGAACTAGCTGCTGTAACTCAGACTGTAGCCTGCTATCAAGAAGCTGGGTATATTTCATGGTCATTGTCCTTTTTGACTTGGGATGTATCTCGTGTTATGACGTTACATACTACTTTCACTTCCGGGAGTTGCAGTGTAGACCCGAAAAGCCTCTTCCGAAGCATAATTCAGGGCATGGAATATGTAAGGCATGCGCATTGAGAAAGCTTTGGAGTGTAAATGTTGCCCAAAGATGGTCTTTCCCTCTAAAACTAACTTTCTCTATTCACCCTGTAGAGCTCTCATGAAATCCACCTCAGTCATGTGTGAGCAGAATGAGCTCATGCCAGAGAACTCAAATGAGCTTTTCAGCGTATGCTCACCTGAACTAGCTGCTGTAACTCAGACTGTAGCCTGCTATCAAGAAGCTGGGTATATTTCATGGTCATTGTCCTTTTTGACTTGGGATGTATCTCGTGTTATGACGTTACATACTACTTTCACTTCCGGGAGTTGCAGTGTAGACCCGAAAAGCCTCTTCCGAAGCATAATTCAGGGCATGGAATATGTAAGGCAGGCGCATTGAGAAAGTTTTGGATTGTAAATTTTGCCCAAAGAAGGGCTTTTCCTGTAAAAATTACTTTCTGTAATCACCATATAGCGCCCTCTTGGAATCCACCAGAGTCATGTGTGAGGAAGAATGAGCTTTTGCCAAAAAACTGAACTAACCATATAAGATTATGCTCACCTGAATTAGCTGCTGTATCTCAGACTGTAGCCTGCTATCAAGAAGCTGGGAAGAATTCGTGTTCATTGCCCTTTTTGACTTGGGATATATCTCGTGTTATGGCGTTACATACCACTTTTTTTTTTTCAGGGAGTCGTAGTGCTGGCCCGAAAAGCCTCTTCCGAGGCATAAATCAGGGCATGGAATATTTAAGACAAGGAGCATTGAGAGAGTTTTGGATTGTAAATATTGCCCAAAGAAGGGCTTTTCTTGTAAATCATACTATCTGTATTCGCCTCATAGAGCCATCTCGGACTTCACCTTAGTTAAGTGTGAGGAAGAATGAGCTCTTTCCAGAAAACTCAACTTCTCACCATATTCTCAGCTGAATTAGCTGCTGTATCTAAGACTGTAGCCTGCTATGAAGAAGCTGGGAAGAATTCATGTTCATTGCCCTTTTTGACTTGGGATATATCTCGTGTTATGGCGTTACATACCACTTTTTTTTTTTCAGGGAGTCGTAGTGCTGGCCCGAAAAGCCTCTTCCGAGGCATAAATCAGGGCATGGAATATTTAAGACAAGGAGCATTGAGAGAGTTTTGGATTGTAAATATTGCCCAAAGAAGGGCTTTTCTTGTAAATCATACTATCTGTATTCGCCTCATAGAGCCATCTCGGACTTCACCTTAGTTAAGTGTGAGGAATAATGAGCTCTTTCCAGAAAACTCAACTTAGACTTTCCGCATATTCTCAGCTGAATAGCTACTGTATCTCAGACTATAGCCTGATATCAAGAAGCTGGGAAGGATTCATGTTCATAGACCTTTTTGACTTGAAATGTATCTCGCGTAATGGCATTACATACCCCTTTCTCGTTGGGGAGTCGCAGTGTCGGCCCGAAAAGCCTCTTCCGAGGCATACTTCCTGGCATGGAATATGCAACACAAGGCGCATTGAGAAACTTTTGGAGAGTAAATGTTGGCCAAAGAACGGATTTTCCTGTAAAACTTACTTTTTGTATTCGCCCATAGAGCCCTCTTGGAATCCACCTCAGTCAAGTGTATGGAAGAATGAGCTCTTTCTAGAAAACTCAGCTTAGCTTTTCAGCGTATTCTCAGCTGAATTAGATGCTGTATCTCAGACTGTAGCCTTCTATCAATAACCTGGGAAGAATTCATGCTCAATTCCCTTTTTTACTTGGGATGTATCGTCCTTAATGCGGTTACATACCATTTTCTCTTCAGGGAGTCGCAGTGTAGGCCTGAAAAGCCTCTTCCGAGGCATACTTTAGTGCATGGAATATGTAAGACAAGATGCATTGAGAAATATTTGGAGTGTCAATATTGCCCAAAGTAGGGCTTAACATGTAAAACTTACTTTCTGTATTCGCCTCATAGCGCCCTCTTTGAAACCACCACATTCATGTGTGAGGAAGAGAGAGCTATTGCCAGAAAATTCAACTAACCTTTTAAGCTTATGCTGTCCTGAATTAGCTGCTGTATCTTAGACTGGAGCCTGCTTGTAGCCTGCTATCAAGAAGCTGGGAAGAATTCGTGTTCATTGCCCTTTTTGATTTTGGGTGAAATTCGCGTAATATCGTTACAGACCATTTGCTCTTCAGGGAGTCACAGTGTAGGCCTGAAAAGCCTCTTCCGAGGCATACTTCAGGGCATGGAATATGTAAGACAAGATGCATTGAGAAGTATTTGGAGTGTCAATGTTGCCCAAAGTAGGGCTTAACATGTAAAACTTACTTTCTGTATTCGCCTCATAGCGCCCTCTTTGAAACCACCACATTCATGTGTGAGGAAGAGAGAGCTATTGTCAGAAAATGCAACTAACCTTTTAAGCTTATGCTGTCCTGAATTAGCCTCTGTATCTTAGACTGGAGCCTGCTTGTAGCCTGCTATCAAGAAGCTGGGAAGAATTCATGTTCATTGCCCTTTTGACTTTGGATGGATCTCACGTTCTGGCGTTCCATACCACTTTTTCTTCAGGGATCGCAGTGTAGGCCTGAAAAGCCTCTTCCGAGGCATACTTTAGGGTTCGCAATATGTAAGACAAGGTGCATTGAGAAACTTTTGGAGTGTAAATGTAGCCAAAAGAAGGGCTTTTCCTGTAAAACTTACTTTCTGTATTCGCCTCATAGTGCCCTCTTGAATCCAACTCAATCATGTGTGAGGAAGAATGAGCTCTTGTCAGAAAAGTCAACTAACCTTTTAAGCTTATGCTGTCCTGAATTAGCTTCTGTATCTTAGACTGGAGCCTGCTTGTAGCCTGCTATCAAGAAGCTGGGAAGAATTCATGTTCATTGCCCTTTTGACTTTGGATGAATCTTGCATAATGGCGTTACATACCACTTTCACTTCAGGGAGTCACAGTGTAGGCCCAAAAAGCCTCTTCAGAGGCATACTTCAGGGCATGGAATATCGAAGACAATGCGCATTGAGAATATTTTGGAGTGTAAATGTTTCCCAAAGAAGGGCTTTTCCTGTAAAATATAATTTCTGTATTCGCCCCATAGTGCCCTCTTGGAATTCACCTCAGTCATATGTGTGGAAGAATGAGCCCTTGCAAGAAAACTCAACTAAGATTTTCAGTGTGTTCTCAGATGAATTAGCTGCTGTATCTCAGAATGTAGCCTGGTAACAAGAAGCTGGAAAGTATTCATGTTCTGTGCCCTTTTGACTTGGGATGTATCTCGTTTTATGGAGTTACGTACCACTTTCTCTTCAGGGAGTCGCAGTTTAGGCCTGAAAAGCCTCTTCCGAGGCATACTTCAGGGCATGCATTATATAAGACAAGGCGCATTGGGAAAGTTTTGGAGTGTAAATGTTGCCCAACGTAGGGATTTTCCTGTAAAACTTACTTTCTGTTTTCGCCCAATAGTGCCCTCTTGGAATCCACCTCAGTCAAGTGTGAGGAAAAATGAGCTCTTGCCAGAAAACTCAACTTAACTTTTCAGCGTATTCTCAGCTGAATTAGCTGCTGTGTCTCAGACTATAGCCTGCTATGAAGAAGCTGGAAAGAATTCATGTTCATTGCCCTTTTGACTTGGGATGTATCTCGCTTAATGGCGTTACATACCACATTCCGTTCAGGGAGTCGCAGTGTATGTCCGAAAATCCTCCTCCGAGGCATACTACAGGGCATGGAATATGTAAGACAAGGCGCTTTGAGAAAATTTACAGTGTAAATGTTGCCCAAAGAAGGTTTTTTCCTGTAAAACTTACTTTCTGAATTCGCCTCATAGAGCCTTCTCTGAATCCACCTCAGTCAAGTGTGAGCAAAAAGGAACTCTTGCCAGAAAACTCAACTAAGATTTTCAGCGTATTCTCAGCTGAATTAGCTGCTGTATCTCAGACTGTAGCCTGCTATCAAGAAGCTGGGAAGAATTCATGTTCATTGTCTTTTGGACTAAGGGATGTATCTCGCTTAATAGCGTTACATACCACATTCTCTTCAGGGAGTCGCCGTGTATTCCCGAAAAGCCTCTTTGGAGGCATACTTCAGGGCATGGAATATGTAAGACAAGGCGCTTTGAGAAAATTTACAGTGTAAATGTTGCCCAAAAAAGGACTTTTCCTGTAAAACTTACTTTCTGTATTCGCCTCATAGAGCCCTTTCAGAATCTACATCACTCATGTGTGAGGAAGAATCAGCTTTTGCAAGAAAACTCAAATTTGCTTTTCAAAGTTTTCTCAGCTGAATTAGCTGCTGTAGCTCAGACTGCAGCCTGCTCTCAAGAAGCTTGTAAGGATTCATGTTCATTGACATTTTTGACTTTGAATGTATCTCGCGTAATGGCGTTAAATCCCACTTTGTCTTCAGAGAGCCACAGTGTAGGCCTGAAATGCCTCTTCTGAGGCATACTCAGGGCATGGAATATGTAAGAGAATGTGCATTGAGAAACTTTTGGAGTGTAAATGTTGCCCAAAGAAGAGCTTTTAATGTCAAACTTATTTTCTCTACTCGCCTCATAATATACTCTTGGAATCCACCTCAGTCATGTGTGAGGAAGAATGAGCTTTTGCCAGAAAACTCAACTTAGATTTTCAGCATATTCTCACCTGAATTAGCTGCTGTATCTCAGACTCTAGCCTTCTATCAAGAAACGGGGAAGAATTCATATTCATTGCCCTTTTTGTCTTTGGATGTATCTCGTGAAATGGCATTACGTACCACTTTCTCTCCTGGGAGTCACAATGTAAGCTCGAAGAGACTCTTCCGAGGCAAACTTCAGGCTATGGAATACGTAAGACAATGCGCATTGAGAAAGTTTTGGACTGTAAATGTTGGCCAAAGAAGGGACATTTCTGTAAAACTTACTTTCTGTATTCGCCCCATAACACACTCTTGGAATCCACCTTAGTCAAGTGTGAGGAAGAATGAGTTCTTACCAGAAAGCTCAACTTAGCTTTTAAGCCTATTCTCAGATGATATAGCTGTTGTATCTGAGGCTGTAACCTACAATCAAGAAGCTGGGAAGAATTCATGTTCATTGCCTTTTCTGACGTGGGATGTATCTCGCGTAATGGCGTTACATCCCACTTTCTTTTAAGGGAGTCCCAGTGTAGGCCCGAAAAGCCTCTTCCGAGGAATACTTCAGGGCATGCAATATGAAAGACAAGGCGCATTGCGAAAGTTTTGGATTGTAAATGTTGCCCAAAGAAAGGCTTTTCCTGCAAAACTTACTTGCTGTTTTCGCCTCATAGAGCCTTCTCAGAATCCACATCAGTCATGTGTGAGGAAGAATGAGCTCTTGCCAGAAAACTCAACGTAGCTTTTCAGCGTATTCTAAGGTGAATTAGCAACTGTATTTCAGGCTGTAGACTGCTATCAAGTAGTTAAGATGAATTCATGGTCATTGCCCTTTTTTGCGTTGGATGTATCTCACGTAATGGCATTACATCCCACTTTGTTTTCAGGAGTCGCTTTGGTAGGCCCGAAAAGCCTCTTCCGAGGCATACTTCAGGGAATGGAATATGTAACACAGGGCGCATTCATAGAGTTTTGATGTGTAAATGTTGCCCCAAGACGGGCTTTTCCTGTAAAACTAACTTTCTGGATTCGCCCCTTGGGGCCCTCTTCAAATCCTCCTCAGTCAAGTGTGAGGAAGAATGAGCTCTTGCCAGAAAACTCAACGTAGCTTTTCAGCGTATTCTAAGGTGAATTAGCAACTGTATTTCAGGCTGTAGACTGCTATCAAGTAGTTAAGATGAATTCATGGTCATTGCCCTTTTTTGCGTTGGATGTATCTCACGTAATGGCATTACATCCCACTTTGTTTTCAGGAGTCGCTTTGGTAGGCCCGAAAAGCCTCTTCCGAGGCATACTTCAGGGAATGGAATATGTAACACAGGGCGCATTCATAGAGTTTTGATGTGTAAATGTTGCCCCAAGACGGGCTTTTCCTGTAAAACTAACTTTCTGGATTCGCCCCTTGGGGCCCTCTTCAAATCCTCCTCAGTCAAGTGTGACGAAGAATGAGTTCTTGCCAGAAAACTCAACTTACCTTTTCAACGTATTCTGGGCTGAATCAGCTGCTGTGCCTCAGACTGTAGCCTGATATCAAGAAGCTAGGAAGAATTCATGTTCATTGCCTTTGTAACTTTGGATGTATCTCCCGTAATGGTGGTACATACCACTTTCTCTTCTGGGAGTCGCAGTGTACTCCCGAAAATTCTCTTCCGAGACATACTTCAGGGCATGGAATATGTAAGATAAGGAGCATTGGGAAAGTTTTGGAGTGTAAACGTTGCCCAAAGAAGGGCTTATACTGAAAATCTTTCTTTCTGTATTCAACTCATTGCGCGCTCTTAGAATAAACCTCATTCAAGTGTGAGGAAGAATGAGCTCTTGCCAGAAAACTCAACTTAGATTTTCAGCATATTCTCAGCTGAATTAGCTGTTGTATCGCAGACTTTGGCCTGCTACCAAGAAGCTGGGAAGAATTCCTGTTGACAGCCTTTTTTGACTAAGAATGTATATCGCTTAATGGCGTTACATCCCACTTTCTATTCAGAGAGTCGCAGTGTAGGCCCGACAAGCCTCTTCCGAGGCATACTTCAGGGCATGGAATATGTAAGAAAAGTCGCATTGAGAAAGTTTTGGCGTGTAAATGTTGCCCAAAGAAAGGCTTTTCCTGTGAAACTTGCTTTCTGGATTCACCTCATAGAACCCTCTCAGAATCCACATCAGTAATGTGTGAGGAAGAATGAGCACTTGCCTGAAAACTCAACTTAGGTTTTCTGAGTATTCCCAGATGAATTAGCTGCTGTATCTCAGACTGCAGTCTCCTATCAAGAAGCTGGAAATGTTCCTGTTCATTGCCCTTGTTGACTATGGATGTATATCGCGTAATGGCATTACATACCACTTTCTCTTCAGGGAGTCACAGTGTAGGCACGTAAAGCCTCTTCCAAGGCATACTTCAGGGCATGGAATATGTAAGACAAGGCGAATTGAGAAAGTTTTGCAGTGTAAATGCTGCCCAAAAAAGGGCTTCTCCTGTCCAACTTACTTTCTGTATTCGCCCCAGTGAGCCCTCTTGGAATCCACCTCAGACAAGTGTGAGGAAATATGAGCACTTGCCTGAAAACTCAACTTAGGTTTTCTGAGTATTCCCAGATGAATTAGCTGCTGTATCTCAGACTGCAGTCTCCTATCAAGAAGCTGGAAATGTTCCTGTTCATTGCCCTTGTTGACTATGGATGTATATCGCGTAATGGCATTACATACCACTTTCTCTTCAGGGAGTCACAGTGTAGGCACGTAAAGACTCTTCCAAGGCATACTTCAGGGCATGGAATATGTAAGACAAGGCGAATTGAGAAAGTTTTGCAGTGTAAATGCTGCCCAAAAAAGAGCTTTTCCTCTAAAACTCACTTTCTGGATTCGCCCCATTGCGCCCTCTTGGAATCCACCTCAGACAAGTCTGAGGAAATATGAGCTCTTGCCAGAAAACTCAACTAAGCTTTTCAGCGTATTCTCAGCTGAATTAGTTCCTGTATCTCAGGCTGTGGACTGCTATCAAGAAGGTAGTAAGAATTCATGTTCAGTGCCTTTTTGACTTGGGATGTTTCTCGTGTTATGGCGTTACGTATCACTTTCTCTTCAGGGAGTCGCAGTGTAGGCCCAAAAAGTTTCTTCCGAGGCATACTTCAAGCTATGGAATATGTAAAATAATGCGCATTCAGAAAGTTTTGGAGTGTAAATGTTGCCCAAAGAAGATATTTTTCTGTAAAATTTACTTTCTGTATTTGTCTCACAGAGTCTTTTCGGAATCCTCCTCAGTCAAGGGTGAGGAAGAAGGAGCTCTTGCCATAAAACTCAATTTAGATTTTCAGTGTGTTATCAGCTAAATCAGCTGCTGTATCTCAGACTGTAGCCTGCTATCAAGAAGCTGGGAAGATTCATGTTCATTGCCCTTTGTGACTTTGGATGTATCTCACTCAATGGTGTTACATACCACTTTCTCTTCAGGGAGTCGCAGTGTAGACCCGTAGAACCTCTTCCGAGGCATACTTCAGGGAATGTAATAACTAACTAAGACAGGCGCATTGAGAAACTTTTGGACTGTAAATGATGCCCAAAGAAGGGCTTTTCCCGTAAAATTTACTTTCTGTATTCCCCTCAGAGAGGCCTATAGAATCCACTAGGTCAAGTGTGAGAAAGAATGAGCTCTTGCCAGAAAACTCAACTAAGATTTTCAGCGTATTCTCACCTGAATTAGCTGCTGTATCTCAGACTGTAGCCTGCTATCAAGAAGCTGGGCAGGATTCATGTTCATTCCCTTTTTGACTTGGGATGTATCTCGCGTTATGGCATTGCGTACCACTTTCTCTTCAGGGAGTCGCAGTGTAGGCCCGAACAGCCTCTTCTGAGGCATACTTCAGGGCATGCAATATGTAAGACAAGGCGCACTGGGAAAGCTTTGGAGTGTAAATGTTGCCCAAATTAGGTCTTTTCCTGTAAAACTAACATTTTCTATTCACCCCATAGCACCTCTTGGAATCCACCTCAGTCAAGTGTGAGGAAGAATGAGCTCTTTCCAGAAAACTGACATTTTCAGCATATTCTCAGCTGAATTAGCTGCTGTATCTCAGACTGTAGCCTGCTATCAAGAAGCTGGGAAGAATTCATGTTCATTGCCCTTTTTGACTTGGGATGTATCTCGCTTAATGGCGTTACATACCACTTTCTCTTCAGGGAGTCGCAGTGTAGGCCCGAAATGACTCTTCTGAGGCATACTTCAGGGCATGCAATATGTAAGACAATGCACATTGCGAAAGTTTTGGAGTGTAAATGTTGCCCAAATTAGGACTTTTCCTGTAAAACTCACTTTCTGTTTTCGCCCCATAGCGCCTCTTGGAATCCACCTCAGTCAAGTGTGAGGAAGAATGAGCTCTTGCCTGAAAACTCAGCTTAGCTTTTTAGCATATTCTCAGCTGAATTAGCTGCTGTATCTCAGACTGTAGCCTGCTATGAAGAAGCTGGGAAGAATTCATGTTCGTTGCCCTTTAGACTTGGGATGTATCTCGCTTAATGGTGTTACATACCACATTCCGTTCAGGGAGTCGCAGTATAGGTCCGAACAGCCTCCTCCGAGACATACTGCAGGGCATGGAATATCTAAGACAAGGCGCATTTAGAAAGTTTTGGAGTGTAAATGTTGCCCAAAGAAGGAACTTTCCTGTAAAACTAACTTTCTGAATACAGCCCATATAGCCTTCCTGAAATCCACCTCAGTCAAGTGTGAGGAAAAATGAGATCTTGCTGGAAAACTCAACTTAGATTTTCAGCGTATTCTCAGCTGAATTAGCTGCTGTATCTCAGACTGCAGCCTGCTCTCAAGAAGTGGGAACAATTCATGTTCATAGACATTTTTGACTTGGGATGTTTCTCGCGTAATGGCGTTACATCCCACTTTCTCTTCAGAGAGTCGCAATGTAGGCCTGAAACGCCTCTTCCGAGGCATACTTCAGGGCATGGAATATGTAAGACAAGGCGCATTTATAAAGTTTTGGAGTGTAAATGTTGCCCAAAGAAAGGCTTTTCCTGTAAAACTTACTTTCTGGTTCTCCAAACAGAGCCTTCTCGGAATCTTCCTCAGTCAAGTGTGAGGAAGAATGAGCTCTTGCCAGAAAACTCAACTTAGATATTCAGCGTATTCTCACCTGAATTAGCTGCTGTATCTCAGAATCTAGCCTGCTATCACGAAACTGGGAAAAATTCATGTTCATTGCCTTTTCTGACTTGGGATGTATCTCACGTAGTGGCGTTACCTCCCACTTTCTCTTCTGGGAGTCCCAGTGTAGGCCCGAAAATCCTCTTCCATGGCAAACTTCAGTCCATGGAATAGGGAAGACAAGGCGCATTGATAAAGCTTTGGAGTGTAAATGTTGCCCAAAGAAGGGCTTTTCCTATATAACTTAACTTTCTGTATTAGCCTCATAGAGCCTTCTCTGAATCCACATCAGTCAAGTGTGAGGAAAAATGAGCTCTTCCAGAAAACTTAAATTCTCAGCATATTCTCAGCTGAATTAGCTGCTGTATCTCAGACTGTAGCCTGCTATCACGAAACTGGGAAAAATTCATGTTCATTGCCTTTTCTGACTTGGGATGTATCTCACGTAGTGGCGTTACATTCCACTTTCTCTCAGGGAGTCCCAGTGTAGGCCCGAAAATCCTCTTCTGAGGCATACTTCAGGGCCTGCAATATGAAAGACAAGGCGATTTGAGAAAGTTTTGTATTGTAAATGTTGCCCAAAGAAGGGCTTTTCCTGCAAAACTTACTTGCTGTATTCGCCTCATAGAGCCTTCTTAGAATCCACATCAGTCATGTCTGAGGAAGAATGAGCTCTTGCCAGAAAACTCAACTTAGCTATTCAGCATATTCTCAGCTGCATTAGCTCCTGTATCTCAGGCTGTAGACTGCTATCAAGAAGTTAAGATGAGTTCATGGTCGTTGACCTTTTTGACTTTGGATGTATCTCGCGTAATTTCGTTACATCCCACTTTGTTTTCAGGAGTCGCTTTGGTAGACCCGAAAAGCCTCATCCAAGGCATTCTTCCGGGAATGGAATATGTAAAACAAAGCGCATTCAGAAAGCTTTGGAGTGTAAATGTTGCCCCAAGAAGTGCTTTTCCTGTAAAACTAACTTTCTGGATTCGCCTTATGGAACCCTCTTCAAATCCACCACAGTTAAGAGTGACAAAGAAGGAGCTCTTGCCAGAAAACTCAACGTCGCTTTCCAGCGTATTCTGGGCTGAATAAGCTGCTGTACTTCAGACTATAGCCTGCTATCAAGAAGCTGGGAAGATCTTATGTTCATTGCCCTTTTTGACTTTTGATGTATCTCACATAATGGCGTTATATACCACATTCTTTTCAGAGAGTCGCAGTGTGGGCCCTAAGAGCTTATTCCGAGGCATACTTCAGGGCCTGGAATATGTAAGACAAAGCGCATTGAGAATGTTTAGGAGTGTAAATGTTGCCCAAAGAAGTGCTTTTCCTGTAAAACTTACTTTCTGTATTCATCCCATAGCGCGCTCTGTGAATCAACCTCAGACATCTGTGAGGAAGAAGGAGCTCTTGCCAGAAAACTCAACGTCGCTTTCCAGCGTATTCTGGGCTGAATAAGCTGCTGTATTCAGACTATAGCCTGCTATCAAGAAGCTGGGAAGATCTTATGTTCATTGCCCTTTTGACTTTTGATGTATCTCACATAATGGCGTTATATACCACATTCTTTTCAGAGAGTCGCAGTGTGGGCCCTAAGAGCTTATTCGAGGCATACTTCAGGGCCTGGAATATGTAAGACAAAGCGCATTGAGAATGTTTAGGAGTGTAAATGTTGCCCAAAGAAGTGCTTTTCCTGTAAAACTTACTTTCTGTATTCATCCCATAGCGCGCTCTGTGAATCAACCTCAGACATCTGTGAGGAAGAATGAGCTCTTTCCAGAAAACTCAACTTAGCTTTTCAGCATATTCTCAGCTGAATTATCTGCTGTATCTTATTCCGTAGCCTGCTTGTAGCCTGCTATCAAGAAGCTGGGAAGATTTCAAGTTCATTGACCTTTTTGACTTTGGATGTACCTCGTGTCGTGGCACAACATGCCACTGTTTTTTCAGGGATTCGCCATGTAGGCCCGAAAATCCTCTTCTGAGGCATACTTCCGGGCATGCAATATGTAAGACAAGGTGCATTGAGAAAGTTTTTGGAGTGTAAATGTTGCCCAAAGAAGGGTTTTTCCTGTAAAACTTACTTTCTGTGTTCGCTCTGTACAGTTCTCATGGAATCCACCTCAGACACGTGTGAGCAGGATGAGCTCCTGCAAGAGAAATCAACTAAGCTTTTCAGTGTATGCTCACCTGAATTAGCTGCTGTGTCTTACACTGTAGCCTGGTTGTAACCTGCTATCAAGAAGCTGGGAAGAATTCATGTTCATTGCCACTTTTGACTTTGGATGTATCTCCTGTAATGGTGTTACATACGAATTTCTCTCCAGGGAGTTGCAGTGTAAGCCAGAAAAGCCTCTTCCAAGGCATACTTCAGGGCATGCAATATGTAAAACAAGGTGCAATGAGCAAGTTTTGGAGTGTAAATGTTGCCCAAAGAAGGGCTTCTCCTGTAAAACTTACTTTCTGTATTCGCCCCATAGAAACCCCTCTTGGAAACCACCTCGGTAATGTGTGAGGTAGAAAGAGCTCTTGCTGGAAAACTAAATTTATATTTTCAGCGTATTCTCGGCAGAATTATCTGCTGTATCTCAGACTGTTGCCTGGTATGACGAAGCTGGGATGAATTCATGTTCTCTGCCCTTTATGACATGGGATGTATCTCACGGAATGGCATTACATACCATTTTCCTTCAGGGAGTCACAGGGTAGGCCCTGAAAGCCTCTTCTGAGGCATACTTCAGGGATTGGAATATGTAAGACAAGGTTCATAGCGAAAGTTTTGGAGTGTAAATGTTGCCCAAAGAAGGGCTTCACTTGTAAAACTTACTTTCTGTATTTGCCCCAACGCGCCCTCTTGGAATCCACCTCTGTCAAGTGTGAGGAAGAATGAGATCTTGTCAGAAAACTCAACTTAGATTTTCAGGGTATTCTCAGCTGAATTATCTGCTGAATCTCAGACTGTAGACTGTTATTCAGAAGCTGGGAAGATTTCATGTTTATTGCCCTTTTTGACTTGGAATGTAGCTCGCGTTATGGCGTTACATCCCACTTTCTCTTCAGGGTGTCGCAGTGTAGGCCCGAAAAGCCTCTTCCGAGGCATACTTCAGGGCATGGAATATGTAAGACAAGGTGCATGGAGATAGTTTTGGAGTGTAAATATTGACCAAAGTCGGCTTTCCCTGTAAAACTTACTTTATGTATTCGCCCCAGAGAGCCCTCTTGGAATCCACCTCTGTCAAGTGTGAGGAAGAATGAGATCTTGTCAGAAAACTCAACTTAGATTTTCAGGGTATTCTCAGCTGAATTATCTGCTGAATCTCAGACTGTAGACTGTTATTCAGAAGCTGGGAAGATTTCATGTTTATTGCCCTTTTTGACTTGGAATGTAGCTCGCGTTATGGCGTTACATCCCACTTTCTCTTCAGGGTGTCGCAGTGTAGGCCCGAAAAGCCTCTTCCGAGGCATACTTCAGGGCATGGAATATGTAAGACAAGGTGCATGGAGATAGTTTTGGAGTGTAAATATTGACCAAAGTCGGCTTTCCCTGTAAAACTTACTTTATGTATTCGCCCCAGAGAGCCCTCTTTGAATCCACATCAGTCAAGTGTGAGGAAGAATGAGCTCTTGCCAGAAAACTCCAATAAACTTTGAAGCATATGCTCACCTGAATTAGCTGCTGTATCTTAGACTGTAACTTGCTTTACCCTGCTACATAGAAGCTGGGAAAGATTCATGTTCTTTGCCATTTTTGACTTGGGATATATCGTGTGTTATGGCGCTACATACCACTACCGCTTCTGGGTGTCACATTGTAGGCCCTAAAAGCCTCTTCCGAGGCATATTTCAGGGCATGGAATATGTAAGACAAGGCGCATTGAGAAAGTTTTGGAGTGTAAATCTTGCCCAAAGAAGGGCTTTTCCTGTAAAACTTTCTTTATTCGGCCCAGAGAGCCCTCTTGGAATCCACCTCAGTCATGTGTGAGGAAGAATGAGCTCTTGCAAGAATACTCAACTAAGCTTTTCAGTGTATCCTCGCTGAAGTAGGTGCTGCATCTCAGACTTTAGCCAGCTATGAAGAAACTGGGAAGAATTCATGTTCATTGCCCTGTTTGACCTGGGATGTATCTTGCTTAATGGCATTAAATACCACTTTCTCTTCAGGAAGTCTCAGTGTAGGCCTGAAAAGCCTCTTCTGATGCACACTTCAAGGCATGCAATATGTAAGACAAGGCGCACTGAGAACGTTCTGGAGTGTAAATGTTGCCCAAAGAAGGGCTTTTCCTGTAAAACTTACTTTCTGTATTCGCCTCATAGAGTCCTCTTGGAATCCACATCAGTCATGTATGAGGAAGAACAAGCTCTTGCCAGAAAACTCAACTTAGCTTTTCGGTGTATTCTCAACTGAAATATATGCTGTATCTCAGACTGTAGCCTGCTATCAAGATCTTGAGGAATTTATGTTTATTGCCCCTTTTGAATTGGGAGGTATCTCGTGTTATGGCGTTAAATACCACTTTTTTTTCAGGGAGTCGCTATGTAAACCCAAAATACCTCTTTCGAGGCATAAATCAGGGCATAGAATATGTAAGAAAAGCGCACTGAGAACGTTCTGGAGTGTAAATGTTGCCCAAAGAAGGGCTTTTCCTGTAAAACTTACTTTCTGTATTCGCCTCATAGAGTCCTCTTGGAATCCACATCAGTCATGTATGAGGAAGAACAAGCTCTTGCCAGAAAACTCAACTTAGCTTTTCGGTGTATTCTCAACTGAAATATATGCTGTATCTCAGACTGTAGCCTGCTATCAAGATCTTGAGGAATTTATGTTTATTGCCCCTTTTGAATTGGGAGGTATCTCGTGTTATGGCGTTAAATACCACTTTTTTTTCAGGGAGTCGCTATGTAAACCCAAAATACCTCTTTCGAGGCATAAATCAGGGCATAGAATATGTAAGAAAAGCGCTTTGAGAAAGTTTTCGAGTGTAAATGTTGCCCAAAGAAGGGCTTTTCCTGTAAAACTTGCTTTCTGTATTTGCCTCATATTGCCCTCTTGGAAACCACAACAGTCATGTGTGAGGAAGAAAGAGCTCTTGCCGAAAAATTCAATTTATACTTTCAGCGTATTCTCAGCTGAATTAGCTGCTATATCTCACACTGTAGCCTGCTCTCAAGAGCTGGGAAGAATGCATGTTCATTGCCCTCTTTGACTTTGGATGTAGCTCGCTTTATGGCGTTACATCCCACTTTCTCCTCAGGGAGTCACAGTGTAGGCCTGAAAAGCCTCATCCGAGGCATACTTCAGGGCTTGGATTATGTAAGACAAGGCTCGTAGAGAAAGTTTGGGAGTGTAAATGTTTCCCAAAGAAGAGTTTTTCCTGTAAAACTTACTTTCTGTATTCACCCGATCGAACCCTCTTGGAATCCACCTCAGTCATGTCTGAGGAAGAATGAGGTCTTGCCAAAAACTCAGCTAAGATTTTCAGCATATTCTCAGCTGAATTAGCTGCTGTATCTCACACTGTAGCCTGCTATCAAGAGCTGGGAAGAATTCATGTTCACTGCCCTTTTTGAATTTGTGCGTAGATCGCGTTATGGCGTTACATCCCACTTTCTCTTCAGGGAGTCGCAGTGTAGGCCCAAAAAGCCTCTTTCGAGGCATAATTCAGGGCATAGAATTTGTAAGACAAGGCGTGTTGAGAAAGTTTTGGAATGTAAATGTTGCCCAAAAAAGGGCTTTAAATGTAACCCTTACCTTCTGTATTCGCTCAGTATATCCCTCTTGGAATCCACCTGTCATGTGTGAGAAAGAAAGAACTCCTGCCGGAAAACTCAACTTAGCTTTTCAGTGTAATCTCAGATGAATTAGCTGCTGTATCTCAAACTGTAGCCTTCTCTCAAGAGCTGGGAAGAATTCATTTTCATTGCCTTTTGTGACTTGGAATTTAGCTCTCGTTATGGTGTCACATCCCTCTTTCTCTTCAGGGAGTCGCAGTGTAGTCCAAAAAAGCCTCTTTCGAGGCATAATTCAGGGCATAGAATTTGTAAGACAAGGCGTGTTGAGAAAGTTTTGGAATGTAAATGTTGCCCAAAAAAGGGCTTTAAATGTAACCCTTACCTTCTGTATTCGCTCAGTATATCCCTCTTGGAATCCACCTGTCATGTGTGAGAAAGAAAGAACTCCTGCCGGAAAACTCAACTTAGCTTTTCAGTGTAATCTCAGATGAATTAGCTGCTGTATCTCAAACTGTAGCCTTCTCTCAAGAGCTGGGAAGAATTCATTTTCATTGCCTTTTGTGACTTGGAATTTAGCTCTCGTTATGGTGTCACATCCCTCTTTCTCTTCAGGGAGTCGCAGTGTAGTCCAAAAAAGCCTCTTTTGAGGCATACTTCAGGGCATGGAATATGTAAGACAAGGCGCATTGAGAAAGTTTTGGAGTGTAAATGTTGTCCAACGATGGGCTTTCCCGGTAAAGCTTACTTTCTGTATTCGCCTTATACAGCCCTCTCGGAATCCACCTCAGTCATGTATGAGGAAGATTGAGCTCTTGCCAGAAAGCTCAACTTAGAATTTTCATGGTATTCTCAGCTGAATTAGCTGCTGTATCTCAGGCTATAGGCTGCTATCAAGAAACTGGGAAGAATTCATGTTCATTGCCCTTTTTGATTTTGGATGTATTACATGTAATAGTGTTACATACGAATTTTTCCTCTTGGAGTCGCAGTGTAGGCCCAAAAATCCTCTTCCGAGGTATACTTTAGGGCATGGAATATGTAAGACAAGGCGCATTGAAAAAGTTTTGGATGGAAATATTGCCCAAAGAAGGACTTTTCCTTTAAAACTGACTTTCTGTATTCGCACCATAGCACCCTCTTGGAATCCATCTCAGTCAAGTGTGAGGAAGAATGAGTTCTTGCCAGTAAACTCAACTAAGCTTCTAAGCGTATACTCCGCTGAATTATTTGCAGTTTCTCAGATGGTAGCCTGCTATCAAGAAGCTGGGAATAATTCATGTTCATTGCTATTTTTGACTTGGGATGTATCTTGCTTAATGGCGTTACATAACCCTTTCATTTCAGGGAGATGCAGTCTAGCCCCCAAAAGCCTCTTTCGAGGCATACTTCAGGCCATGGAATATGTAAGTCATGGTGCATTGGGAGACATTTGGAGTGTAAATGTTGCCTAGAGAAGGGCTTTTCCTGTAAAAATTACTTTTTGTATTCGCACCATAGCGCCCTCTTGGAATCCACGTCAGTCAAGTGTGAGGAAGAATGAATTCTTGCCAAAAACTCAACATAGCTTTCAGCATATTCTCAGCTGAAATAGATGCAGTATCTCAGACTTTAGCCTGCTATCAAGAAGCTGGGAATAATTCATGTTCATTGCTCATTTTGACTTGGGATGTATCTTGCTTAATGGCGTTACATAACCCTTTCATTTCGGGGAGATGCAGTCTAGCCAAAAGCCTCTTTCGAGGCATACTTCAGGCCATGGAATATGTAAGTCAAGGTGCATTGGGAGACATTTGGAGTGTAAATGTTGCCTAGAGAAGGGCTTTTCCTGTAAAAATTACTTTTTGTATTCGCACCATAGCGCCCTCTTGGAATCCACGTCAGTCAAGTGTGAGGAAGAATGAATTCTTGCCAAAAACTCAACATAGCTTTCAGCATATTCTCAGCTGAAATAGATGCAGTATCTCAGACTGTAGCTTGCTATCAAGAAGCTGGGAAGAATTCGTGTTCATTGCCCTTTTTGACTTGGGATCTATCTTGCTTATGGGGTTACACACCACTTTCACTTCAGGGAGTCACAGTGTAGCCCCGAAAGTCTCTTCCGAGGCATACTTCAGGCCATAGAACATGTAAGAAAGACGCATTGAGAAAGTTTTGGAGTGTAAATGTTGCCCAGAGAAGGGAGTTTAATGTAAAACTTACTTTCTGTATTCGCCCCATAGCACCCTCTTGGAATGCTCCTCAGTCATTTGTGAGGAAGCATCAGCTCTTGCCAGAAAACTCAACTTAACTTTTCAGGGTATTCTCAGCTGAATTAGCTGCTGTATCTCAGAGTGTTTCCTGCTATCAAGAAGCTGGGAAGAATTCATATTCATAGTCCTTTGTGACTTTGGATGTATCTCTCGTAATGGCGTTATATATGAACTTCTCTACAGGGAGTTGGAGTGTAGGCCCGAAATGCCTCTTCTGAGGCATACTTCTGAGCATTCAATATGTAAGACAAGGCGCATTGAGAAAGTTTTGGGTGTAAATGTTGCCCAAGAAGGGGTTTTCCTGAAAAACTTACTTTCTGTATTCGCCTCATAGCCCCCTCTTGGAATCCACCTCAGTCATGTGGAAGGAAGAATGAGCTCTTGCCTAAAAACTCAACTTAGATTTTCAGCTTATTCTCAGTTGAATCAGATGCTGTATATCAGACTGTAGTGTGCTATCATGAAGCAGGGGAGAATTCATGTTCATTGCCCTTTTTGACTTTGGATGTATCCTGCATTATGGCATACATATCACTTTCTCTTCTGGGAGTTGCAGTGTAGGCCTGACAAGCCTCTTCCGAGGCATACCTCAGGGGATGGACTATGTAAGACAAGGCGCATTGAGAAAGTTTTGGGTGTAAATGTTGCCCAAGAAGGGGTTTTCCTGAAAAACTTACTTTCTGTATTCGCCTCATAGCCCCCTCTTGGAATCCACCTCAGTCATGTGGAAGGAAGAATGAGCTCTTGCCTAAAAACTCAACTTAGATTTTCAGCTTATTCTCAGTTGAATCAGATGCTGTATATCAGACTGTAGTGTGCTATCATGAAGCAGGGGAGAATTCATGTTCATTGCCCTTTTTGACTTTGGATGTATCCTGCATTATGGCATACATATCACTTTCTCTTCTGGGAGTTGCAGTGTAGGCCTGACAAGCCTCTTCCGAGGCATACTACAGAGAATTGAATATGTACGACAAGGCGCATTGAGAAAGCTTTGGAGTGTAAATGTTGCCCAAAGAAGGGCTTTTCCTGTAAAACTTACTTTCTGTAAAACTTGCTTTCTGTATTCGCCCCATAGCGCCCTCTTGGAAACCATCTCTGTCACGTGTGAGGAAGAATGAGCTCTTGCCAGAAAACTCAACTTAGCTTTTCAGCGTATTCTGAGCTGGATTAGGCTCAGGCGGTAGAGTGCTATCAAGGAGCTGGGAAGAATTCATGTTCATTGCCCTTTATGACTTTGTAGGTATCTCGTGCTATGGCGTTACGTATCACTTTCTCTTCAGGGTGTCACAGTGTAAGCCCGAAAAGCCTCTTCCGAGGCATACTTCAGGGCATGGAGTATATAAGGCAAGGCGCATTGAGAAAGGTTTGGAGTGTAAATGTTGCTCCAAGCAGGGCTTTTTCTGTAAAACTTACTTTTTATTTGCCCCATAGCACCCTCTCGGAATCCACCTCAGTCAAGTGTGAGGAAGAATGTGCTCTTGCCAGAAAAGTCAACTTAAGTTTTCAGCGTATTCTCAGCTGAAATAGCTGCTGTATCTCAGATTGTAATTTGCTATCAAGAAGCTGTATGGATTCATGTTCATTGGCCTTTTTGACTTGGGATGTATCTCGTGTTATGGCATGGCGTACCACTTTCTCTTCAGGGAGTCGCTGTGTAGGCCCGAAAACCCTCTTCCGAGGCATACTTCAGGGCATGCAATATGTAAGACAAGGTGCATTGGGAAAGTTTTGGAGTGTAAATGTTGCCCAAACTAGGGCTTTTCTTGTAAAAGTTACTTTTTTTTTCACCCCATAGCACGTTCCTGGAATCCACATCAGACAAGTGTGAGGAAGAATGAGCTTTTGCCAGAAAGCTCAACTCATCTTTTCATCGAATTCTCAGCTGAATTAGCTGCTGTATCTCAGACTTTAGCCTGCTTGTAGCCTGCTATCAAGAATCTGGAAAGATTTCATGTTAATTTCCCTTTTTGTCTTGGGATGTATCTCATGTTATGACGTTACATACCAATTTTTTCAGGGACTCACAGTGTAGGCCCGAAAAGCTTCTTCTGAGGCTTACTTGAGGGCATGGAATTTGTAAGAAAATGCGGATTGAGAAAGATTTGGAATGTAAATGTTGCCCAAAGAAGGATTCTCCTGTAAAACTTTCTTTCTGTATTCGCCCCATAGAGCCCTCTTGGAATCCACCTCAGTCAAGTGTGAGGAGGCATGAGCTCTTGCCAGAAAATTCAACTTAGATTTTCAGCGTATTCTCAGGTAAATTAGCTGCTGTATCTCAGTGTGTAGCCTGCTATCAAGAATCTGGGAAGTATTCATGTTCATTGCCATTTTTGTCTTGGGATGTATCTGGTGTTATAGCGTTACGTACCAATTTCTCTTCAAGGAGTCCCAGTGTAGGTGCGAAAAGCTGATTCCAAGGCATACTTCAGGGCATGCAATATGTAAGACAAGGTGCATTGGGAAAGTTTTGGAGTGTAAATGTTGCCCAAACTAGGGCTTTTCTTGTAAAAGTTACTTTTTTTTTCACCCCATAGCACGTTCCTGGAATCCACATCAGACAAGTGTGAGGAAGAATGAGCTTTTGCCAGAAAGCTCAACTCATCTTTTCATCGAATTCTCAGCTGAATTAGCTGCTGTATCTCAGACTTTAGCCTGCTTGTAGCCTGCTATCAAGAATCTGGAAAGATTTCCTGTTAATTGCCCTTTTTGACTCGGGATGTATCTCATGTTATGACGTTACATACCAATTTTTTTTCAGGGACTCACAGTGTAGGCCCGAAAAGCTTCTTCTGAGGCTTACTTGAGGGCATGGAATTTGTAAGAAAATGCGGATTGAGAAAGATTTGGAATGTAAATGTTGCCCAAAGAAGGGATTCTCCTGTAAAACTTTCTTTCTGTATTCGCCCCATAGAGCCCTCTTGGAATCCACCTCAGTCAAGTGTGAGGAGGCATGAGCTCTTGCCAGAAAATTCAACTTAGATTTTCAGCGTATTCTCAGGTAAATTAGCTGCTGTATCTCAGTGTGTAGCCTGCTATCAAGAATCTGGGAAGTATTCATGTTCATTGCCATTTTTGTCTTGGGATGTATCTGGTGTTATAGCGTTACGTACCAATTTCTCTTCAAGGAGTCCCAGTGTAGGTGCGAAAAGCTGATTCCAAGGCATACTTCAGGTTATGGAATATGTAAGAAAAGGTGCATTGAGAAAGTTTTGGAGTGTATATGTTTCCAAAGAAGAGCTTTTCCTGTAAGAGTTACTTTCTGTATTCACCTCATAGAGCGTTCTCAGAATCCACCTCAGTCAAGTGTGAGGAAGAAGTAGTTTTTGCCAGAAAACACAACTTAGATTTTCAGGGTGTTATCAGCTAAATTAGCTGCTGTATCTCAGACTGTAGCCTGCTATCAAGAACTTGAAAGAATAAATGTTAAAAGCCCTTTGTCACTAGGGATATATCTCACGTAATGGCGTTATATACCACTCTTCAGGGATTCACAGTGTAACCCCGAAAAGCCTCTTCCGAGGAATACTTCAGGGCATGCATTTTGTAAGACACGGCGCATTGAGAAGGTTTTGGAGTGTTAATGTAGCCCAAACAAGGGCTTTTCCTGGAAAACGTGCTTTCTCTATTTGTCCTGTAGCGGTCTCATGAAATGCAACTCAGTCATGTGTGAGCAGAAGGAGTTCTTGCCGGAGGACTCAACTAAGCTTTTCAGCCTATGCTCACCTGAATAAGCGGCTGTGTCTTAGACTGTAGCCTGCTTGTATCCTGCTATCAAGAAGCTGGGAAGTTTTCTTGTTCATTGCGCTTTTTGACTTGGGATGCATCTCGTGTTATGGCTTTACATACCAATTTCTCTTCAGGGAGTCACAGCGTAACCCCGAACAGCCTCTTCCGAGGAATACTTCAGGGCATGCATTTTGTAAGACACGGCGCATTGAGAAGGTTTTGGAGTGTTAATGTAGCCCAAACAAGGGCTTTTCCTGGAAAACGTGCTTTCTCTATTTGTCCTGTAGCGGTCTCATGAAATGCAACTCAGTCATGTGTGAGCAGAAGGAGTTCTTGCCGGAGGACTCAACTAAGCTTTTCAGCCTATGCTCACCTGAATAAGCGGCTGTGTCTTAGACTGTAGCCTGCTTGTATCCTGCTATCAAGAAGCTGGGAAGTTTTCTTGTTCATTGCGCTTTTTGACTTGGGATGCATCTCGTGTTATGGCTTTACATACCAATTTCTCTTCAGGGAGTCACAGCGTAAGCCCGAAAAGCCTCTTCTGAGGCATTCTTCAGGGCAAGGAATATGTAAGACAAGGCACATTGAGGACGTTTTGGCATGTAACTGTTGCCCAAAGAAGGGTTTTCTTATAAAACTTTCTTTCTGTATTCGCCCCATAGAGCCCTCTTGGAATCCACCTCAGTCAAGTGTGAGGAAGAATGATCTCTTGACAGGAAACTCAACTTAGCTTTTCAGCGTATTCTCTGCTGAATAACTGCTGTATCTCAGACGGTAGCGTGCTACCAAGAAGTTGGGATGAATTCATGTTCATTGCCCTTTGTGACTTTGGATGTATCTCGCATATTGGCGTTACATGCCACTTTCACTTCAGGGAGTCGAAGTGTAGGCCTGAAAAGCCTCTTCCAATGCATACTACAGGACATGCAATATGTAAGATCAGGCGCACTGAGAAAATTTTGGAATGTAAACCTTTCCTAAAGAAGAGCTTTTTTCTGTAAAACTTACTTTCTTTACTCGCCCCATAGAACCTTCAGAATACACCTCACTCAAGTGTGAGGAAGAATGAGCTCTTGCCAGAAAAGTCAACTTACATTTTAAGTGTATTCTCAGCCGAATTAGCTGCTGTATCTCAGACTCTAGCCTGCTATCAAGAAGCTGGGAAGGATTCATGTTCATTGCCATTTTGACTTTGGATGTATCTAGCGTAATGGCATTACATACCACTTTCTCATCAGGGAGTCACATTGTAGTCCCGAAAAGCCGCTTCCGAGGCATACTTCAGGCCATGGAATATGTAAGATAAGGCACATTGATAAAGGTTTGGAGTGTAAATGTTGCCCAAAGAACGGCTTTTCCTGTAAAACTTGCTTTCTGTATTCGCCTCATAGAGCCTTCTCAGAATCCACCTCACTCAAGTATGAGGAAGAATTAGATCTTGCCATAAAGCTCAACTTACATTTTAAGTGTATTCTCAGCCGAATTAGCTGCTGTATCTCAGACTCTAGCCTGCTATCAAGAAGCTGGGAAGGATTCATGTTCATTGCCATTTTGACTTTGGATGTATCTAGCGTAATGGCATTACATACCACTTTCTCATCAGGGAGTCACATTGTAGTCCCGAAAAGCCGCTTCCGAGGCATACTTCAGGCCATGGAATATGTAAGATAAGGCACATTGATAAAGGTTTGGAGTGTAAATGTTGCCCAAAGAACGGCTTTCCCTGTAAAACTTGCTTTCTGTATTCGCCTCATAGAGCCTTCTCAGAATCCACCTCACTCAAGTATGAGGAAGAATTAGATCTTGCCATAAAGCTCAACTTAGATTTTCAGTGTGTTATCAGCTAAATCAGCTGCTGTATCTCAGACTGTAGCCTACTATCAAGAAGCTGGGAAGAATTCATGTTCATTGCCCTTTGTGACATGGGATGTATCTCTCGTAATGGCTTTACATACCACTCTTCAGGAGTTCAGTGTAGGCCTGAAAAGCCTCTTACGAGGCATAATTCAGGGCATGCATTTTTTAAGACAGGGCGCATTGAGAAAGTTTTGGAGTGTAAATGTTGCTCAAAGAAGGGTTTTTTTCTGTAAAACGTACTTTCTGTATTCGCCCCGTAGCACCCTCTTAGAATCCACCTCAGTCAAGTGTGAGGAAGAATGAGCTCTTTCCAGAAAACTGAACATAGCTTTTCAGCATCTTCTGAGCTGAGTTAGCTGCTGTATCTCAGACTTTAGGCTGCTGTCAAGAACTTGGGAAGAATTCATGTTCATTGCCCCTTTTGACTTAGGATGTATGCCGTGTTATTGAGTTACCTACGAATTTCTCTTCAGGGAGTCGCAATGTAGGCCCGAAAAGCGTCTTCCAAGGCATACTTCAGGGCATGGAATTTGTAATAGAAGGCACATTGAGAAAGTTTTGGAGTGTAAATGTAGCCCAAAGAAGGGCTTTTCATGTAAAACTTACTTTCTGTATTCACCTCATAGAGCCCTCTAGGAATCCACTTCAGTTAAGCGTTAGGAAGAATGAGCTCTTTCCAGAAAACTCAACATAGTTTTTCAACATCTTCTGAGCTGAATTAGCTGCTGTATCTCAGACTGTAGCCTGCTATCAAGAAGCTGGTTAGTAATCATGTTCATTGCCCTTTTGGCTTGGAATGTAACTCGTTTTATGGCGTTATGTACCAAACTCTATTCAGGGAGTCGCAGTGTAGGCCCGAAAAGCTTCTTCCAAGGCATACTTTAGGGCATGCAATATGTAACACAAGGCGCACTGACAAAGCTTTGGAGTGTAAATGTTGCCCAAGGAAGGGCTTTTCCTGTAAAACTTACTTTCTTTATTCGCCCCATAGTGCCCTCTTGGAATCCACCTCATGCAAGTGTGAGGAAGAATGAGCTCTTGCCAGAAAACTCAACATAACTTTTCAGGGTATTCTCAGCTGAATTGGCTGTTGTATCTCAGACTGTAGCCTGCTTGTAGCCTGCTCTCACGAAACTGGGAGGAATTCATGTTCATTGCCTTTTTTGACTTGGGATGTATCTCGTGTTATGGCGTTATATACCAGTTTTTTCACAAGGAGTCGCAGTGTAGGCCCGAAAAGCTTCTTCCAAGGCATACTTTAGGGCATGCAATATGTAACACAAGGCGCACTGACAAAGCTTTGGAGTGTAAATGTTGCCCAAGGAAGGGCTTTTCCTGTAAAACTTACTTTCTTTATTCGCCCCATAGTGCCCTCTTGGAATCCACCTCATGCAAGTGTGAGGAAGAATGAGCTCTTGCCAGAAAACTCAACATAACTTTTCAGGGTATTCTCAGCTGAATTGGCTGTTGTATCTCAGACTGTAGCCTGCTTGTAGCCTGCTCTCACGAAACTGGGAGGAATTCATGTTCATTGCCTTTTTTGACTTGGGATGTATCTCGTGTTATGGCGTTATATACCAGTTTTTTCACAAGGAATCGTAGTGTAGACCCGAAAAACCTCTTCCGAGTCATACTTCAGGGCATGCAATATGTAAGACAAGGCTTATTGAGAAAGTTTTGGAGTGTAAATGTTGCCCAAAGAAGGCCTTTTCCTATAAAACTTACTTTCTGTATTCGCCACAAGGCGCCCTCTTGGAATCCACCTCAGTCAAGAGTGAGGAAGAATGAGCTCTTGCGAGATAACTCAACATAGATTTTCAGAGTATTCTCAGCTGAATTAGCTGCTGTATCTCAGACTGTAGCCTGCTATCAGGAAACTCGGACGAATTCATGTTCATTTCCTTTTGTGACTCTGGATGTATTTCGCGCAATGGCATTAAAGACGAATATCTCTTCAGGGTGTTGCAGTGTAGGCCCGAAAAGCCTCTTCCGAAGCATACTTCAGGCATCAATATGTAAGACACGGCATATTGAGAAAGTTTTGGAGTGTAAATGTTGCCCAAAGAAGGGCTTTTCCTGTAAAACTTACTTTCTGTATTCACCTCATAGAACCCTCTCGGAATCTACTTCAGTTAAGTGTGAGGAAGGATGAGCTCTTTCCAGAAAAATCTCACCATAGCTTTTCAGCATATTCTGAGCTGAATTAGCTGCTGTATCTCAGACTGTAACCTGCTATCAAGAACCTGGGAAGAACTCATGTTCATTGCCCTTAATGACTTCAGATGTATCTCGCGTAAGGGCGTTATATACATATTTCTCTTCTGGGGGTCACAGTGTAGGCCCGAAAATTCTCTTCCGAGGCATACTTCAGGGCATGGAATATGTAAGACAAGGCGCATTGAGAAAGTTTTGGAGTGTAAATGTTGCCCAAAGAAGGGCTTTTCCTGTAAAACTTACTTTCTGTATTCACCTCATAGAACCCTCTCGGAATCTACTTCAGTTAAGTGTGAGGAAGGATGAGCTCTTTCCAGAAAAATCTCACCATAGCTTTTCAGCATATTCTGAGCTGAATTAGCTGCTGTATCTCAGACTGTAACCTGCTATCAAGAACCTGGGAAGAACTCATGTTCATTGCCCTTAATGACTTCAGATGTATCTCGCGTAATGGCGTTATATACATATTTCTCTTCTGGGGGTCACAGTGTAGACCCGAATATCCTCTTCCGACGCATACTTCAGGGCATGGAATATGTAAGACTAGGCGCATTGAGAAAGTTTTGGAGTGTAAATTTTTCCCAAAGAAGGGCTTTTCCTGTAAAACTTACTTTCAGTGTTCACCGCATAGATACTTCTCAGAATCGACCTCAGTCAAGTGTGAGGAAGAATGAGCTCTTCCCAGAAAACCATACTTAGCTTTTCAGCGTATTCTTACCTGAAATTGCTGCTGTATCCCACTGAAGTCTGCAATCATTAATCTGGAAAGAATTCATGTTCATTGCCCTTTTTGACTTGAAATGTAACTCGTGTTATGGTGTTACATACCCCTTTCTCGTCAGGGAGTTGCAGTGTAGTCCGAAAAGCCTCTTCTGAGGCATACTTCAGGGCATGGAGTATGAAAGACAAGGTGCATTGAGAAAGTTTTGGTTGTAATTGTTGCCCAAAGGAGGATATTTCCTGTAAAACATACTTTCTGTATTCACCCCATATCGCCCTCTTGGAATCCACCTCAGTCAAGAGTGAGGAAGAATGAACACTTGCCAGAAAACTCAAATTAGCTTTTCAGCGTACGCTCACCTTAATTAGCTGCTGTATCTTAGCCTTTAGCCTGCTTGTAGCCTGCTATCAAGAAGCTGGGAATATTTCATGGTCATTGTCCTTTTTCACTTGGGATGTATCTTGTGTTATGGCATTACATACTACTTTCTCTTCCAGAGTCGCAGTGTAAACCCGAATAGCCTCTTCCGAGGCATATTTCAGGGCATGGAGTATGTAAGACAAGGCACATTCAAAAAGTTTTCGAGTGTAAATGTTGCCCAAAGAAGAGCTCTCCTGTAAAATTACTTTCTGTAATCGCCTCATAGAGCCATCTCGGAATCCACCTCCATCAAGTGTGAGGAAGAATGAGCTCTTGCCAGAAAACTCAAATTAGCTTTTCAGCGTATGCTCACCTGAATTAGCTGCTGTACTTAGACTCTAGCATGCCTGGAGCCTGACATCAAGAAGCTTGGAAGATTTCATGTTCATTGCACTTTTTGACTTCTGATGTATCTCATGTTATGGCGTTACATATCAATATTTTTTCAGTTAGTCACAGTATAGCCCCAAAAGCCTCTGACGAGGCATACTGCAGTTCTTGGAATATGTAAGACAAGGCGCGCTAAGAAATTTTTGGAGTGTAAATGTTGCCCAAAGTATGGCTTTCCTGTAAAATTTACTTTCTAGAATCGCCCCATAGCGCCTTCTTGAATCCACCACATTCGAGTGTGAGGAAGAATGAACACTTGACAGGCAACTCAACTTAGACTTTCAGCTTATGCTCACCTGAATTAGCTGCTGTATCTTAGACTGTAGCAAGCTTGGAGCCTGCTATCAAGAAGCTGGGAAGATTTAATGTTCATTGCACTTTTTGGCTTCTGATGTATCTCGTGTTATGGCGTTACATATCAATATTTTTTCAGTTAGTCACAGTATAGCCCAAAAGCCTCTGACGAGGCATACTGCAGTTCTTGGAATATGTAAGGCAAGGCACATTAAGAAATTTTTGGAGTGTAAATGTTGCCCAAAGTATGGCTTTCCTGTAAAATTTACTTTCTAGAATCGCCCCATAGCGCCTTCTTGAATCCACCACATTCGAGTGTGAGGAAGAATGAACACTTGACAGGCAACTCAACTTAGACTTTCAGCTTATGCTCACCTGAATTAGCTGCTGTATCTTAGACTGTAGCAAGCTTGGAGCCTGCTATCAAGAAGCTGGGAAGATTTAATGTTCATTGCCCTTTTTGACTTGGGATATATCTCGTGTTATATTGTTACATACCACTTTTTTTTCAAGGAGTCGCAAGATACGCCCGAAAGCTCTTCCGAGGCATACTTCAGGGCATACAATATGTAAGACAAGAGTATTGAGAAAGGTTTGGAGTGTAAATGTTGCACAAAGAAGGTGTTTTCCTGTAACACCTACTTTCTGTATTCGCCATGTAGAGTTCTCATGGAATCCAACTGAGTCGTGTGTGAGCAAAAAGAGCTCTTGCCAGAGATCTCACCTAAGCTTTTCAGCGTATGCTCACCTGAATTAGCTGCTGTATCTTAGACTCTAGTCTGCTATCTAGAAGCTGGGAAGAATTCATATTCATTGCCCTTTGTGAATTTGGACATATCTCTCGAAATGGCGTTACATCTCAATTTCTCTTCAGGGAGTCGCAGTGTAGGCCCGAAAAGCGTCTTCCAAGGCATACTTCAGAGCATGGAATATGTAAGACAAGGCGCATTGAGAAGGTGTTGGAGTGTAAATGTTGCCCAAAGAAGGGCTTTTCCTGTAAAACTTACTTTCTGTATTCGCCTCATACCATCCTCTTGGAAATCACCTCAATCATGTGTGAGGAAGAAAGAGCACTTGACAGAAAACTCAATATAGATTTTCAGCGTATTCTCAGCTGAATTAGCTGCTGTATCTCAGACTGTAGCCTGCTATGAAGAAGCTGGGAAGAATTCATGTTCTTTGCCCTTTTTGACTTAGGATGTATCTGGCTTAATGGCATTACATACCACTTTCTCTTCATGAGGTTGTGGTGTAGGCCCAAAAAGACTCTTCTGAGGCATACTTCAGAGCATGGAATATGTAAGACAAGGCGCATTGAGAAGGTGTTGGAGTGTAAATGTTGCCCAAAGAAGGGCTTTTCCTGTAAAACTTACTTTCTGTATTCGCCTCATACCATCCTCTTGGAAATCACCTCAATCATGTGTGAGGAAGAAAGAGCACTTGACAGAAAACTCAATATAGATTTTCAGCGTATTCTCAGCTGAATTAGCTGCTGTATCTCAGACTGTAGCCTGCTATGAAGAAGCTGGGAAGAATTCATGTTCTTTGCCCTTTTTGACTTAGGATGTATCTGGCTTAATGGCATTACATACCACTTTCTCTTCATGAGGTTGTGGTGTAGGCCCAAAAAGACTCTTCTGAGGCATACTTCAGGGCATGGAATATTTTAGTCAAGGTGCAATGAGAAAGTTTTGGAGTGTAAATGTTGCCCAAAGAAGGACTTTTCCTGTAAAACTTACTTTCTGTATTTGCCCCATAGTACCCTCTTAGAATCGAACTCAGGCATGTGAGAGGAAGAATGAGCTCTTGCCAGAAAACGAAACTTGATTGTCAGGGTATTCTCATCTGAATTAGCTGCTGTATCTCAGACTGTAGCCTGCTATCAAGAAGCTGGGAAGATTTCATGTTCATTGTCCTTTTTGATCTGGGATGTATCTCATGTTATGGCGTTACATACCACGTTTTTTTCAGGGAGTCACAATATAGGCCTGAAAAGCCTCTTCTGAGGCATACTGCAGGGCATGGAATATTTAAGACAAGGAGTACTGAGAAAGTTTAGGAGTGCAAATGTTGTCCAAAGAAGGGCTTTTCCTGTAAAACTTACTTTCTGAATTTGCCCCATAGCGCCCTCTTGTAATCCACCTCAGTCAAGTGTGAGGAACTATGAGCTCATGCCAGAAAACTTAATTTAGACTTTCGACATATTCTCAGCTGAATTAGCTTCTGTATCTCGGAGTGTAGCCTGGTATCAAGAAGCAGAGAAGAATTCATGCTCTTTGCCCTTTTTGAGTTGGGATGTATCTCGTGTTATGGCGGTATAAACCAATAAGCTTCAGCGAATCGCAGTGTAGCCCCGAAAAGCCTCTTCTGAGGCATACTGCAGGGCATGGAATATTTAAGACAAGGAGTACTGAGAAAGTTTAGGAGTGCAAATGTTGTCCAAGAAGGGCTTTTCCTGTAAAATTTACTTTCTGAATTTGCCCCATAGCGCCCTCTTGTAATCCACCTCAGTCAAGTGTGAGGAACTATGAGCTCATGCCAGAAAACTTAATTTAGACTTTCGACATATTCTCAGCTGAATTAGCTTCTGTATCTCGGAGTGTAGCCTGGTATCAAGAAGCAGAGAAGAATTCATGCTCTTTGCCCTTTTTGAGTTGGGATGTATCTCGTGTTATGGCGGTATAAACCAATAAGCTTCAGCGAATCGCAGTGTAGCCCCGAAAAGCCTTTTCCAAGGCATACTTCAGAGCATGGAATATGTAAGACAAAGCGTATTGAGAAAGTTTTGGAGTGTAAATGGTTCCCAAAGAAGGGCTTTTACTGTAAAACTTACTTTCTGTATTTCCCTCATAGAGCCTTCTTGGAATCCACTGTAGTCAAGTGTGAGGAAGTATGAGCTTTGCCAGAAAACTCAACTTAACTTTTCAGCATATTCTCAGCTGAATTAGCTGCTGTATCTCAGACTGTGGCCTCTATGAAGGAGCTGGGAAGAATTCATATTCATTGCCCTTTGTGAATTTGGACGTATGTCTCGAAATCGCGTTACATACGAATTTCTCCTCAGGGTGCCATAGTGTAGGCCGGAAAAGCGTCTTCCGAGACATACTTCAGGGCATGGAATATGTAAGACAAGGCGCATTGAGAAGGTGTTGGAGTGTAAATGTTGCCCAAAGAAGGGCTTTTCCTGTAAAACTTACTTTTTTTTTTTGCCCCATACCATCCTATTGGAAATCACCTCAATCATGTGTGAGAAAGAAAGAGCACTTGACAGAAAACTCAATATAGATTTTCAGCGTATTCTTAGCTGAATTAGCTGCTGTATGTCAGACTGTAGCCTGCTATGAAGAAGCTGGGAAGAATTCATGTTCTTTGCCCTTTTTGACTTAGGATGTATCTGGCTTAATTGACTTACATACAACTTTTTCTTCAGGGAGTCTCTGTGTAGGCCGAAAAGAGTCTTCCGAGACATACTTCAGGGCATGGAATATGTAAGACAAGGCGCATTGAGAAGGTGTTGGAGTGTAAATGTTGCCCAAAGAAGGGCTTTTCCTGTAAAACTTACTTTTTGTATTTGCCCCATACCATCCTATTGGAAATCACCTCAATCATGTGTGAGAAAGAAAGAGCACTTGACAGAAAACTCAATATAGATTTTCAGCGTATTCTTAGCTGAATTAGCTGCTGTATGTCAGACTGTAGCCTGCTATGAAGAAGCTGGGAAGAATTCATGTTCTTTGCCCTTTTTGACTTAGGATGTATCTGGCTTAATTGACTTACATACAACTTTTTCTTCAGGGAGTCTCTGTGTAGGCCCGAAAAGACTCTTCTGAGGCATACTTCAGTGCATGGAATATGTGAGACAAGGTGCAATGAGAATGTTTTGGAGTGTAAATGTTGCCCAAAGAAGGGCTTTTCCTGTAAAACTTACTTTCTGTAATCCCCTCATAGAGCCTTCTTGGAATCCACCTCAGTCAAGTGTGAGGAAGAATGACATCTTTCCAGAAAACTCAACCAAGCTTTTCAAAGTATTTTCAAGTGAATTAGCTGCTGTATCTCAGACTGTAGCCTTCTATCACGAAGTTGGGAAGTATTCATGTTTATTGCCCTTTTGGCTTGGGATGTATCTCGTTTTATGGCTTTACGTACCACTTTCTCTTCAGGGAGTCGCAGTGTAGGTCCGAAAATCCTCTTCTGAGGCTTACTTCAGGGCATGGAATTTGTAAGTCAAGATGCACTGAGAAAGTTTTGGAGTGTAAATGTTGCCGAAAAAAGTGCTTTTCCTGTAAAACTTACTTTCCATTTTCGCCCCATAGCACCCTCTTAAAATCCACCTCAGTCATGTGTGAGAAAGAATGAGCTCTTGCCAGAAAACTCAACTTAGGTTTTCAGCATATTCTCAGCTGAATTGGCTGCTGTATCTCAGACTGTAGCCTGCTATCAAGAAGCTGGGAGGAATTCATGCCCATTGCCCTTTGTCAATTTGGATGAATCTGGCTTAATGGCCTCACATACCACATTCACTTCAGGGTGACGCAGTGAAATCTCGAAAAGCCTCTTCCGAGGCATACTTCAGAGCATGGAATATGTAAGGAAAGGCGCATTGTGAAAGTTTTGGAGTGTAAATGTTGCCCAGAGAAGGGCTTTTCCTGTAAAACTTGCTTTCTGTATTCGGCCCATAGCGCCCTCTTGGAATCCACCTCAGTCATGTGTGAGAAAGAATGAGCTCTTGCTAGAAAACTCAACTTAGGTTTTCAGCATATTCTCAGATAGATTAGGCTCTGGTGGTAGACTGCTATCAAGAAGCTGGAAAGAATTCATGTTCATTGCCCTTTTTGTCTTTGGAGGTATCTCGTGCAATGCCGTTGCATCCCACTTTCTCTTCAGGGAGTCACAGTGAAGGCCAAAAAGCCTCTTCCGAGGCATACTGCTGGGCATGCAATATGTAAGACAAGGCTCATAGAGAATGTTTTGGAGTGTAAATGCTGCCCAAATATGGTCTTTTCCTGTAAAACTTACTTTCTGTATTCGACCCATAGTGACCTCTTGGAATCCACCTCAGTCAAGTTTGAGGAAGTGTGAGCTCCTTCCAGAGAACTAAACTTAGATTTTAAGCGTATTCTCAGCATAATTAGCTGCTGTATCTCAGAATCTAGCCTGCTATCTAGAAGCTGGGTAGAATTCATGTTCATTGCCCTTTTTGTCTTTGGAGGTATCTCGTGCAATGCCGTTGCATCCCACTTTCTCTTCAGGGAGTCACAGTGAAGGCCAAAAAGCCTCTTCCGAGGCATACTGCTGGGCATGCAATATGTAAGACAAGGCTCATAGAGAATGTTTTGGAGTGTAAATGCTGCCCAAATATGGTCTTTTCCTGTAAAACTTACTTTCTGTATTCGACCCATAGTGACCTCTTGGAATCCACCTCAGTCAAGTTTGAGGAAGTGTGAGCTCCTTCCAGAGAACTAAACTTAGATTTTAAGCGTATTCTCAGCATAATTAACTGCTGTATCTCAGAATGTAGCCTTCTATCAAGAAGCTGGGAAGTATTCATGCTCATTGCCCTTTTTGTCTTGGGATGTATCTCATGTTATGGCGGTACGTACCACTTTCTCTTCAGGTGGTTGCAGTGTAAGCCTGAAAACCCTCTTCCGAGGCATAATTCAGGGCATGGAATATGTAATACAAGGCCCATTGGGAAATTTTTGGAGTCCATATGCTGCCCAATGAAGGACTTTCACTGTAAAACTTACTTTCTGTATTCGCCTCATAGAGCCTTCTCATAATCGATCTCCGTCAAGTGTGAGGAAGAATGACCTCTTTCCAGAAAACTCAACTTACCTTTCAGCATATTCTTAGCTGAATTAACTGCTGTATCTCAGAATGTAGCCTTCTATCAAGAAGCTGGGAAGTATTCATGCTCATTGCCCTTTTTGTCTTGGGATGTATCTCATGTTATGGCGGTACGTACCACTTTCTCTTCAGGTGGTTGCAGTGTAAGCCTGAAAACCCTCTTCCGAGGCATAATTCAGGGCATGGAATATGTAATACAAGGCCCATTGGGAAATTTTTGGAGTCCATATGCTGCCCAATGAAGGACTTTCACTGTAAAACTTACTTTCTGTATTCGCCTCATAGAGCCTTCTCATAATCGATCTCCGTCAAGTGTGAGGAAGAATGACCTCTTTCCAGAAAACTCAACTTACCTTTCAGCATATTCTTAGCTGAATTAGCTGCTGTATCTCAGACTGTAGCCTGCTATCAAGAAGCTGGGAAGTATTCATGCTCATTCCCCATTTTGACTTGGGATGTATCTCGTCTTATGGCGTTACGTGCATCTTTCTCTTCAGCGTGTAACAGTGTAGGCCCTAAAAGCCTCTTCCGAGGCATACATCAGGCTATGGAATATGTTATAGAAGGCCCATTGGGAAAGTTTTGGAGTGTAAATGATGCCCAAAGAAGAGCTTTTCCTTTAATACTTACTTTCTGTATTCAGCCCTTACCGCACACTTGGAATAAACCTCAGTCATGTGTGAGGAAGAAAGAGCTCTTGCGGAAAACTCAACTTGGATTTTCAGGGTATTCTCAGATGATTTAGCTGCTGTATCTCGAACTGTAGCCTGCTGTCCAGAAGCTGGGAAGAATTCATATTCATTGCCTTTTTTGACTTTGGATGTATCTCGCGTTATGGCTTACATACCACTTTCTCTTCAGAGAGTCGCAGTGTAGGCCCGAAATGCCTCTTCCGAGGCTTACATCAGGGCATGCATTATGTAAGACAGGGCGCATTGAGAAAAGTTTGGCATGTAAATGTTGCCCAAAGAAGGGCTTTTCCTGTAAAAGTTACTTTCTGAATTTGCCCTGTAGAGCTCTCATGGAATCCACCTCAGTCATGTGTGAGCAGAATGAGCTCTTGATAGAGAACTCAACTAAGCTTTTCAGCGTATGCTCACCTGAATTAGCTACTGTATCTTAGATGGTAGCCTGCTTGTAACCTGCTATCAAGAAGCTGGGAAGATTTCAGGTTCATTGCCCTTTTGGACTTGGGATTCATCTCGTGTTATGGCGTTACATACCACTTTTTTTTTAGGGAGTCGCTGTGTAGGCCCGAAAAGCCTCTTCTGAGGCATACTTCAGGGCATGGAATATGTCAGACACGGCGCATTGAGAAAGTTTTGGCATGTAAATGTTGCCCAGAGAAGGTCTTTTCCTTTAAAACTTACTTTCTCTATTAACTCTCTAGCGCCGTCTTGGACTCCACCTCATTCATGTACGAGTCAAAATGAGCTCTTTCCAGAGAACTCAACTTAGCTTTTCAGCGTATTCTCAGCTGAATTAGCTGCTGTATCTCAGACTGTAGCCTGCTATCCAGAAGCTGGGAGGAATTTATGTTCAATGCCCTTTTTGACTTTGGATGTATCTCATATTTTTGCGTAACATACTACTTTCTCCTCAGGGAGTCACAGTGTAGGTCCGAAAAGCCTCTTCTGAGGCATACTTCAGGGCATGGAATATGTCAGACACGGCGCATTGAGAAAGTTTTGGCATGTAAATGTTGCCCAGAGAAGGTCTTTTCCTTTAAAACTTACTTTCTCTATTAACTCTCTAGCGCCGTCTTGGACTCCACCTCATTCATGTACGAGTCAAAATGAGCTCTTTCCAGAGAACTCAACTTAGCTTTTCAGCGTATTCTCAGCTGAATTAGCTGCTGTATCTCAGACTGTAGCCTGCTATCCAGAAGCTGGGAGGAATTTATGTTCAATGCCCTTTTTGACTTTGGATGTATCTCATATTTTTGCGTAACATACTACTTTCTCCTCAGGGAGTCACAGTGTAGGTCCGAAAAGCCACTTCCGAGGCATACCTCAGGGCATGCAATATGTAAGACAAGTCCCATTGGGAAAGTTTCAGGGTGTAAATGTTGCCAACAAGGAGGGCTTTTCTTGTAAAACTTATTTTCTGTTTTCGCCCCATAGCGCACTCTTGGAATTCACCTCAGTCAAGTGTGAGGAAGAATGAGTTCTTGCCAGAAAACTCAACTTAGCTTTTGAGCATAAACTCAGCTGAATTAACTGCTGTATCTCAGGCTATAGACTGCTATCAAGAAGCTGGGAAGAATTCATGTTCATTTGCCTTTGTGACTTTGGATGTATCTCGCGTAATGGAGTTACATCACACTTTCTCTTCAGGGAGTCGCAGTGTAGGCCCGAAAACCCTCTTCTGAGGCGTACGTCAGGGCATGCAATATGTAAGACAAGGCACATGGAGAAAGTTTTGGAGTGTAAATGTTGCCCAAAGAAGGGCTTTTCGTGTAAAACTTAATTTCTGTATTCACCCCAAAGCGCGTTCCTGTAATCCACATCAGTCAAGTGTGAGGAAGTATGAGCTTTTGCCCGAAAGCTCTACTTAACTTTTCAGCATATACTCAGGTGAATTAGCTGTTGTATTTCAGACAGTCGCCTGCTATCAAAGAATCTGGGAAAAATTCATGTTCATTGCACTTTTTGACTAGGGATGTATGCCGTGATATTGCGTTACATACAATTTTTCATCAGGGAGTCGCAGTGTAGGCCCGAAAAGCCTCTTCCATGGCATACTTCAGGTCATGCAATATGTAAGAAAAGGCGCATTGAGAAAGGTTTGGAGTGTAAATGTTGCCCAAGGAAGGGCTTTTCCTGTAAAAAGTACTTTCTGGATTCAACTCACAGAGACTTCCTGGAATCCACTTCAGTCAAGTGTGAGGTAGAATGAGCTCTAGGCAGAAAACTTAGCTTAACTTTTCTGCGTATTCTCAGCTGAATTGGCTGTTGTATCTCAGACTGTAGCCTGCTATGAAGAAGCTGGGAAGGACTCATGTTCATTTCTCGTTTTGACTAGGAATGTATGTCATGTTACGGCATTACATACAACTTTTTCTTGAGGGTGTCGCAGTGGACACCGGAAAAGCCTCTTCTGAGACATACTTCACGGCATGGAATATGTAAGAAAAGGCAAACTGAGAATGTTTTGGAGTGTAAATATTGCCCAAAGAAGGGCTTTTCCTGTAAAACTTACTCTCTATATTTGCCACATAGCGCCCTCTTGGAATCCACCTCAGTCAAGTGTGAGGAAGTATGAGACCATGCCAGAAATCTCAACTTAATTTTTCATCGTATTCTCAGCTGCATTAGCTGCTGTATCTCAGACTGTAGCCTGCTATCCAGAAGCTGGGAAGAATTCCTGTTCATTGCCCTTTGTGAATTTGGATGTTTCTCCCGTTATGGCATTACATACCACTTTTTTTTCAAGGAGTCTTACTGAAGCAACGAAAAGACTCTTCTGAGGCATACTTCAGGTCATGCAATATGTAAGAAAAGGCGCATTGAGAAAGGTTTGGAGTGTAAATGTTGCCCAAGGAAGGGCTTTTCCTGTAAAAAGTACTTTCTGGATTCAACTCACAGAGACTTCCTGGAATCCACTTCAGTCAAGTGTTAGGTAGAATGAGCTCTAGGCAGAAAACTTAGCTTAACTTTTCTGCGTATTCTCAGCTGAATTGGCTGTTGTATCTCAGACTGTAGCCTGCTATGAAGAAGCTGGGAAGGACTCATGTTCATTTCTCGTTTTGACTAGGAATGTATGTCATGTTACGGCATTACATACAACTTTTTCTTGAGGGTGTCGCAGTGGACACCGGAAAAGCCTCTTCTGAGACATACTTCACGGCATGGAATATGTAAGAAAAGGCAAACTGAGAATGTTTTGGAGTGTAAATATTGCCCAAAGAAGGGCTTTTCCTGTAAAACTTACTCTCTATATTTGCCACATAGCGCCCTCTTGGAATCCACCTCAGTCAAGTGTGAGGAAGTATGAGACCATGCCAGAAATCTCAACTTAATTTTTCATCGTATTCTCAGCTGCATTAGCTGCTGTATCTCAGACTGTAGCCTGCTATCCAGAAGCTGGGAAGAATTCCTGTTCATTGCCCTTTGTGAATTTGGATGTTTCTCCCGTTATGGCATTACATACCACTTTTTTTTCAAGGAGTCTTACTGAAGCAACGAAAAGCCTCTTCTGAATCATATTTCAGGGCATGCAATATGTAGGTCAAGGCGCATTGAGGAAGTTTTGGAGTGCAAATGTTGCCCAAAGAAGGACTTTTCCTGTAAAACTTACTTTTTATATATGCCAATAGAGCCCTCTTGGAATCCACCTCAGTCAAGTGTGAGGAAGATTGAGCTCTTTCCAGAAAACTCAACTTAGTTTTTCACCATATTCTCAGGTGAATTGGCTGATCTATCTCAGACTGTAGCCTGCTATCATGAAGCTGGGAAGAATTCATATTCATTGCCCTTTGTGACTTTGGATGTATCTCGCGTAATGGCATTACATAGCCTTTCTCTTCAGGGGGTCAGGCGGGCAATGTAGGCCCGAAAAGCCTCTTCTGAATCATATTTCAGGGCATGCAATATGTAGGTCAAGGCGCATTGAGGAAGTTTTGGAGTGCAAATGTTGCCCAAAGAAGGACTTTTCCTGTAAAACTTACTTTTTATATATGCCAATAAAGCCCTCTTGGAATACACCTCAGTCAATTGTGAGGAAGTTGCAGAAAACTCACCTTAGTTTTTCAGCGTATTCTCTGCTGAATTAGCTGCTGTATCTGAGACTGTAGCCTGCTATCATGAAGCTGGGAAGAAATCATATTCATTGCCCTTTGTGACTTTGGATGTATCTCGCGTAATGGCATTACATAGCCTTTCTCTTCAGGGGGTCAGGCGGGCAATGTAGGCCCGAAAAGCCTCTTCCGAGGCATACTTCAGTACATGCAATACATAGGTCAAGGCGCATTGAGGAAGTTTTGGATTGTAAATGTTGCCCAAAGAAGGGCTTTTCCTGTAAAACTTACTTTCTGTATTTGCCTCATAGAGCCCTGTTGAGTCCACCTCAGTCATGTGTGAGGAAGAATGAGCTCTTGCGAGAAAACTCAACTTAGCTTTTCGGCATATTCTCAACTGAAATATCTGCTGTATCTCAGACTGTAGCACGCTCTCATGAAACACGGAAGAATTCATGTTCAAGGCCTTTTTTGACTTGGGATGTATATTGCTTAATGGCGTTACATGCCACTTTCTCTTCAGTGAGTTGCAGTGTAGGCCCACAAAGCCTCTTCTTAGGCATACTTCAGGGCATGCAATATGTAATACCAGGCACATTGAAAAAGTTTTGGAGTGTAAATGTTGCCCAAAAAACGGCTTGTCCTGTAAAACTTGTTTTCGGTATTCACCCTGTGGAGCTCTCATGGAATCCACATCAGTCATGTGTGAGCAGAATGAGCTATTGACAGAGAACTCAATTAAGCTTTTCAGCGTATGCTCACCTGCATTAGCTACTGTATCTTAGACTTTAGCCTGCTTTTAGCCTGCTATCAAGAAGCTGGGAAGAATTCATGTTCATTGCCCTTTTTGACTTTGGATGTATCTCGCGTAATGGCGTTACATCCCTCTTTCTCTTCAGGGAGTAGCAGTGTAGGCCCGAAAAGCCTCTTCCGAGGCATACTTCAGGGCATGGAGTATGTAATACAAGGCGCATTGAGAAAGTTTTGGAGTGGAAATATTGCCCAAAGAAGGGCTTTTCCTGTAAAACTTACTTTCTGTATTCGCCCCATAGCGCCCTCTTGGAATCCACCTCAGTCATGTGGGAGAAAGACTGAACTCGTGCCAGAAACTCAACTTAGCTTTTCAGGGTATTCTCAGGTGAATTAGCTGTTGTATCTCAGACTGTAGCCTGCTATCACAAGCTGGAATAATTCACGTTCATTGCCATTTTTTACTTTGGATGTGTCTCCTGTAATGGTGTTACATCCCTCTTTCTCTTCAGGGAGTAGCAGTGTAGGCCCGAAAAGCCTCTTCCGAGGCATACTTCAGGGCATGGAGTATGTAATACAAGGCGCATTGAGAAAGTTTTGGAGTGGAAATATTGCCCAAAGAAGGGCTTTTCCTGTAAAACTTACTTTCTGTATTCGCCCCATAGCGCCCTCTTGGAATCCACCTCAGTCATGTGGGAGAAAGACTGAACTCGTGCCAGAAACTCAACTTAGCTTTTCAGGGTATTCTCAGGTGAATTAGCTGTTGTATCTCAGACTGTAGCCTGCTATCACAAGCTGGAATAATTCACGTTCATTGCCATTTTTTACTTTGGATGTGTCTCCTGTAATGGTGTTATATACGACTTTCTCTTCAGGGAGTTGCAGTCTAGTCCCAAAAAGCCACTTCCGAGGCATACTTCATGACATGCAATATGTAAGACAAGGCTCATTGAGAAAGATTTGGAGTGTAAATGTTGCCCAAATTAGGGATCTTCCTGTAAAACGTACTTTCTGTATTCGCCCCATAGAGCCCTCTTGGAATCCACCTCAGTCATGTGATAGGAAGAATGAGCTCTTGCCAGAAAATTCAATTTAAATTTTCAGCATGTTCTCAGCTGAATTAGCTGCTGTATCTTAGGATGTAGCATGCTTGAAGCCTGCTATCATAAGCTGGGAAGATTTCATGTTCATTGCCCTTTTTGACTTGGGATGTATGTCATGTTATGGCATTACATACCAATTTTTTTTCAGAGAGTCACAGTATAGGCCCGAAAAGCCTCTTCCGAGGCATACTGCAGGGCTTGGAATATGTAAGACAAGGCGCATTGAGAAAGTTTTGGAGAATAAATGTTGCCCAAAGGAGGGCTTTTCCTGTAAAACTTACTTTCTCTATTCACCACATAGCGCGCTCTTGGAATCAACCTCAGTCATGTGTGAGGAAGATTGAGCTCTTTCCAGAAAACTCCACTTAGTTTTTCAGCGTATTCTCAGCTGAATTAGCTGGTCTATCTCAGACTGTAGCCTGCTTTCAAGAATTGGGAAGAGAGGAGCCGCCGTAACCCACCGCTGCGAGGAGCCGTGTACGCCGCAAGGAGCCTCAGACACCGCGAGAAAAGCCGCGGTGCGGGTAAGTTCAGCCACTCCAACTGGAGGGCTTGCTGAACGGAGATGGGAAGTCGTCCACGGGTTGCTGACCAGGGACCGGGCACGAGTTGGACGGGAAAGCTCGCGTCCGCCTTTGGGACTTAGACACGTAACTGGCAGTGCGTGTGTGCCAGTGGGGGAGGAGCCTGCGCTCCCCTAGAGCTGCTGCAGCAGCGGAGGAAGCCGGGGAAAGAGCAGGGATTGGAGACTAAAGGCCAGTGCGTGGTAGAGCCGGGGCGCCCCCCTCCTACACGGGACTGCGCGCGCCGCGCATCCGCCCGACTGACTGGGATCAGCCTACCACCCCGGCCAGCACCCAGTATGGCAGCAAAGCCCTCATTTTGCTGAACACAAAAACAGAAACCACAGCAACCGGCACTATAAGGGAAAGACTACGCCATCAAGACACCACCATAAAGAGCAGATTGGTTTCCAACAGGCAGATGAGAAGATAAAAACCAAGGACAGTACTTACTTTTTTTATTTCTTTTTCTTATTTGCCTTCTGCTTGTTTGTGATGGACTATTTTGCTTATTTAATTGATTGGTCTGGTTTGGGGTTTATTAGTTTCTTTGTTGATTGGGGTTTTTTTTGGTGTTTTTTTTTTTTGTAGTTTTCATTTGTTTGATTGGTTTTATGTGTTTTTTCTTTGTTTTTCGGTCTCTTATTAATTTTTTCTGCTCTTTTTAATTTTTAAATTTTTTTAATTTTTAATTTTAATTCTTGGAAACCTCTAATTCTCTTTCCTCTTTCCTCTTTCCCACTGCTTTCTTCCTCTATGTTCGTAAAACCTGCTAAAAATTTTTCCTGTCCAAACTTTAAATTTTAAAGCGCTCTTGGAATCAACCTCAGTCATGTGTGAGGAAGATTGAGCTCTTTCCAGAAAACTCCACTTAGTTTTCAGCGTATTCTCAGCTGAATTAGCTGGTCTATCTCAGACTGTAGCCTGCTTTCAAGAATTGGGAAGAGAGGAGCCGCGTAACCCACCGCTGCGAGGAGCCGTGTACGCCGCAAGGAGCCTCAGACACCGCGAGGAAAGCCGCGGCGCGGGTAAGTTCAGCCACTCCAACTGGAGGGCTTGCTGAACGGAGAGGGGAAGTCGTCCACGGGTTGCTGACCAGGGACCGGGCACGAGTTGGACGGGAAAGCTCGCGTCCGCCTTTGGGACTTAGACACGTAACTGGCAGTGCGTGTGTGCCAGTGGGGGAGGAGCCTGCGCTCCCCTAGAGCTGCTGCAGCAGCGGAGGAAGCCGGGGAAAGATCAGGGATTGGAGACTAAAGGCCAGTGCGTGGTAGAGCCGGGGCGCCCCCCTCCTACACGGGACTGCGCACGCCGCACATCCGTTCGACTGACTGGGATCAGCCTACCACCCCGGCCAGCACCCAGTATGGCAGCAAAGCCCTCATTTTGCTGGACACAAAAACAGAAACCACAGCAACCGGCACTATAAGGGAAAGACTACGCCATCAAGACACCACCATAAAGAGCAGATTGGTTTCCAACAGGCAGATGAGAAGATAAAAACCAAGGACAGTACTTACTTTTTTTATTTCTTTTTCTTATTTGCCTTCTGCTTGTTTGTGATGGACTATTTTGCTTATTTAATTGATTGGTCTGGTTTGGGGTTTATTAGTTTCTTTGTTGATTGGGGTTTTTTTTGGTGTTTTTTTTTTTTGTAGTTTTCATTTGTTTGATTGGTTTTATGTGTTTTTTCTTTGTTTTTCGGTCTCTTATTAATTTTTTCTGCTCTTTTTAATTTTTAAATTTTTTTGAATTTTATTTTTTTTTTAACTTTAATTTTAATTCTTGAAAACCTCTAATTCTCTTTTCTCTTTCCTCTTTCCCACTGCTTTCTTCCTCTATGTTCTAAATGTAAAACATTTTCCTAGCTACCAATATCCTCTAGATAAATTATTTCCTGTCTTCCTGTCTCCACTATTCACTTCGAAATACACTAAACAATACACACACTAATCTCTGCTACCTAATCCTATAAAATACTTCCAAGACGAATCTTTTCCTTTTTATTACTTATAGACTCTCCTCCTTGCCACCCCGAACACATGTACTAATTTAAAATTGCTCGCATTGTAATTATCCAAGCCAGTATCTTGTGCTAGTTCTATTATTCAGGAACTATTTCAATCAATTCAAAGCTCAACGGGCAAGTATCATCTGTGATTGCATGAATTGCTAGAAAGATTTCCTGTGCCTTATCTCTGTAAAACTGGTCAGTTGTGGGGATTGCTATATATGCATGTATATCTTACGATTATGTTAGAAAACATCTGGATGCTTTTCTGACTGTCACCCATCAGGAATGCACCTCTTGTTCCTCAGATGGTAGTATGTAAACTAGCATCACGGAACACCATAGCAAACCAGACATAGAGCCTACACCCCCTGACCAATCATCAAACCAAGGATCCTCGGAGCGGAAGCCCTGATTCCAAGACCCCACACTATCAAAGGACATACAACACTAGAGATTATTCACCTGTAAACAAGGTCTAACACCACCCAAGACACAAATCACTGAACCCTTCTACAAGGACAGAAACCCAAAGGAAGGGAGAACTCAACCAAGAAGCCTGGTGGGAATAAGAACTCCATATACACAGACACACACAGAGAAAGAAAAACTAACCTAATAATGAAACGACAGAGAAACACTGCACAAATGAAGGACCAAGCTATAGAAACATCACTTCAAATGACAGAGGAGGAGATAGACAAACTATCTGAAAGAGAATTCAGAAAAGCTATACTAATGCGGATGCAAAACACCGAAAAAGAATATTAGAGGAACTTAGTGCATTGAGAAGAGACATGCAAGAAATGAAAAATAAGCAAATGGAGACAACTAACTCAATTGCTGAACTGAAAAATACTATACAAGGTCTCAACAGTAGAGTATCAGAGGCTGAAGAACGGATTAAAATGGAAAGCTGAACTTTCTTCCTCTATGTTCTAAATGTAAAACATTTTCCTAGCTACCAATATCCTCTAGATAAATTATTTCCTGTCTTCCTGTCTCCACTATTCACTTCGAAATACACTAAACAATACACACACTAATCTCTGCTACCTAATCCTATAAAATACTTCCAAGACGAATCTTTTCCTTTTTATTACTTATAGACTCTCCTCCTTGCCACCCCGAACACATGTACTAATTTAAAATTGCTCGCATTGTAATTATCCAAGCCAGTATCTTGTGCTAGTTCTATTATTCAGGAACTATTTCAATCAATTCAAAGCTCAACGGGCAAGTATCATCTGTGATTGCATGAATTGCTAGAAAGATTTCCTGTGCCTTATCTCTGTAAAACTGGTCAGTTGTGGGGATTGCTATATATGCATGTATATCTTACGATTATGTTAGAAAACATCTGGATGCTTTTCTGACTGTCACCCATCAGGAATGCACCTCTTGTTCCTCAGATGGTAGTATGTAAACTAGCATCACGGAACACCATAGCAAACCAGACATAGAGCCTACACCCCCTGACCAATCATCAAACCAAGGATCCTCGGAGCGGAAGCCCTGATTCCAAGACCCCACACTATCAAAGGACATACAACACTAGAGATTATTCACCTGTAAACAAGGTCTAACACCACCCAAGACACAAATCACTGAACCCTTCTACAAGGACAGAAACCCAAAGGAAGGGAGAACTCAACCAAGAAGCCTGGTGGGAATAAGAACTCCATATACACAGACACACACAGAGAAAGAAAAACTAACCTAATAATGAAACGACAGAGAAACACTGCACAAATGAAGGACCAAGCTATAGAAACATCACTTCAAATGACAGAGGAGGAGATAGACAAACTATCTGAAAGAGAATTCAGAAAAGCTATACTAATGCGGATGCAAAACACCGAAAAAAGAATATTAGAGGAACTTAGTGCATTGAGAAGAGACATGCAAGAAATGAAAAATAAGCAAATGGAGACAACTAACTCAATTGCTGAACTGAAAAATACTATACAAGGTCTCAACAGTAGAGTATCAGAGGCTGAAGAACGGATTAGTGAGCTGGAAGACAGAATGGCGGAAATAAGTGCTGAAGAACAGAACAAAGCCCAAAGAATTAAAAGAACTGAGGATAGCCTCAGAGACCTATGGGACAATATCAAATGCACCAACATTAGAATTATAGGAGTTCCAGAAGAAGAAGAAGAGAAGAAAGACTATGAAAAAATTCTTGAAGAGGTTATAGTGGAAAACTTCCCCAGCATGGGAAAGAAGATAGTCAACCAAGTCCAGGAGGCACAAAGAGTTCCATACAGGATTAACCCCAGAAGAAACACACCAAGGCACATACTAATCAAACTAACGCAGACTAAATATAAAGACAGATTACTAAAAGCAGCTAGGAGCAAACAACAAATAACATATAAAGAAAACCCCATATGTTTAACTGCGGACCTCTCAACAGAAACCCTACAGGCCAGAAGAGAATGGCAAGATACATTTAAACGGCTAAAAGAGAACAACCTCCAAACAAGAATTCTCTATCCAGCAAGAATCTCATTCAAAATCGATGGTGAAGTCAAAAGCTTCACAGACAAGCAAAAACTAAAAGAATTCTGTACCACAAAACCAGCCCTACAACAAGTGTTAAAGGGCCTGATAGAGCCAATAAATACAAGAGTAGGAGAAGCCTTACAAATCAAACCCCAAATTTCTAAGAAGATGACAATAGGAACATTCGTATCAATAATTACTTTGAACGTAAATGGACTAAATGCTCCAACCAAATGACACAGGCTGGCTGAATGGATCCAGAAGCAAGACCCATATATATGCTGTTTACAAGAGACCCACTTCAGACCTAGAGACACTCATAGGCTGAAAGTGAAAGGCTGGAAAAAGATATTTCATGCAAATGGAAATCAAAAGAAAGCTGGAGTAGCAATCCTTATATCAGACAAAATAGACTTTAAAGTAAAGAAGATTCTAAGAGACAAGGCAGGTCACTACATCATGATTAAGGGATCTATCCAAGAGGAAGACATAACAGTCATGAATATCTACGCACCCAACACAGGGGCACCTCAATACATAAGAAAGGTACTTTCAGACATAAAAGAAGAAATCAACAATAACACAATAATAGTAGAAGACTTTAACACTCCTCTCACACCAATGAACAGATCAACAAAACAGAAAATTAATAAAGAAACACAAGCCTTAAATGCCACACTGGAAAAAATGGACCTCATCGAAATCTTTAGGATGTTCCATCCAAAAGCAGAAGAATACACTTTCTTCTCAAGTGCTCATGGGACATTCTCCAGGATAGACCACATCTTGGGCCACAAATTTAACCACAGTCAATTCAAGAAAACCGAAACTATATCAACCATCTTCTCGGACCACAATGCAATGAGACTGGAGATCAACTACCAGAAAAAAAAACCCTAAAAACAGGAACACATGGAGATTAAACAATACATACCTAAAAAACCAACGGATCATTGAGGAAATCAAAGGAGAAATTAAACAATTCCTAGAAGAAAATGACAATGAACACACGACAGTGCAAAACATGTGGGATACTGCAAAAGCAGTACTAAGAGGGAAATTTATAGCAATACAATCCCACCTCAAGAAAATAGGAAAATATGAAGCAGATGACCTAACCCTCCGCTTAAAAAAGTTGGAAAAAGAAGAACAAAAGCATCCCAAAGCCAGCAGAAGAAGAGAAATCATAAAGATCAGAGCAGAAATAAATGAGAAAGAAATGAAAGAAACTATACTACAGATAAATAAAACAAAAAGCTGGTTCTTTGAAAAGGTAAACAAAATTGACAAGCCACTGGCCAGACTCATTAAGAAAAAGAGAGAGAAGAACCAGATCAACAAAATCAAAAATGAAAAAGGAGAGATTACAACAGATAATGCAGAAATCCAAAGGATTCTAACAGACTATTATGAGCAACTCTATGGCAACAAACTGGACAACCTGGAAGAAATGGACAGTTTCTTGGACAGGATTAATCTCCCAAAAAAAACTTGAACCCAACAAGCCAGACAAAATAGACTTTAAAGTAAAGAAGATTCTAAGAGACAAGGCAGGTCACTACATCATGATTAAGGGATCTATCCAAGAGGAAGACATAACAGTCATGAATATCTACGCACCCAACACAGGGGCACCTCAATACATAAGAAAGGTACTTTCAGACATAAAAGAAGAAATCAACAATAACACAATAATAGTAGAAGACTTTAACACTCCTCTCACACCAATGAACAGATCAACAAAACAGAAAATTAATAAAGAAACACAAGCCTTAAATGCCACACTGGAAAAAATGGACCTCATCGAAATCTTTAGGATGTTCCATCCAAAAGCAGAAGAATACACTTTCTTCTCAAGTGCTCATGGGACATTCTCCAGGATAGACCACATCTTGGGCCACAAATTTAACCACAGTCAATTCAAGAAAACCGAAACTATATCAACCATCTTCTCGGACCACAATGCAATGAGACTGGAGATCAACTACCAGAAAAAAAAACCCTAAAAACAGGAACACATGGAGATTAAACAATACATACCTAAAAAACCAACGGATCATTGAGGAAATCAAAGGAGAAATTAAACAATTCCTAGAAGAAAATGACAATGAACACACGACAGTGCAAAACATGTGGGATACTGCAAAAGCAGTACTAAGAGGGAAATTTATAGCAATACAATCCCACCTCAAGAAAATAGGAAAATATGAAGCAGATGACCTAACCCTCCGCTTAAAAAAGTTGGAAAAAGAAGAACAAAAGCATCCCAAAGCCAGCAGAAGAAGAGAAATCATAAAGATCAGAGCAGAAATAAATGAGAAAGAAATGAAAGAAACTATACTACAGATAAATAAAACAAAAAGCTGGTTCTTTGAAAAGGTAAACAAAATTGACAAGCCACTGGCCAGACTCATTAAGAAAAAGAGAGAGAAGAACCAGATCAACAAAATCAAAAATGAAAAAGGAGAGATTACAACAGATAATGCAGAAATCCAAAGGATTCTAACAGACTATTATGAGCAACTCTATGGCAACAAACTGGACAACCTGGAAGAAATGGACAGTTTCTTGGACAGGATTAATCTCCCAAGACTGAGCCAGGAAGAAACAGAAACTTTGAACAACCCAATCACAAGCTCAGAAATCGAATTTGTGATTAAAAATCTACCCAAAAATAAAAGCCCAGGGCCGGATGGCTTCAGAGCCGAATTCTACCAAACATTTATAGATGAACTAATGCCTGTCCTTCTAAAACTCTTTCCAAAAATTGCACAGGAAGGAAAACTTCCAAAGACATTCTACGAGGCCACCATCACTCTGATACCCAAACCAGGCAAAGACAACACAAAAAAAGAAAATCACAGACCAATTTCACTGATGAACTTAGATGCCAAGATCCTCAACAAAATTCTGGCAAACAGAATTCAACGACCCATCAAAAAACTCATACATCATGATCAAGTTGGGTTCATCCCAGGCATGCAAGGCTTCTTCAACATCCGCAAATCAATCAATGTGATACACCGTATCAACAAGTTGAAAGACAAAAATCACATGATCATTTCAATAGATGCAGAAAAAGCCTTCGACAAAGTACAACATCCATTTATGATAAAAACTCTTCAGAAAATGGGCATGGAAGGAACCTATCTCAATATAATAAAAGCCATCTATGAGAAGCCTACAGCGAACATTATTGTTAATGGTGAAAAACGGAAAGCATTCCCTCTAAGATCAGGAACAAGACAGGGGTGCCCATTTTCACCACTGCTATTCAACATAGTCCTGGAAGTGCTAGCAACAGCAATAAGAGAAGAGAAAGAAATCAAAGGAATCCAGATTGGAAAGGAAGAAGTCAAGCTCTCTCTTTTTGCAGACGACATGATATTATACATAGAAAGTCCCAAAGACATGGTTACAAAGCTACTAGAGCTAATCAAGGAATTCAGCAAAGTCGCAGGATACAAAGTCAACACACAGAAGTCACTGGCATTCCTATACACAAACAATGAAAAATCAGAAAACGAAATCAAAGAGGCAATCCCCTTCACCATTGCAACCAAAAGAATCAAATATCTAGGAATAAACCTGCCCAAAGAAACAAAAGAATTGTACACAGAAAATTACAATACACTCATGAGAGACATTAAAGAAGACTTAAACAGATGGAAAGATATTCCGTGTTCCTGGATCGGAAGAATCAATATTGTGAAAATGACCATACTTCCAAATACCATCTACAGATTCAATGCAGTACCTATTCAACTACCACTGACATTTTTCACAGAACTAGGCCAAATAATAACACAGTTCATATGGAAACACAGAAGACCTCGAATAGCCAAAGCAATCCTGAGGACGAAGAATGGAGTTGGAGGGATCAGCCTCCCTAACTTCAGACTCTACTACAAAGCAACAGTTATCAAGACAGTATGGTACTGGCACAAAAACAGAACTATAGATCAATGGAACAAGATTGAGAACCCAGAGATCAACCCACGCACCTATGGGTACCTTATTTTTGACAAAGGAGGAGAAACTATAAAATGGAACAAAGACAGCCTCTTCAACAAATGGTGCTGGGAAAATTGGACAGCTACATGCAAAAAAAAATGAAGTTGGAACATTCCCTAACCCCATACAGAAAGATCAACTCAAAATGGATTAAAGACCTAAATGTAAGACCAGAAACTATCAAACTCTTAGAGGAGAATATAGGCAAAACCCTCAAGGACATCAATCAAAGCAAGATCTTCTCTGACCCACCTACTAAAATAGTGGAACTGAAAAGAAAAGTCAACTAGCCTACAAAAAAGCCATCTATGAGAAGCCTACAGCGAACATTATTGTTAATGGTGAAAAACGGAAAGCATTCCCTCTAAGATCAGGAACAAGACAGGGGTGCCCATTTTCACCACTGCTATTCAACATAGTCCTGGAAGTGCTAGCAACAGCAATAAGAGAAGAGAAAGAAATCAAAGGAATCCAGATTGGAAAGGAAGAAGTCAAGCTCTCTCTTTTTGCAGACGACATGATATTATACATAGAAAGTCCCAAAGACATGGTTACAAAGCTACTAGAGCTAATCAAGGAATTCAGCAAAGTCGCAGGATACAAAGTCAACACACAGAAGTCACTGGCATTCCTATACACAAACAATGAAAAATCAGAAAACGAAATCAAAGAGGCAATCCCCTTCACCATTGCAACCAAAAGAATCAAATATCTAGGAATAAACCTGCCCAAAGAAACAAAAGAATTGTACACAGAAAATTACAATACACTCATGAGAGACATTAAAGAAGACTTAAACAGATGGAAAGATATTCCGTGTTCCTGGATCGGAAGAATCAATATTGTGAAAATGACCATACTTCCAAATACCATCTACAGATTCAATGCAGTACCTATTCAACTACCACTGACATTTTTCACAGAACTAGGCCAAATAATAACACAGTTCATATGGAAACACAGAAGACCTCGAATAGCCAAAGCAATCCTGAGGACGAAGAATGGAGTTGGAGGGATCAGCCTCCCTAACTTCAGACTCTACTACAAAGCAACAGTTATCAAGACAGTATGGTACTGGCACAAAAACAGAACTATAGATCAATGGAACAAGATTGAGAACCCAGAGATCAACCCACGCACCTATGGGTACCTTATTTTTGACAAAGGAGGAGAAACTATAAAATGGAACAAAGACAGCCTCTTCAACAAATGGTGCTGGGAAAATTGGACAGCTACATGCAAAAAAAAATGAAGTTGGAACATTCCCTAACCCCATACAGAAAGATCAACTCAAAATGGATTAAAGACCTAAATGTAAGACCAGAAACTATCAAACTCTTAGAGGAGAATATAGGCAAAACCCTCAAGGACATCAATCAAAGCAAGATCTTCTCTGACCCACCTACTAAAATAGTGGAACTGAAAAGAAAAGTCAACACCTGGGACCTCATGAAACTTAAAAGCTTTTTTACAGCAAAAGAAATCACCAAAAAGTTGAACAGACACCCCACAGAAAGGAAGAAAACCATAGCAAATGAAACAACAGACGAAGAATTAATCTCCAAAATCTACAAGCAACTCAGACAACTCAGCACAGGGAAAATGAACAGCCCAATCAAAAAATGGGAAAAAGATCTAAAGAGGCGCCTCTCCAAAGTGGACATACAGATGGCCCAAAAATGCATGAAACGATGCTCAACATCGCTTATTATCAGAGAAATGCAAATTAAAACCACAATGAGATACCACCTCACACCTGTCAGAATGGCCATCATCAACAAATTGACAGACAACAAATGATGGAGAGGGTGTGGAGAAAAGGGAACCCTCTTGCATTGCTGGTGGGAATGTAAATTAATACAACCTCTATGGAAGACAATATGGAGATTCCTTAAAAAACTAAAAATAGAAGCACCCTATGACCCAGCAATCCCACTATTAGGCCTATATCCTGATGAAATCAAAACTGAAATAAGCACCTGTACCCCAATGTTCATTGCAGCTCTTTATACAATAGCCAGAACATGAAAGCAACCTAGATGTCCATCGACAAATGAATGGATCCAGAAGCTCTGGTACATATATACAATGGAATACTACTCAGCTGTTAAAAGAAATGCAGAAGTCTCAGTCCTAATGAGGTGGCTGGCTCTAGAACCTATCATAAAAAGTGAAGTAAGTCAAAAAGAGAAAGACAAGTATAGTACACTAACTCATATATATGGGATCTAGTAAGATGGCCATGATAATACACGCAGTGAACTCATGAAAAACAGAGACTAGATATAAAGACATTGTGGAGACCAAACAGTGGGAGGGAGGCATGGAGGGAGTAACATGGAAGCCTATACTGTCATGTGTGGAAAAGATAGCTATTGTCATTGTGCTAGGGGAATAAGAGTACCTACAACCACTTGGAGCGATGATCTGGAGGGATGGGAGGGGGGGAACTGGGTGGGGGGAGGGTCCAGGGATATGCATATGAATGATCTGGGAACATGCATGTAAAAAAATTAATAAATAAGTAAATTAATTAATTAAAAAAAACAATCATAGAAAATCATGAATCAAAATTTTAAAATTCCATAGAAAGTCTATGATCATTGAATGTTCTTCTTCTTTCTCTTCTAAATGTTGTATTATAAACATGTACTACTTGCATCACGGCAAATAAATTATATTTATTATACACATAATACAAAGTAGTATAGTTTCCAAAATATGTTTTGAATGGGTCAGAAACATTAAAGAACTTACTGTCCCTTTCCTCCTACCCTGTGCCCTTTCCCCCATAGTCAGAGTTGAACAGGAAGTCCTCCAAGAACTCCTGAATCCTCGCACTCCATATGGCACATCTCTCAGTGTTGAGACATCTGTTTCATATTAAGAGCACTTCCTTCTTTCCCAAGTCACCCTGGCACATAGAAAAGGGAACCCTCTTGCATTGCTGGTGGGAATGTAAATTAATACAACCTCTATGGAAGACAATATGGAGATTCCTTAAAAAACTAAAAATAGAAGCACCCTATGACCCAGCAATCCCACTATTAGGCCTATATCCTGATGAAATCAAAACTGAAATAAGCACCTGTACCCCAATGTTCATTGCAGCTCTTTATACAATAGCCAGAACATGAAAGCAACCTAGATGTCCATCGACAAATGAATGGATCCAGAAGCTCTGGTACATATATACAATGGAATACTACTCAGCTGTTAAAAGAAATGCAGAAGTCTCAGTCCTAATGAGGTGGCTGGCTCTAGAACCTATCATAAAAAGTGAAGTAAGTCAAAAAGAGAAAGACAAGTATAGTACACTAACTCATATATATGGGATCTAGTAAGATGGCCATGATAATACACGCAGTGAACTCATGAAAAACAGAGACTAGATATAAAGACATTGTGGAGACCAAACAGTGGGAGGGAGGCATGGAGGGAGTAACATGGAAGCCTATACTGTCATGTGTGGAAAAGATAGCTATTGTCATTGTGCTAGGGGAATAAGAGTACCTACAACCACTTGGAGCGATGATCTGGAGGGATGGGAGGGGGGGAACTGGGTGGGGGGAGGGTCCAGGGATATGCATATGAATGATCTGGGAACATGCATGTAAAAAAATTAATAAATAAGTAAATTAATTAATTAAAAAAAACAATCATAGAAAATCATGAATCAAAATTTTAAAATTCCATAGAAAGTCTATGATCATTGAATGTTCTTCTTCTTTCTCTTCTAAATGTTGTATTATAAACATGTACTACTTGCATCACGGCAAATAAATTATATTTATTATACACATAATACAAAGCAGTATAGTTTCCAAAATATGTTTTGAATGGGTCAGAAACATTAAAGAACTTACTGTCCCTTTCCTCCTACCCTGTGCCCTTTCCCCCATAGTCAGAGTTGAACAGGAAGTCCTCCAAGAACTCCTGAATCCTCGCACTCCATATGGCACATCTCTCAGTGTTGAGACATCTGTTTCATATTAAGAGCACTTCCTTCTTTCCCAAGTCACCCTGGCCTCCATATAATCTATCTAGGCAGGAAGAGGCCCTGGACTGATTCCTGGCTTTAAGCAGAGAAGACAGTTGTCACAGGTTGGGCACCCTGGGAGGTATAATATCTTCCGAGATGGAGTTTAGTGCATGAGGTGTTTATCAGGGATCGCCATCTCAGAAAGGGATAAGAAGGAAGTATGCCTGGAGAGAGGGAGAAAGTAATTGTAATCATTCAAGGGACAGCTTCTGATGTTGGGTTAAAATGGTTGGACCTTTCTATCCCTACCTCCGTCAGCCATTGGATACAGTCCACCTTGAGAAGAACTTGAACTTGGGTGAAGCACTCATGAGAGCTGAGGCAAACTCTGAAGAAACTGCAAGCTGATGGGTTTCTGAGAAAGCACTACCTCCAGCTGAGACAATCAGTCCTTCCTTGAAGGTACATCTGATCAGTGCATCTCCGTGACCATCACATGAACACTCACAGAGAATCAACTGGAGATGCGCTAACTCAAAGAGTAGACCCTCCACAGAGAAAGGAAGGGGCTCAGGCCTACTGAAGAGATTGGAGCACCTGGCATGCACAGCCACTCTTTACCAATACATCAGCATTCTAAGACGGAGTCATCACATATTGTCTAGTAGAGTGAAAAATTAAACATCTGACAATAGTGGGTTAGTCACTGAGAGTGTCCAACTCTTTGTGATCCTGTGAACTGTGGCCCTCCAGGCTCCTTTGTCCATGAGATTCTCCAGGCAAAAATGCTGGAGTGGGTTGCCATGTCCCCCTCAGGGGATCTCTCCAACCCAGGGATAGAACCCGAGTCTCCTGCATTGCAGGGAGATTCTTTACCATCTGAGCCACCAGGGAAGCTTGAGCAAACAGATGATCTTATATCAACAAGATATTTTATAGCCACTGATCGAGTGACGACAACATGTGTGAAATATAGCTAAAGCAGGAAAGCAGATACTGCAAACTATATACAGGATGAAGTATAAAACAGAATATATGCACACACACACACACACACACGTGTGTGTGTGTGTGTGTGTGAATGCTAAGTCCCTTCAGTCGTGTCTGACTCTGACACACTATAGACTATAGCCTGCCAAACTCCTCTATCCAGAGGATTCTCCAGGCAAGAATACTGGAGTGAGAAACCATTTCCTTCTCCAGGGGATCTTCCCAACCCAGGGATCAAACCTGTATCTCCTGTGGCTCCTGCACTGCAGGCAGATTCCTTACTGCTGAGTCACCAGGGAACCTTATATACATATATATATATATATATATATATATATATATATATATATGTATATATATATATTGCATGTGTGGTGTGTGTACACACACGCAAACATATCTATACACATAGCCTCCCTGGTGGCTCAGCTGATAAAGAATATATTGTGTGTGTGTATATACATATATATATATATACATATATATATATAATGCATATGCTATTTATAATATATATTATATACAATATTGATGCACATTCTAATATATAATAATAATTTATAATATAGACTATATATATAATATTGACACATACATCAAATTTGGAATATGATAAAGTAGGATTAATAATCAGTGTGGCCAAAAGGTCAAAAAATAAGCTGGGATTAATTGACTATGTCTATAAAGAAAAACAAAAACTAAGCTAGAATCCTATCTTATACCATACCAAAAAATCATTTCCTGACAGTTTATAGACCTAAATCTGAAAGCCAAAAATTCAAGGGAAATTAAGAGTATCTGCCTAAACATGAGGTAGGAAAAGCTATCAAACAAAACTTACAAACCGTAACCCATAAAGAAAAATATGGCTATACTTCACTACACAAAAATGTAAAACTTCTATGCTATAAAAGACCCATCAACAAAGTTTAAAGACAAGACCTAGACTGGGAAAAAATACTTGGAATGCATACAATGCAGAATTATTATCCAGGATACATAAAGAAGATAGTCCAACAGGAAAAAATAATGACAAAAAGTGAAGTTTCACAGAAAAAAAAAAAATGACCTGAATTGGAAGCAAATACCATAGAATGTTAATATGAAAAAAATCTTCAACCTTACTGGAATTCAGGATAGTAAATATATCAAGATACCAATTCATACTCATGAGATTGGCAACAGTTCAACTGTCAAGGGTGTCATGAAACAAACTCTCAAGTTCGATCAGTAGAAGCACAATTGTACAAGTAAGTTGGAGAACTTTTGCACTGTGTTTGAAACTACCCTTAAAATCTGCCTTTCTATTTCTAGACATATGCCTCAGGAACTTCAGCACAGGACAGGAGCAGCCATGTGTTAGAATGTTCCCTGCAGTGTTGCCATTAGTAAAGACAAATGTATAAAACCGTTCCCAGAAATAAATGGTGGTGCATTATTCACATGATAGGAAGCTGTAAAAGTTAAAATGAGTGAACTTGATCTATACAAAACAGGATGAAATGTCAAACACACTGTATGGTTAAAAAAAAGTAAGTTGCATGATAAATACAGTATGAGATTCACTGTACAAAATTTTAAAATGCAGAATGTAACACTATATGTTTTCCAGAGAAATGTGGTAAACTTCTAATGGATTAGAAAGATACACATCAGCTTCCAATTATTGGCTTCCCCTGGGCAAGGAGGAAGAGGAGGGAACTCAGAAATGCATACGCGGAAAGCCACTGATGTCTCAGTTCTTATAAACGATCTGAAGCAAATGTGGAAAAATGTTAGTATCAGTTGAATACAGATGGTGAATACTTTTCTTACATTTGAAATATTTTGTTAGTTTTAAAAAGGAAGAGAGGAAAGGATGGAGAAAAGGAACAAATGGGAAAGGGGTTTGGAAGAATACACCCTAAACCTCCCTGCTGGAGCAGGAGAATTAATGCGTGAAAATCCCCCGCCCTCTTTTTTCTCTCATTTCAAGTTTTATTCATTGAGCATGTCATTATTCAAATGCTTTAAAAAATATATAGGATAACTCTTAAAGACAAAAAATAGTGGACTGTGGTATCCAATACATATGATTCATTTCACTTTACTGCAAGCTCTCACACCCCAAAGCCTTGTCCCACATCCAAAAGGACTGCTACACAAACAAGTTCAGTGCTCACTGTCAGACATGGGCTTCTCTACTCTGGGTTCTAAGTTTTCTCCATGTTTTTAAAAAAAAAAAAAAAAAAAAAACTGACCTGAATTGGAAGCAAATCCATAGAATGTTAATATGAAAATCTTCAACCTTACTGGAATTCAGGATAGTAAATATATCAAGATACCAATTCATACTCATGAGATTGGCAACAGTTCAACTGTCAAGGGTGTCATGAAACAAACTCTCAAGTTCGATCAGTAGAAGCACAATTGTACAAGTAAGTTGGAGAACTTTTGCACTGTGTTTGAAACTACCCTTAAAATCTGCCTTTCTATTTCTAGACATATGCCTCAGGAACTTCAGCACAGGACAGGAGCAGCCATGTGTTAGAATGTTCCCTGCAGTGTTGCCATTAGTAAAGACAAATGTATAAAACCGTTCCCAGAAATAAATGGTGGTGCATTATTCACATGATAGGAAGCTGTAAAAGTTAAAATGAGTGAACTTGATCTATACAAAACAGGATGAAATGTCAAACACACTGTATGGTTAAAAAAAAGTAAGTTGCATGATAAATACAGTATGAGATTCACTGTACAAAATTTTAAAATGCAGAATGTAACACTATATGTTTTCCAGAGAAATGTGGTAAACTTCTAATGGATTAGAAAGATACACATCAGCTTCCAATTATTGGCTTCCCCTGGGCAAGGAGGAAGAGGAGGGAACTCAGAAATGCATACGCGGAAAGCCACTGATGTCTCAGTTCTTATAAACGATCTGAAGCAAATGTGGAAAAATGTTAGTATCAGTTGAATACAGATGGTGAATACTTTTCTTACATTTGAAATATTTTGTTAGTTTTAAAAAGGAAGAGAGGAAAGGATGGAGAAAAGGAACAAATGGGAAAGGGGTTTGGAAGAATACACCCTAAACCTCCCTGCTGGAGCAGGAGAATTAATGCGTGAAAATCCCCCGCCCTCTTTTTTCTCTCATTTCAAGTTTTATTCATTGAGCATGTCATTATTCAAATGCTTTAAAAAATATATAGGATAACTCTTAAAGACAAAAAATAGTGGACTGTGGTATCCAATACATATGATTCATTTCACTTTACTGCAAGCTCTCACACCCCAAAGCCTTGTCCCACATCCAAAAGGACTGCTACACAAACAAGTTCAGTGCTCACTGTCAGACATGGGCTTCTCTACTCTGGGTTCTAAGTTTTCTCCATGTGACTTCGTGTGCACACAGAACTCCCACAGTGAGCCTTGACCCTGCCTCCAGGGGTGTCAGGGATAAGCTACATATATTGTTAAACCACAAATTCATCTCAAGATCACAAGCTCAACTTTGGTGTCATTTGAAAAGTGGTAGATGTTTGCCTCCAGAGCAGAAGCCTCTAGGTTACACTATGAGACAAGTCTTTATAATGAGCCAAAAGAAGATATATAAGGTAGTTTGCATCACCGCCCCCAAGGTAGCAGTCTTCCTGACAGAATAATGCAACTCTTCTGTTCATTGATTTCTTTGGATACCTTACTCAAACCCCAAACCAGGCATTCTCACTACCAATTTTACCTAGAGATCAAGAGGCAGACGGTTCAGAAGATCTCAATTCACAATCCCGACAGAGGTGACCTTGATTAGTAACTAACTTCTAATAGTCCATCCACTTTCACTTAGATTGTGCGTACATGCTCAGTGTGACCTGACAGGCTTCTCTGTCCATGGGACTCTCCTAAGCAAGCACACTGGAGTGGGTTACCATTTCCTCTTCCAGGGGATCTTCCTGACCCAGGGACTGAACCCACATCTCCTATATCTTCTGCATTGGTAAGCAGATCCTTTACCACTGCATCAACTGGGAAGCCCCATTTAGATCACAACCCACTGATTATTTCTTTTACCTTGTACTATGATGACTGTAAGTCAGAAACTCCCTATGCAAATAACTGTTCCAGAGATAGGCAGTTTTAAAAGGAAGAGAGGAAAGGATGGAGAAAAGGAACAAATGGGAAAGGGGTTTGGAAGAATACACTAAACCTCCCTGCTGGAGCAGGAGAATTAATGCGTGAAAATCCCCCGCCCTCTTTTTTCTCTCATTTCAAGTTTTATTCATTGAGCATGTCATTATTCAAATGCTTTAAAAAATATATAGGATAACTCTTAAAGACAAAAAATAGTGGACTGTGGTATCCAATACATATGATTCATTTCACTTTACTGCAAGCTCTCACACCCCAAAGCCTTGTCCCACATCCAAAAGGACTGCTACACAAACAAGTTCAGTGCTCACTGTCAGACATGGGCTTCTCTACTCTGGGTTCTAAGTTTTCTCCATGTGACTTCGTGTGCACACAGAACTCCCACAGTGAGCCTTGACCCTGCCTCCAGGGGTGTCAGGGATAAGCTACATATATTGTTAAACCACAAATTCATCTCAAGATCACAAGCTCAACTTTGGTGTCATTTGAAAAGTGGTAGATGTTTGCCTCCAGAGCAGAAGCCTCTAGGTTACACTATGAGACAAGTCTTTATAATGAGCCAAAAGAAGATATATAAGGTAGTTTGCATCACCGCCCCCAAGGTAGCAGTCTTCCTGACAGAATAATGCAACTCTTCTGTTCATTGATTTCTTTGGATACCTTACTCAAACCCCAAACCAGGCATTCTCACTACCAATTTTACCTAGAGATCAAGAGGCAGACGGTTCAGAAGATCTCAATTCACAATCCCGACAGAGGTGACCTTGATTAGTAACTAACTTCTAATAGTCCATCCACTTTCACTTAGATTGTGCGTACATGCTCAGTGTGACCTGACAGGCTTCTCTGTCCATGGGACTCTCCTAAGCAAGCACACTGGAGTGGGTTACCATTTCCTCTTCCAGGGGATCTTCCTGACCCAGGGACTGAACCCACATCTCCTATATCTTCTGCATTGGTAAGCAGATCCTTTACCACTGCATCAACTGGGAAGCCCCATTTAGATCACAACCCACTGATTATCTCTTTTTACCTTGTACTATGATGACTGTAAGTCAGAAACTCCCCTATGCAAATAACTGTTCCAGAGATAGGCATGAAAGCTAGCACTGGCAGATGACAACTACAAATAAGCCTGCTTAAGGGCAACAGGGCTTATGGGAAAGACTGCTCCCTGATAATACACAGAAGTGCTGAGAGAAGACTCTTTGCCCTCTTTTCTCCTCTTTCTCTGGAAGCTATTGCATATGGATAAATGCTTAAAGCTATAGCAGCCACTTTGTAACCGTGAGGTAGGATGTCCCAGGACTAAAGACTTTCAGCTGAGGATGATACAGTGGAAGGATGAAAAAGAACCTGGGGTCTGTGATGACTTTATTGGGCTACTAAATCAACCCTTGACATCTTGCCTCCATATTTCTTGCTTTTTGTTGTTTAGTTGTTCAGTTGTATCTGACTCTTTGCAACCCCATGGACTGTAACATGTCAGTCTCCTCTGTTCATGGGATTTTCTAGGCAAGAGTACTGGAGCAGGTTGTCATTCTCTACTCTTTGCTAGGTCAATACGAGATGTCCTTTCAATTTAAACTACTGAGAATAGCACTGTTTCCTACTTGCAAGCGGAATGCATCCAAACCAATGAACAGGAAACAAACTTACTGCCTATTACTGACAGGAGATAAGAGAAAACAAAAATGGATTATTAGCTATCCTTTCCCCCAAATCCCCAGCTTAAATTCTGATGAAACTCATGTATCAACTTCTATAAAATTTTTTAAAAAGTCTCTAAAAAAGGATGACCAGGGGGCTTACCTGATAGCTCAGTGGTGAAGAGTTTGCCTGCCAATGCAGGAGACACGATTTTCTTCTAAGCCCGTGAGCCACGGCTATGGAGCCTGTGCTCCTAAGCACTTAGATTGTGCGTACATGCTCAGTGTGACCTGACAGGCTCCTCTGCCCAAGGGATTCTCCAAGCAAGCACACTGGAGTGGGTTACCATTTCCTCTTCCAGGGGATCTTCCTGACCCAGGGACTGAACCCACATCTCCTATATCTTCTGCATTGGTAAGCAGATCCTTTACCACTGCATCAACTGGGAAGCCCCATTTAGATCACAACCCACTGATTATCTCTTTTTACCTTGTACTATGATGACTGTAAGTCAGAAACTCCCCTATGCAAATAACTGTTCCAGAGATAGGCATGAAAGCTAGCACTGGCAGATGACAACTACAAATAAGCCTGCTTAAGGGCAACAGGGCTTATGGGAAAGACTGCTCCCTGATAATACACAGAAGTGCTGAGAGAAGACTCTTTTGCCCTCTTTTCTCCTCTTTCTCTGGAAGCTATTGCATATGGATAAATGCTTAAAGCTATAGCAGCCACTTTGTAACCGTGAGGTAGGATGTCCCAGGACTAAAGACTTTCAGCTGAGGATGATACAGTGGAAGGATGAAAAAGAACCTGGGGTCTGTGATGACTTTATTGGGCTACTAAATCAACCCTTGACATCTTGCCTCCATATTTCTTGCTTTTTGTTGTTTAGTTGTTCAGTTGTATCTGACTCTTTGCAACCCCATGGACTGTAACATGTCAGTCTCCTCTGTTCATGGGATTTTCTAGGCAAGAGTACTGGAGCAGGTTGTCATTCTCTACTCTTTGCTAGGTCAATACGAGATGTCCTTTCAATTTAAACTACTGAGAATAGCACTGTTTCCTACTTGCAAGCGGAATGCATCCAAACCAATGAACAGGAAACAAACTTACTGCCTATTACTGACAGGAGATAAGAGAAAACAAAAATGGATTATTAGCTATCCTTTCCCCCAAATCCCCAGCTTAAATTCTGATGAAACTCATGTATCAACTTCTATAAAATTTTTTAAAAAGTCTCTAAAAAAGGATGACCAGGGGGCTTACCTGATAGCTCAGTGGTGAAGAGTTTGCCTGCCAATGCAGGAGACACGAGTTCAATCCCTGATTCGGGAAGATCCCACATGCTGTGGAACAACTAAGCCCGTGAGCCACGGCTATGGAGCCTGTGCTCTAGAGCCTCGGAGCCGCAACTATTGAAGACGGTGTGCAACAACTACTGAAGCCCCTGTGTCCTAGAACCCAGGTTCCATAACAAGAGAAGTCACCAGAACAAGAAGCCTGCTCACCTCAACTAGAGAGTAGCCCCCACTCCTTGCAACTAGAGAAGAGCCTGTGGCAGCAATGAAAACCCAGAACAGCCAAAAATAAAAATCAATAAAAATTAAAAAAAAAAAAGAGTAACCAGTCTACAAAATAGTTGTTGCAAAGGATACAATAAGATCAAAGACACTGACTAAATTATTTTCAGAGTCAGTGATAGTCGCTCAGTCCTGTCTCTTTGTGATCCCAGGGACTATAGCTTGCCAGGCTCCTCTGTCCATGGAATTCTCCAGGCAAGAATACTGGAGTGAGTACTTACTAAAGTAGCAGAGGAGATTCACACATATTACAGAAACATTTTCCACATGGTTAAAATAGAAAGGAATAAAAAGAGAGAAGGAGGTTGGCAGAGAAAGACAGAAGGAGGTTTCCTAGCAAACTCTTCTTTATTTACCAAAGGCTGTCCCTTTATAATTCTGGTTAATTGAGGTTTTATTATGGCAACCATTAATCAGTCCTCATATGGTTCAGATGACCACTCTTTGGAAAAAACGCTTCAGTACTTCTTCCACATGAATACAAATTCTACATTGGCTCAGAAATCAGAAACTCAGTGCCATGTAGGATTCTGTCCCTCAGCCATACCTAGAGCCAATTCCATTTATAATTCTGCTCTTCTTGCAGAAACTTCATCTAAATCAACGGATTTGCAAAGCAACTAGAATCATGTCCTTTAAATTTAAACTCTGGAATGACCAGGGGCTAAACCAATGAACAGGAAACAAACTTACTGCCTATTACTGACAGGAGATAAGAGAAAACAAAAATGGATTATTAGCTATCCTTTCCCCCAAATCCCCAGCTTAAATTCTGATGAAACTCATGTATCAACTTCTATAAAATTTTTTAAAAAGTCTATAAAAAAGGATGACCAAGGGGCTTACCTAATAGCTCAGTGGTGAAGAGTTTGCCTGCCAATGCAGGAGACACGAGTTCGATCCCTGATTCGGGAAGATCCCACATGCTGTGGAACAACTAAGCCCGTGAGCCACGGCTATGGAGCCTGTGCTCTAGAGCCTTGGAGCCGCAACTGTTGAAGACCGTGTGCCACAACTACTGAAGCCCATGTGCCCTAGAACCCAGGTTCCACAACAAGAGAAGTCACCAGAACAAGAAGCCTGCTCACCTCAACTAGAGAGTAGCCCCCACTCCTTGCCACTAGAGAAGAGCCTGTAGCAGCAATGAAAACCCAGAATAGCCAAAAATAAAAATAAATAAAAATTAAAAAAAAAAAAAGAATGACCAGTCTACAAAATAGTTGTTGTAAAGGATACAATAAGATCAAAGACCACTGACTAAATTATGTTCAGAGTCAGTGATAGTCGCTCAGTCCTGTCTCTTTGTGATCCCAGGGACTATAGCTTGCCAGGCTCCTCTGTCCATGGAATTCTCCAGGCAAGAATACTGGAGTGAGTACTTACTAAAGTAGCAGAGGAGATTCACACATATTACAGAAACATTTTCCACATGGTTAAAATAGAAAGGAATAAAAAGAGAGAAGGAGGTTGGCAGAGAAAGACAGAAGGAGGTTTTCTAGCAAACGCTTCTTTATTTACCAAAGGCTGTCCCTTTATAATTCTGGTTAATTGAGGTTTTATTATGGCAACCATTAATCAGTCCTCATATGGTTCAGATGACCACTCTTTGGAAAAAACGCTTCAGTGCTTCTTCCACACGAATACAAATCCTACATTGGCTCAGAAATCAGAAACTAAGTGCCATGTAGGATTCTGTCCCTCAGCCATACCTAGAGCCAATTCCATTTATAATTCTGCTCTTCTTGCAGAAAATTCATCTAAATCAACAGATTTGCAAAGCAATGGTCACTCCTTTTTTCCAAAGTTCAAAGAAGGGTCCTCCTGGCCTACTGAGTCCCACTCTTTCATCCTGCATGTCCAAGTAGTTAATATCATTGAGTCGACAAGCTCTTTCTTAAATATCTATGATATGTATTAGAATTATACCAGGAATTTAGACTTAAAAGGCTACTAGAGTGCTCCTTTTCACCCTAAAAGCTTTTTCATTGTGAGGGTAGGGAATATAGTGAAAATTCAAGAGCAATGGAATATATAGCCAATTTACTAAACTATAGTCTTTTATTAACTATGATACATGATGCAAGATGACAGATTTGCTGGTTATATGTTAAAATTTTAGCTCAAAGGGTTGGGTTTATTCTTTTTTATTTTTAAGGTACCTACATATTCTTAATGTTTTTCCAGAATTTTTTCCCCCTCATCATCCTTATTCTAAATATGATTTTATTATTATCAGAAGTCATCGTATTTAATAGTAAACTGCATCACCGATTTTACACTAAAAGTCAATGGAAAAACTCAAACTCACTTTGCAGGAGAGATTTTTAACCCGAGTCCCTGGCCCCGTAGAGGATCAATGGAAGGGCTTTGGAGGAGTCCATGAATCCCGTGTAACTGGACATGCTTTTTGGTACATGAATATAATTTCACAGGGGAAATTTGCTAACTTTGAGTAGATTTTAATAAGGTTCTGTGACCCCCAAAATTATTAAGAACCATGGGTAGCCTGCCAGACTTCTCTGTCCATGAAATTTTTCAGGCAAGAAAACTGGAGTGGGTTGCCATTCCCTTCTCCAGGGAATCTCCCCAACCCAGGGAGCAAACCTGGGTCTCCCGCATTGCAGGCAGATTCTTTATCATTTGAGCCACCATGAAATTCCCATTAAGAACCATGGTTTATAGCCCTTGTGTTTGTTTTTGTTTAATTCGTGGACAAAGACTTACAGACAGGTGCAAAAATAAATCCTCTTTTGCAACCCAGAATTCATTGTTCAGTATGAGTTTTGATACAGATAAGAAGGAACATGATAGATTAAACAGCTAAGACAGGGTTTTATCTTGGGAATACAGTGTCTGGATTTTTAAAACCTATGTCGTGTGCTTTAGGTATTGGCATATCCTAATGCTCTGTCCTATTATATGGTGTGATAAACGTAGGAAGGAATATGATTTGAACTTACTACATTTTAGAGGGTGTTATAAAGAACTAGGCAGATCCATCTCCTGACCCTAACCTTGGTCCTGTGGTAAACTGCTTGAGGAAACCGGATCTCCAAAATTACAGGTGGGAAAGTATATTCCACTAGAGATCAAATAGGGCAGATAGACATGGCAGTTTATGGATTAAGCAGAACTTCTTTTTGAAAGGGCAATCTTGAAGATAATGACTGGACGAACTAAGGAGCTTGGCAGTGGAAAGAATCAGAACATGTGAAATTCCTTAAAAATCTATTGACTTAGATAACTTTGCCTATGTTACACAATAAAAAGAAACCCTTTATACTTTGCAAAAAAATTTAAAAAAAGAACCATGGTTTACATTATTCTTTATTATAAGCATGTTAGAGCATTTACTAAAGAAATATATAGTGTCTATCTCCTTGGTATTTGAATCTTTTCAGTATCCAAGAGGAGAGACAAATATATTTAAAACAAGAATAAATGCTTATCTTTATTATACCTTATTGGGTTTCATTTCCTCTAGATTATTACTGTTTGATGGAAATTTCCACAATGATGGACATGTTCTATATCTGTGCTACACAGGAGGGTAGCCTTTAGCCATGTGTGATCATTAAGTACTTAAAATATGGCTAGTACAACTGGGGAATAATTTTTAAATTTCATTTAATTTTAATTACATTTATATAACCATGTGGCTAGTGGCTGCAACACTAGATATCATCAGTCTAGGCTTAATTTAAAAAGATCTCTTCTATGGAGATAAGTTATGTCTTTAAAATGCTCAGTGGTGAGACCCATGTCTAATTTGCCTTGTATACCTAGCATACGATTCAGAATTGCTAGTCGACAAATGTTGGAAGCAAAATGAAAAATCTGCCTCATGTTTCTTATGACACATAAATCATACGCCATTATACTCATATGTCTGGAATAGTTTTATGCACTCAGTACAGCTGCAGCTTATCAATTTGAACAGTGACCATACTGGATATCTGGATGTTTAGAAAAAGGTATTTGGCACTAGTGGAAGCCACAGGGTATTCATGTATGGGAACCAGATGATTTAGTGCTAGCAAATCATTTGCCAAAGGGTCAACACAGGAACAGCAGTAGTCAAAAAGACATGTAGATGGCTTCTGAACAAAAGTCAAATCCAGGGCACTGCTTTATACTCTACAGATAATGCCAAGGATATGACCATCAGATCCCTTTCTGAAGTTGGTGCTTCAGAGGGCTCTCAGTCAGACAAGAGACCCTTTAGAGAGTCAAAGAGCATCTCACAGATGCTCTCAACCAAACAACAGAGAAAGAGCTGATATATATGAGATTTGTGGATGTGGTTTTTGTCTAATGGAGTGAACTCCACAAAGATTCGCAGGAGACTCACAAAGTTTTAATGAGTTATATATTCAGAAGTATTATCAACATGATTGAGGGGAACAGAGACAATACAGAATGAGGAGAGACCTTTGAACTCCCAGAGTTCTGTCAGGAAACAGACTCACAGAGCTGTTTAGTTGTCAACAGGTGTTACCTTTCATGAAAAAGGAAAGACTGCTCAAAGGGTGGAATCAAGAGCCCAGAGAGGAGAGCAGAAAACCATAAATAATTCTATCCAAACTGTGAGGCCTGAATAAAGAACCACCAAAACTTGGCCAGCTAGAATGAAAATTTTCTATGGAACAGTGACTCCTTTAGGCCTCCTATTTGACCCCATTTTTAAGAGGAATCTCTAGAGCAATTATATTATGCATATTCAACCATTGTAGGTTGTGTACATGGGGACCAAATAACTTACCCCTTTGGTTTTGAAGCTCTACAGACAGAGAAGAAGTGTATCGAGCAGTTACAGATAAGAAAGTACATCTAGGACTCCCTTGGTGGTACAGTGGAAAAGAATACACTTGCCAATGCAGATCTGCCTTGTATACCTAGCATATGATTCAGAATTGCTAGTCGACAAATGTTGGAAGCAAAAAGAAAAATCTGCCTCATGTTTCTTATGACACATATATCATATGCCATTATACTCATATGTCTGGAATAGTTTTATGCACTCAGTACAGCTGCAGCTTATCAATTTGAACAGTGACCATACTGGATATCTGGATGTTCAGAAAAAGGTATTTGGCACTAGTGGAAGCCACAGGGTATTCATGTATGGGAACCAGATGATTTAGTGCTAGCAAATCATTTGCCAAAGGGTCAACACAGGAACAGCAGTAGTCAAAAAGACATGTAAATGGCTTCTGAACAAAAGTCAAATCCAGGGCACTGCTTTCTACTCTACAGATAATGCCAAGGATATGACCATCGGATCCTTTCTGAAGTTGGTGCTTCAGAGGGCTCTCAGTCAGACAAGAGGCCCTTTAGCGAGTCAAAGAGCATCTCACAGATGCTCTCAACCAAACAACAGAGAAAGAGCTGATATATATGAGACTTGTGGATGTGGTTTTTGTCTAATGGAGTGAATTCCACAAAGATTCGCAGGAGACTCACAAAGTTTTAATGAGTTATATATTCAGAAGTATTATCAACATGATTGAGGGGAACAGAGACAATACAGAATGAGGAGAGACCTTTGAACTCCCAGAGTTCTGTCAGGAAACGGACTCACAGAGCTGTTTAGTTGTCAACAGGTGTTACCTTTCATGAAAAAGGAAAGACTGCTCAGAGGGTGGAATCAAGAGCCCAGAGAGGAAAGCAGAAAACCATATATAATTCTATCCAGACTGTGAGGCCTGAATAAAGAACCACCAAAACTTGGCCAGCTAGAATGAAAATTTTCTATGGAACAGTGACTCCTTTAGGCCTCCTATTTGACCCCATTTTTAAGAGGAATCTCTAGAGCAATTATATTATGCATATTCAACCATTGTAGGTTGTGTACATGGGGACCAAATAACTTACTCCTTTGGTTTTGAAGCTCTACAGACAGAGAAGAAGTGTATTCGAGCAGTTACAGATAAGAAAGTACATCTAGGACTCCCTTGGTGGTACAGTGGAAAAGAATACACTTGCCAATGCAGAGGACACAGGTTCAGTCCCTGGTATGGGAAAATTCCTTATGCCACAGAGCAACTAAACCCTGTGCACCACAACTACTGACCCCCTGTGCCTAGAGCCTGTGCTCCACAAAAAGAGAAGCCACCACAATAAGAATCCAATATACCACAACAAAGAGCAGCCCCTGCTCACAACCAGAGAAAGCCTGCACACAGCAAGGAAGACTCAGGGGAATGAAAAATAAATGAATAAATAATTTTAAAAATCACTTCCTTAAGAAAATCTCTGTATAAGGAGCCGTACCCTCCTTACAACTGATTTAGATGATGAGATTGTGGACTTTGAGCTGATGCTACAATGGAATAAGCTGTTCAGGGACCTTGGGAGAGGGGTGAGTGTATTTTACATGTGGGACAGACGTAGATAATTGGGTGCAGAGAGTAGACTGTGATATGCAGCCTCAAAGATGGCCTCTGGTGATCCTCTTCTGGAATTCATTCCTTTGCATAACTCCCTCCTTCGAATGTAGAATGGAGTTACTGACTTTGCTTCTAATGAGAAGAATATAGCAGAAGGGATGTCATATCTCCTCTGAGGCTGACTTCTAAAAAGACTGTGGCTTCCCCATAAACTCTTAGAGGAAAACATAGGCAGAACACTTGATGACATAAATCAAAGCAAGATCTTCTATGACCCGCCTTCCAGAGTAATAGAAATAAAAACAAAAGTAAACAATTGGGACCTAATGAACTTAAAACCTTCTGCACGTCAAACGGAACTATAAACAAGGTGCAAAGACAACCCTCAGAATGGGAGAAAATAATAGCAAAAAATAATAGCAAATGAAACAACCGACGAAGAATTGATTTCCAAACTACACAAACAGCTCAAACAACTCAACACCAAAAAAACAAACAACCCAATCCAAAAACGAGAAAAAAAGACCTAAACAGACATCTCTCCAAAGAAGACATACAGATGGCCATAATAAATAAATAAATAAATAAATAAATAAATAAATCACCTGAAAAGATGCTCAATGTCGCTCCTTATTACAGAAATGCAAATCAAAACTATGATGAGATATCACCTCACATCAGTCAGAATGGCCATCATCAACAAATCTATAGACAATAAATGCTGGAGAGGGCATGGAGAAACGGGAACACTCTTGCACTGTTGGTAGAAATGAAAGTTGATACAGCCACCATGGAAGACAGTATGGAGATTCCTTAAAAGACTAGGAATAGAAGCACCATATGACCCAGCAATCCCACTATTAGGCATATACCCTGAGGAAATCAAAATGGAAAGA